>APKU01000016.1:0-394645 GCA_000472125.2 Hirsutella thompsonii MTCC6686 | reverse complement strand
GAGGGGGAGGGGAGGGGAGGGGATAAAAAAGGAAGAAAGGAAGCACCCGAGTAACAAGCTGTCTGTCCGTGGGCACCCCGATATTGTACAGTACTGTACAGTACGTGCAGGTACCTTTCCGAGGTAAGGTACGATGTTCAAGCGCTCGACTGACTGACAAAAAAGTACTCTTTACTTGATGTGAAAGTACAGCATGTGCAGCTTCAGCAGGGCACAGGGGCGAGAGCGAAGCTGGTACGAGCCTGGCCTGGTCAAGAGAGGAGCGACGGTAAAGGTTTTGACGGATGGACTGACACGGACGGCGTGACGCGCGAGCCCTGGGCGTAGAGCAATCTGAAGCAATGGACTGCCGCCAAAGGGGGGGTGATGGATGAGATGATGGGGACCCAAGCATCCAAGCACTCCAAGCATTTGATCCAAACGCCAAACATTCAAGGTCGGGTCCAGTAGGTACTTGTGCTGTATTCGTACAGTACAGCAGTGGTGGATACCAAAAGTACCTTGCCTCTTCGCACAAGGACCCCATCGAGCACTTTGGAGCACCCGGGCGCCAGGAGAAGAGGGGGGGCGGGAGACGCAGGAGACGCAGGAGGTGGAGGCGCACAGAACTTGCAGGGGGTGGAGGCGACATGGAGGTTTCGCTTCCGGTGCAGACGCTGGATGGGATGGAACTGGACTGGTGAGTGGATGAACGCCATGGGCCAGTCCAAGGAGACATAAGGTACTGTACTACCTACCTTAGGAACTGTGCAGTAGGTACCTACTACGGACGGTGGTGGGGGAAACAGACCATCACAGAGAATTACAGAGGCAATGTAAGGTCCTGTAAGTCCAGGTACGAATACCGTACCTGCCGTACCGCTCAGCAGTGACAGCACAAGACGACGATCGATGCGACCTGGCAAGCTGGCCGAGTGCACGGAGCATCACGTCATGTGGCTCACTGCACTTGCACTGTATTTGTAGGTACCCAGTACAGTAACTGACTGTACAAAACGGAGAGGGTCCCGTCCGTCTCAGGGTCCATCTCCTAGCGAGTGGCCTATTCGGCGGTCCGTCGATTCTTAGTGCGCGCTGCCGGTATTGACCATCTGCAGCCTATTGCCTTTGGCCGTTTAATGCCTCCGCGAATAGACGGCCAGGAATGACCCGTGCTGTCGGCGTCGAACATTGGAAAAGTCTGGCGCGAGATTCTAGGTACGAAACATGCCCCAAGCCCCATGCAAGCCATCCTCCAATCGAACGGCTCGTCTCGACAGAAATGGGCATTGACCTCTCTCTCTCTCCACCACCACATTTTGCTCTTTGGCGAGGCATATCCAAGTGCGCATACATACAATACGTAACTTACAAGCAAGAATTGCAATTAGCAAGGCATGGGGCACCAGCCGCATGCATGTACTGTATAATTTCTTGAAGCCAGGCCTATTCGTACTGCAATCAAACTTGGCACGGCCTGCGCCCCTCTCTGCTCGATGATCAAGGGGTGCAAGGGAAAGGGGTGAATGCTGCTGTAACTTACTTTACTTGACAGATTGTGAAGTATCTTGAAGGACAGGACAGCTGTAAGTCATGGCCGGGCCATTCAGCCTCAACCAAAGACTCGTGTCGCTGTGACAGCACCACGCACGTGGCAACTTCCATGGCCCCAAGACTTGCAGCTTCATGGAATCAGGGGTAATGGGGCGCAGCAAGTGCTGTACTGTACTGTACTGTAAGTTACCTGGTACGGATACATAGAAAGGGGCGTCAAGAACAGAAGGAGCCGAATCGCTGAGTGGTGTCGTCTTGAATGTCCATCATGCGACACTGACTGGTCTGGGTTGGGAAACGACTCGAAAGACCCAACGGTACCCAGGCCAAGGGGAAGCTACGGTCTGCGGGGTACCTACCTACCTACGCAGATACATCAGGTACCTACTGTAAGACACTCACTCACCTCATCCAGTAACGTTATGGCGGCCGATTTTTGCTTTGGTTCAAGCAAGTGGGCATTGTTTGATGTTTGCAGGGACGACCCGGTTGCACTTGCTGGGTTCCAGTTTTTAACATCGACTTCTCGAAAAGCCCAGGCCAGGCACGAAGCACTTCGTACTCAAAGTCACCTATAGACTGCCTGCCCGGCTAACAACCAGATCGCCGGCTGTCACCTCAGCTTTTGCTTCGTTTCCCTCTGTTTCGGCCCTTGTTCATCCACCGCAAAACTCGCGCACAACCTCCAAGTCAAAGGGTAACTTGAGCTACTGTACAGCACTGAGCAATCCCAGCAATGCTTACGCCCCTGGACTTCCATCCAAAGGATTTAGGAATACACTGGAAAGCTGAAGGAGCCCGACGGAGTCCAGCGGTCAGACGCCTGTTCAAACTAACGTTACCTGCTGCAAGCAAGTAGCCTGTGCTGTCTTCAAGAACGACCGGCCCCTCTGGGCACAGACACCCCCTTCGGCAGATGCTATTCCAATCATCCTAGACCAGCCCGTGGGTCTGGAGACACTGCCATACTGCAAGTTACTGTACGAATACTTGCCCGCCAATCCTCTCGGGGCCCCGTTCTAGAGTCGGCCTCGGCTCATCCCACGATGCTACGATGCCACGAGCTGTCTACTGTACTGTAGGCCTCGGGGCTGTAGTACACACAGATACAGCCAATGGAATACCGGCCCTGGTTTTTTCGCGGCCGATGGCATGGTACCGGCCGTTTTACCTCGATGCTAGCAGTCGAACCAGCCCGAATCAAACCGCCACATGTCCGACAGCCTAGCGCTCGACAGCCTGCCCTGAAAAAGCAACTAGGCCCGTGCAGCGACGACCCCGAATGGCTGTCGTGTGCCCCGTCAATGAGAAGGGCCTGTGAGCCTGAGCCCCATGATGCGAATGATTGCCTTTAAGGGGCTTTTATCTCCTGTCCAGACGATTCGATGCCGTTGGTCAATAAGTGGTCAACATCTTCCGCCTGGCCAGGCCTGCCTCGCTGCGTATTCAACGACGTCAAGGATCCAACGGATAGATATGAACAAACGAGGGGGAGGAAAAAGCAAGCTTCAATCGCGCCTCATGTGCGAGCTACCGACGTCGCAGCCTTGGCGTCCTTGACGCGCCCACGGTTTCGCGCCCGGCCGCTCCTTTGAAATGTGGTTGAAGCTGATGCAGACACCGCTGGTGGTCGAAGAAAGGTTGCGTTCCAGCCATTCAGCCATCCAGCCCTGCAAGCCGGGACATGTCTGTTGCCAAATACCGGCAGGAATAACGGCGCCGTACCTTATTCACGGCTGACAGCCAACACTCCAAGCTGGGTTTTGGGACGTCGATGATGGACGGATGGGAATCGATAACGACGATCCCGTAAGCATGGTCCTCGCGCCTCAGCACTGCAGGGATATGAGGACAAAGGCAGGGGACAGGGACGAGGCATCTCACTCCAACGTCACATCTCTTGATTTCACGACATGACGGCCAAAGCCCGTTTGAGATACTCTATCGCGCAGCGTGCCGAGAGCAGTGAGGGATCGTATTGCCGGGACAATATTAACTCGCCTGGCCGCATTCAAAGCCCATCGCTCCACCAGCGAGACCCTCAAGGAGCCGGTTCCATGGCCTCTTGCGCAGTGCGGCTATCGGGGTACCTAGCGACCCCTGACAATGACATATGAGATCGCATCCTTGGCCTCATGGCCTCTCACGCTGCCACGCACATGAACACAGCAAGGAACCTCCTGGCAGTTCAGCATCTAGGCAGCATCACTTCGTACCACGCGCCGGCTTCGAAATGGGTTGCGCATGTTTGGGCAGGTCTACTGACAGTACCGAGGTGCCTGTCATTTCGCGCTGCCGGCCGCGGCCTGCGCTGTACAGTACGTGGCGACTTGCCCTTTTGGTGCACAGCCAGGGAAATGAATCGTTCAACAAGACTGCGGCGTCCCGTCCCGTGGTTTGGCTCATATCGGCTGGGGCTCTTGGCTCCATCCGCCCCCTGTGAGTCTTCGGCTAAGGCATACGATGCTAATTCCTAAAGGATGCCTCACATTGCATTTGTAGTCATGCGATTCACTACCGACACGCGAGTCATCGGAAATTGGAAGAGTAGGTTCTCGGTATAGGGACGAAAGAAGCATGGCCTTGCAAAGCCCTCACTAAGACTTCTCCTGACTCCTGAATTTCGGCGCATCGAGCTTCGCCAGGTAGTTTGAGCCTCAACCGGCGGCTCTGCGAGCATGTCAGTACGTAAGTTATGTATCTGAATGTCCCATCTCTTTCCGGCTGACGGACGCCACTGCCTTTTCCCCCGCAGATGATGGCCTGAGCGAGTCGCAGGTGGAATGCAGGCTTGCATCTGGTGCGGCGCAGCGCCGACAGGAGTGCGCCAAAGCTGTAATACAATGCGCGCTCCATCCCAGGCACGTTCGATCCTATTCAAGATACCCGACTCTTCTCCCCGCGGGCTGCTTCCTGATCGGTAAGCAACGGAAGGACTGCCTCGGCCTCATCCGCGGACAAGCTCCGGCAGCGCGCACGCCGTGTTCCGGGAGGAAGACAGTCCGCTGCACGGTGTGCAACGCAGGCTGCCAGGTATCCGGGCTATCGTTCTCTTGCCATTGTGACTGCTTCCCCGGGCTATGGCGTCCGCACGTGGTGCTTATAGGTGCCATGGATCGCCACCGAGATGTGCAGCCCCGATAAGTCTCTGGCAGGACGGCGACGGGTCTCTGCGAGTTGCGCTTGTCGGATTATCGCGCAGCGCCAAGTGGATGATTCGTGCATTCTCTACGGATAACAACTATGAATACACACGACGAACGTGCCGTCGGGCAATTTCGTCTTCGGGCCACCAGGGAGTCGGGGCCCGACTTGTTGTCTACACGCAGAGGAACGGCACTTGTCGAGTCATTCGTCTGACCTCGAAGCTAGTGACAGCTTCGCGGCTCCCTAGCTCGGTACGCGCCGCTTTGTCAGGCCGGAGGACTTCGCAGACATGAGTTGTGGCTTACGAAGTACATCCAAAGTCTTTCAAGATGCTCGTCCAAGTTCCGTCATCAGATCAAGCGTTGATAACCTCTCTAGGTAAGTCAGTGTTGTACTTCGCACAGGCTTCTCTCGATGACCCAGCTCGGCTGCACCGTGAACAGGCTTCGCAGCCGGTGAAGGAGCCTCGGTGGTGCAAAGAGAACAGAGGCAGCGTCCGCCAGTGTACGGGCCGCGAACCGATAGTCGTAGGGTCGCAACACTGCACAGCGTGGAACATGCTGCACGACGCGAGAAATCTTGGTTGTTGGGAATGGGAATGATCCCCCCTTGCGACAGAGCATCGGTCTGGTCAACGACGCCTCACCGTTGATGTGCAGCCCAGCCTCAGTCACCCCGTGGCGTTCGCCCCTAGGCAAATTTCACTTCCCGCCGCGAGCTGCTACCGTGGCATCGTGGCTCCTCACGCCTGCCACGGCAATTGCATCATAGAGGCTAGAGCTGCAGAGCCCAATAATGGTCCCCCACGGAGAAGAAAGTCTAAGGCTTACCCAGCACCCGAGACAGCAGCTGCAGGGACGCGTGTCCATTTACCAATCCGCGAATTGCGAACGAGTATTCGTACGGGCACGTTGGACTCGGCACCGCTATGCTTGACTTCGTTGGATGGTGGAGGCGAGGCGCGATACGATATTCGATGCGGTCCAGTTCCCGTCAGAGATGATACCATGGACTGGTGACCGCCTAATCTTCGTGTCCCTCTCGCCGTCAGGTGGTTTCCGAGAAAGTTCGGACGATGTCGACAAGAAGCGATTGGCCGTCGCTGCGCATACGAGCCTCTTGCAGCTGCATCCTTGAGGGACGACTGTACGAATACCGTACGAAGACTCTGCCGGTCCGCACATGTCGCCCGTTCCTCACGATGGCTCTTTGCTCACTCCCCCGCCTTGGTCAATCAGCCGCCATGTCACTCGACCACCCCTCAATCAATCGACCGGCCCGCTCGCTCGGGGAGGGGCGAGCTAAAAGGACCTGAGACTCCTGGCCGTCTCAGGTTTGTCGTTGGCTGTCCGTGACGAACAAGGGTGGACGGTCCAAGGCCATGCCATGCTCCACCCCTGCCCTCTTTATGGCTGTCCATGTCCTCAATGGAAGTTCACGATTGGCAGCGAGGTCGTTTCAAGCCTGGGGACTCGATCCGGTTGTTATTGGATAGCCACCAATCCACCGGAGCTGTGGTTGGGTGCAACTTGCAATGTGCGTTTCTCGACAATCTCGAGGTACAACACTGTCCGCTCAATCCCCCCATTTCATGCAAGAGAATTGGCTGGCCGGAGTATTCGGCGACCAGGCGCAACACGGCTCGGGCTTCCAAGAGAACGCCATCCAGCCTCCTGTCAGTGGTCGGGGGTCTTGTCTTGGAATTGCACGAGCTGCGGCTTCGCCTGGTGACGGAGACAATGGTTTATTCTGCCATTGGTGCCGTCGCAACTTTTGGACTTGACATGCCTGACTCGACAGCGGGCACATTTCATCCCATCAATGTTCAATTCATTATCCCCTTTTCCATGGTGAGAGCAGGGGTGCGTCGTCGTAAGTCACTTGATCGGCAGCCACGCCTTCTCCGCGACGCCTTTTCGCGTGTCCGTGGATATTCGGCCGCAGCCATCCGGAACCCAGGTTGGGGATCGTCATTGTTACTGACGGTGACCTGGGCGATCAGGGGCACTGGCAGCCTGTTGTCGCTCGCTTATCCATAATGACCGTCGCATGAACCACGCTCCTTGAACTATGACCGGCGAAGATCAATCTGGCCTTCACGCGGTAACATTCTCACCTGCCTGCTGGGGTAGGTCAAAGAGCTGCTCTCTGGCTGCTCGTCGGCGTGAGGATCTGAAGTCTTGATTTTACCTACCCTGCATCCAGGGTCGAATCAAAGGTCGCGTGTGTATGAATGCGTTGCCGAAATCGATATTGAACATGTGGTAAGGTCGTATCTTATGTCGCATCTGAGTTGCCTGGGCCTAGCTGCTATACTCGTGAATTCACGTAAAGTCTCACATTTACGCTGTCTCACAGTTGGTTGGATGTCGCTAATCTTGCCGACTTGAGTGGGTGTAGACGAACTCGTAGACGGCGCCCGCCAAGCCATCGAAAGGTTCTCAAGCACATTCGATTAAGACCTGAAAGACAAAGGGAAGATAAAAGGGACCTCGCATAGTTACTGCACATAGGCTTAGCCCAGTCTATCGGCTTAAAGATGAGCGGCAAGCACCGTTCGACTTTTTTTGTTCATAGCATTCAAGTAATCAAGCGACCCCAGTAAGGCAAATGCGAAGATACTATCCAGTATAGCAAGTCTCAACGTGAATGAAACAAGGAATCGCAATTGAATGAGGAGAGCTCGGCTGCGGAATCGATGCATTTGAGGAAGTTCGAGATTGGATAGCGACACAAGGAAGCTAATTGAGCCCGTCGTTAAGGTCGAGCCGAGGCGACGACTTGAAGTCGATGGAATCTAACACCTTCTCCCCCTCCTGGGGCTCACCCAATCGGTCGAGGGGGGATTGATTGAGTATAAGTCGGATTGATCGGACGACTCAACCTCAAATATCAAGCCACAAGTAAGTTAAGGTTAAGTCGGGCTCCTGAGGCCGTTTTCAAAGTCGAGCCGCGATAAGACGAGACATCTTTCTTTTTTCTGCATGTCCAAGTCGCATATGAGTCATCTAGCCAGCCAATGCGAACTGACAACAAAAGCAAAAATGAATTCGGGGTGAAGCACAAGACTTTACAATGAATTGACGATTCATCACGAACATCAAAGATCAGTCGATTCACATTCCAAAATGGAAACAAAAAGGTCGCCCGAGGGGGGTCTCGAACCCCCAGCCTTGCGGTGCCCTCACGTAAAAGCCGCACGCTCTAGCCAATTGAGCTACCCGGGCGGATTGGATATGCATGTCGATGATGCCTTATTATGACCCATAAAGGTTGCGGGACGAGTAGTTTTATTCGCCTTTGGTCAGTGGGGGGCGGGGGCCAAAGCAGGTGTGACATGCGCCCCACTTCAAAATTTCTAGACTTTTGGACGACTCTCTCTCATCGAGGACAAGTGAGTGAGTTTGAGCGGACAAATCTCACTGCGAATTGCCAGTCAGCCCACCTTTGAGCTCGATATCCAACGGCTACAAGACTCTTCACTTACACGGTCTCGAGACGCTACATTTTTTTTTCCAGTTGACGCTTCTTTGTGAGACAGCTTCAGGGGGGCGCAACCCGATCCGTACCACATTGCCATCATGCCGGGCAGGACAAAGAACCCCGAGGACGCCTCGTCGCAGGACGCCAGCATGCAGGACGCTCCGCCGTCTGCGCAGCCCGAGGTGACTGTCGACGATGTCATGGAGGACGACGCTGCGGCGGACGGCGGCGAAGAGGAGGAGGAAGAGGAGGAGGAAGTCGAGGCCCAGCGAGTCAAGATCGTAGGACCCCATCTTGACACCGGTACACGTGGCTCACTGGCTGACACTGGGTTGACAGCTCCCGGGATCAACAGACTCTGCGGCCTCATTCGAGTTCATCGACGAGGGACATACGTTGGGCAATGCTCTTCGATATATCATCATGAAGAAGTAGGTAGACCTTGGTGGCAGCCGTCTCCATTGTGGTCCCAGACTAACTTGCACCAAGCCCGGACGTCGAGTTTTGTGCCTATTCAATCCCTCATCCCTCGGAGCCTAAGATGAACATCAGGATCCAGACATACGGTAAGGACAGTCCCGGCACGCTCGACTAAACCGACTGCGCCGCCAGGATACGCTAACGCCCGGAACAGAAGGCACGGCGGTCGACGCTCTGAAAAAGGGCCTGGTAGATCTGCAAGATGTTTGCGATGTCGTGGCGGATGAGTTCTGGACAAAACGGGAGGCCTTCAACCGCGAACAAGGGCTGGCGCGATGATGGACTGTTTGCGGGAAAGCCTGCGGGCACGTCATTTTCTTCTCTTGTTCTTCTTGTCTGTTCGTTGACAATACTACGGCGTTTCTGGAGGGCATGGCTATAGAGCAATTCGCGGAACGGGATGCGACATAGGCAAAAGGATAAATGGGTATATACAGAGGCTTGGTTGCGACCCTGCCCTAGTTCCTACCCTGCAGGTGCCACGGATCAGTGAACTATCCTCGCACACAACGATCGGGGGTGGACGACATACCTCCAGGAAGCCAGTCATGAAGCTCGACGGAAGCCTCTTATCGCCTCTGAAGTTCTCCTCCTTGAAGTAGGACATGACGTGTGTCGTCTGCTTCCAAAAGTTCATCGTCTCCTGCCACGCACGGGGCTCATGTCAGCACCGCATTCGCTAGCCGGCATTCGCACGCCGTGAGTGGTGCTATCAAGGTGTCGCGCGTACCTGGTACTCCGCGTGTGATTTGAAGATGAGGACGTCGACAACGGGTAGCTTGGCGACGAATCGTTGTCGCTCAAACTCTTGCCTGATTCGAGTCCGAATGGTCGAGACGGGCATGGGCATGTTGTACATGGTCTGGATCTCGGGAGCCTGCGATGCTGTTAGGTCGTCGATGAATCATCGCACGCCATGCTGTTGCGTATATCGACCGAATTGTATCGGGGAAACGGCAATGGCCCGTGAAGAGCGCTACTCGGGGAACGTACGGCTCGGATCCATTCGCGGTAAGAGGAGAGCACTCGACGCTTCGCTTCCGCCCAGTTGGCCGCTATTCCACAAGTCAGCAGGAGAGAACCATGGCCAAGATCTCATACATACACTGCGCCGTCTTCTTGGCGAACTGCGTCGGCGTAATGGCCATGGTGGGCGATCAATGCTTTGCAACCAGAGCGGCACGGATGCTGTGACGTTGGCCGGTGATAAGCTCAAGGTGTCGCATCCAAGCTTGCCGGCTGTCTGCACGTGACGCGCACCGCCACGACCACGCACCACCCACTTGCCACACCCGCAACCCGCCATCACTTCCAAGAGCTTGTGTCAGGCGCCGAACAACCTCGTTCGACAACGCCCGTCAACTGGCCCCGTCCGGCAGAACCTGGATCTTCTACGACTTCCATTTGCCGGACCACGATTTTCGCCAAAGATGCCCGCGATACGACACGCGTCGAAGCGGAAGCCCCCGCCAGAGGGCTTCAGCGACATCGAAAACGACCTTTTAGTATTCGCCAACAAGATGAAGGACGCGCAAAACAAGCCGCCACCGTCCGGTCCCAAACATCAAGCTCAGTGGGAGGTCTTCCAAATCTCGCACCAAAGGAGTCGCTACATTTACGACTTGTATTATGAGAAAGAGGCGATCAGCAAGCAGCTATATGACTGGCTACTCAAGAACGGCTACGCAGACGCCATGCTCATCGCGAAATGGAAGAAGCAGGGCTATGAAAAGGTTCGTAAAACTCGTCATCATATCTTCGTCCCTGCTGCCCGCTGACGTTTTTCAAGCTATGCTGCCTCCGATGCGTACAAACCAAGGAAACCAACTTCAACAGCACCTGCATCTGCCGCGTTCCCAGAGCGCAAATGAAAGAGGATCAGGATTTGCAGTGTGTTAGTTGCGGATGCAGAGGCTGCGCATCGAGCGACTAGTCTGCTCAATCACCTCTGGCACTCAAAGCCCCATCACCTTTGCGTCCTTGTACCGAATATGGCACAGCAACATGGCTGAAGGGCATCGGAGATGAACATGGCCCATGCAGTTCGACTGTCAACGCCGAAACAGACGTACGAAAAGGTGGACTATCTCGAAGTGGCCGAACTCAATACTGGCTGAAAGCAACAGTGCTGATGAGATTGTCCACCTCGCAGACTTTTGACGAACATCGCCATGACTATCGTTTGGCGAACCCTGGTCGACCGCGACCGAATCGAACACTTTGCGGCACGAAATTTAAGGCAGACATGGCGTCTGCCAGTTCGGCCACGTCGTCACCTCCTGGAATCTGCTGGGCGACTTCCTGCTGAGACGCGTCTGCCTTTGCAGATGGAGAGCTCGCTGTCTGAAGAGGTCCCTTGGATACGTTTGAGGATGGAATCGGTTGTTGCAGCTGGCTGCTCGTGGACGACCTGCGCCGGCGATGAACGCCATCTATCAAGAGGGAGCGCCTGCCATCAATGCCCTCTTTAGTCACTGCAAAGAAGTAGTTCTTGGGGTACATGTGCTTGTCGATCATGTGCATCCGTCGTTTTTGATGTGTTCGGCATTTGCGTTCACATCCCTCAACAAAGCACGAATACTGCACGGGGCTACGTCAGTAGGATAGCCGAAGGAGTCTTGGTTCCGTGTCAAAGACTCACCGTGTGCTCTCCCCTTTCCCGCTGGATGCTGACAAGGGGGTCGTGGCATTCTTCTATATGAATTGCCAAAAGATGGTCAGACGGAAAGTTCTTTTGGCATTCGAGGCAGCGATGGGTGTGGAATGTATGGTAGTGAGCCTCATAATCGCTGTATGATTGAAACGCTATCGGGGTCTTATGAGGCGGAAGTGAGCATCTCATTGCAACGAATTCGTCCCCGCGGTCTTCCGCCGGCATCGGTTCAAGCTCTTTTATCTTATTTGGATGTTGTCGGGTCGCGGTGGGAGAAGATGGTGCTTTTTGAGAAGGCACCGGGATTTCTAGGTCTACAACCTCTTGCGGCTCCCGTAAGCGCTTCATCTCGACTACGCGCGTGATGGGCAAGCAGATATTACCCTGTGTCAAGCTGTTTAGTAGGAAAGACTGGGTTGGTTTGGGATGAGGCGGAGCCGGGCTGAGATTGTGCAGTAGACCGCGTGAGCTGAATCTTGCTCAAGCCCGCGAGTAGGGATCCCAGACGGAATATTTGTAAATGCTATATGAACAGGAGAATTGGATGCCAATATGAATGGTATATGTGATGATGTGAGAGACCAAAGTTGAGCTGTCTTCTGAATCTGTGCTGGATGGATGGATGGAGTTGAGGTGACTACGAATACGAAGTAACTTACTGGTCGGCGGTCTGCTGGTTGTCGTCGGGTCCTGCCTGACCCTTCTAAGTTCTGACGGTGTAGGTACGAAGTACTGTACGGAGTACTTCGGTTTGTCACCGTACAGAATCAAATAACCCAACCTTTTCGGCTCCCGTCTTTCTGCAGGTTCTCGATGCTTCCAACTTGGGTTAGATTGTAACTTTGCAGTTGACGACTAAAAAGCCCCGGCAGCCTGTTAAGCCTGTTAAGCCTCTTGTAACCTTCAAGCCCTTGAAGTGGGAAACGCGGGTACCTAAAGGCAAAAAAATGATGCGCGCCATTCTTTGCTCGAAGCGCGAGAACAATAGGTAGCGCACATTCTGCCGAGGATTTGCCAGTGCCATTCAGACCATTAACCTTGAGGGGCTTCCGCCACGCCCAATCGTAATTGCGTCGGCCATTGCTCTCCGCGCTCCTTCGCTCACCTTCGCTCATCACATTGGCTTTCTCCCCCCCTCGACTTCGCCAGCTGCACGCAAACCTTGCAGGCCCGCCTTCGCTCTTTTCCCGAGCCAGTATAAATTTCGTCTCAGCTCTGGTCCGGCCAGGATTCACACCTCCCCAATGAGTTCCTTCTCGGCCCGACGCTTCGATTCCCGCGAGCCGAGCCTCTTGTACATTATTCCCATGCGCAGGCAGCTCAAGTGATGGGCGCTTCGAGCTTGCATTCAGGAATAACACAAGAGCATGCTCAGGCATCGTGAAAGGGACAACCTCCTCTCTCCACCAATTCACCTCGAGATTCGATCTACCTGAACCGATTTTCGCTGGGCTTTGCGCAATCGTCGCTGCGCCCTCCAATGGCCTCTAACCCTGCTCAAGCGAGCCAGGCATGGCAGTGAGTCAATAGTTTCGCCCCTCGAAGTCACTTACTCAATATTGACGCACGAATTTTTCCTAGTAACGCTCTGAAGCTGCGCAAGCATTTGCTCAAGCAGCTCGATAAGCTCCACGCCGAAGGCGTCTCGGGCACCGAAATATCAATCTTCGATGCTGTGGATAGTCTTCTTGAGAAGTGAGTCATTGATCATGTCTCTCTACATTCAAGTAACTAACAAGCCTTACAGGTTCCGTCTAGCATGGGTTCACACCATCTTCATCGATTTCGAGTATGGCGTCAAGGAAAACACCGAAGAAGCCCTTTGGGGTCTTCACACCTCGATCAATCATGAGTACCGGAAGACACTGGGTGTCTTGAAGCACAATTCTCAGCCAGTCGAGCGACGCAAGACCGAGAAGATGTACAACAACTTCTTGCGGATCGCCCAAAAGTTCTACAAGGGCTATATCCAGCGACTATCGGCACGTTACGACGTTCAGGAGCTCAAGAGGGTCGCCCAGGGCATCGAGGTCGAGCAGCTGGGCGCGGTCGACAGCATTAGCCCAGTACCCGAAGAGCTGGGCCGCATGGTCCTCAAATCTTGCCACTCGACTCTCATTCACCTTGGAGACCTGGCACGGTACAGGGTTCAAGCAAAGCACAAGAACGCCGGGTTTGAGACGACCCTGACATACTATGGCTTGGCGCGCCACCTCGTGCCAAATGCTGGTTTCGCATTCCACCAGATGGGCATCGTGAACCTTGACCAAGGTAACCATCTCGACGTGGTCTATCATTTCTATCGCGCTTGGGCTGTGGAGTCGCCTCATCCCAATGCCAGATCCAACCTGGAAGCCGAATTCAAATCTCTCAGGCTCCCCAACGCGGTTAAGGCAAAGAACAACGCAAATGCTCCAGGAGACGTCTTCAGCACCTGGTTTATCAAGCTTCATGCTTTCTTTTACACCGGTGAAAACTTCTCTCAGCAAAAGGAGCTCGAGGAAGAAGTTATGTATCGACTGGAAATGGCTTGTCGAGATGCATCTTCCAGCAAAACGTTGCTCAAGATGGCATTGGTGAACATGTCGGCGTTTGACATTGCAGCCAATACTTTCAATGGTAGGTCCAACGATGTTGCACGCAGGTCCCATCGTGCTAAAGGACGAGCAGAAGCAAAGGTTGAGACGGGATCGCGCTTTTGGCACTACACCCTGCGGTTCAATGCCATGTTTCTTCGAACCTTTTGCCGTGTCCTGCATTCTGAGCTTGGAGACGCGCTATCCAGTGCATCGGAAGATGCTGGTTCGGAGGCTATTCAAATCACGGACATCATCGCCGGCCTCCTGCCAACCTTGAGAGTGTACTGTGTCTGGCTCGCGGCACACCGAAACGAGTTGTTCGGAGCGCTGCAAACACTCGGGAATACCATTCCAGACATGGTTCAGAACCTGGTCAAGGTCTTTACGCTACTTTGCGCCGTCACCTACAACCAGGATAACCTCGCACCTTGCCCTTATCTGATGGCCGAAGATCTCGAGATCCGCGGCAACCGTCCCTTGATCGGCGATGAGGTCCCAAAGGCCTGCAGAGTCCATTGTGACGAGAATGGCAGCGTGAAGCCGCATCTTTACAACTCTGAGCAGCGCCTTGAAGAAAAGAAGGAGCATCTGGCCAGAGTTTTGGATGTCCTCCGTTGCGCGTACTTTCTCGCCGAAGACGAATCCACGCCAATTTTGTGCCAGGTCGTGGATAATTGGCTGGTTTTCGACTACTGTCCCGATGGCAAAGCCGCCTCCCTGCAGGAAAGCGCTGCAGCGCCTCCTGACGAGCAGGCGGCTACGAATGCAATCGAGGAAGAAGCTGAACGCATGTCAGCCCGAGTGCCCGTGGTACCCGCGCAGCCGCAATTATCGGGACAAAACGGACAAGAGCAAGAGAAAAGGGGCATTCAGCAGCAGCAGACGGAATCCGCAGGCCGATTCACTGCCTCCATCGAGGAGAACACAGAACAGACCGTCATTTCCATGCTCACTCCATTCTTGAAGCCACCCACACCACCGCCCCAGCACCAAGGTCGATCCCCGAGAGCAGTGTCCGGTAATACATTCACCAGTCCAAGTAACGCAATGTTTGGCTCAGGCCAGACCTTTATGAGCCCTACGAACTCCGCGTTTGGTGCCCCTATTGCTCCTCTGCCTTGGGCATGGGACAACACTCCGAAGCCCAGCGACGCTCCCGACGCTGCGACTTCGGCAGGGAAAGAAGCTTTTGCCCGGGCAAGTCGCGAAAATTCGCCAAGAGAATCGCTTTCAGCGGAAAACCCACTCGACGACCCATTCGCGACGCCGGGAAAAGACGCTCTCAGGGCTTCTGCTGCTCCATTCCTCGACACCCTAGGCGGGACCCTTGTCGGCCTGCCCGGGCACGGGTCTGAAAAGGCCCATAGGGATCGCCTACTGCAGTCCTTTGCCAGCAACATTGCCGTCAGCAGCTCCTCGCCGCTTGTACCATGGAACGAGACTGGAGGTAATCAGGGACGAGGCAGAGGTGCGGCTACGTCATCTTGGACGCAACGCTCTGCAGGGCAGCTGCCGCCGTTCTCTGGCTCCTCGGGCTTCTCTCATCCAAGCAGCCTTTACGTGAGTACACCGGCCAACGGTGTAGGCCTTGGTGTATCCGGCCACGGGCCCTATGGAAATAATCATCCACTGAGCCCCACGCATGCCGCGAGGGCGGCGTCTGCGCGTCAGATTCAGATGGGCGATCCGGGACTCAGCTACGATGAAGCCGTTTTTCGTGCGGCGTGGACTGGCAAGTGACGGGCCTTGAGGCCATGATTACTTCTTACATGACCTGCGTGGCGAACACTCGCTCAGGTCGCAAAGTCCACAAGATGGCCGTGCCTCTGAGAGTCCGTTGCCTTTGCAACTCGCCGTCACCCGAAAGCTACTTTGCTACGGCAGTGGCAACTGCGTTAGACCCTGTTCTGGCCTGGCCGGCGCAGAGAGGAAGCGTGAAGGTATTGACGGAACCCATCTGCCTTTTGCCAGTTCATTCTCGATGGTATACTTTGCAGTCGGTGCGGTTTGCCACATCACATGTTTTTCAGGACGTAAATGGCAAGTATTGCAAGCCAATGGAAGGATTGACTCGGCTGTATCAAGGTGAGCCTTGATCGGGCATGAAGAACCGTCGGCCACCTAAGCCGATCTATATCGGATCGTGGAGGATTCCGAATGCGAGAAAAGCGACAAACTCTCTTCGCTAGAGACGCGAAACGCCGTTGTTGAAACTGTCTTTCCTTTCCCACCTACCTTGTCCGCAACGCCGAAACCTGGCTACTTGAACATCGGGAGAGGTCACTAAGGATGACCTATGAGGAAGGTTGGTATGACTGCTTAGGGAAGGGGTATCTAGGAAAGGCGCAAGTCAGTTAAGTTGCGGCAAGATGCTTCTGGTTGATTTGGTACAGGTAGCTAGGAAGGCCACCAGGTAACTTGGATGAATGACCCAGAATGCAGAATAAGCAGTCGATATTGACTTACGAGGGGCCGAGCTCCTGGATGCTCAGTCTGGCGAGCCATTGACCCATGTCGACACAAGTCTCCAATGGCTTGCCTTCCAAGATGCCAGCAACAAGGCCACCGGCGAAAGCGTCGCCCGCACCGTTCGTGTCGTTGATCTTGGCGGGATCGATGGCGTGGACGGGGAACTCCTTGACGCCTTGTTCGCCCTGGATGGCGACGAGGGTCGGCTCAGTACCCTGGGTGATGATGGCCACGCGCTTGCGCTTGGTGTTCTCCTTGGGCAGGTTTGCGAGGTGTACGGCGACGTCCTTGGGGGCCTTGGAGTCGAGGTTGTGAGACTCGGCATAGGCGGCGGCCTCGGTCTCATTGCCGATGATGTAGTCCCAGTAGGGGGAGCTGGCATCGACGGGGTCCTTGAAGAATTGGGGGATGAAGGGGGCAGAGAGAGAGAGGACAAAGATCTTGTCATTCTTGGCAGCTTCCTTGGCGAGCTCCATGATGGCAGGAGGGCAGACTAAGAGCCGGCCGCCTGTCAGCTTACACACGTTGCGCCGCGTGGGGGAGTACAGCCGACGACTGCTTACCGGTGAAGTGGAAGCCTCCAATGTAGAAGACCTTGGCGTTCTCGACCAAGCTCCAGATCTCGGGCTTCTTCAAGTGATCAATATCGTAGTGGTTGGCGGCACCCAGGTCGGTGCAAAGACTGCGGTTGTGGCCAGTGATGACGACACCGCAGCGTCCCGTCTTCACCTTGGGGTCGACGCGGTACTCGACGCGCAGGCCGGCGGCCTTGACGGCGTCGTGGAGGATGGCCGAGTACTTGTCGTCGCCGGCACCGCCGAGGTAGACGACGCTGTTCGGGGGCAGCATATACTGGGCACCGCGGGCCGAGTTTTGGGCCGCGCCGCCGGCGATGAGCTTGGCATCGTAGTTGTTGAGCAGGTCCTCGTACAGAGGGATGTGCTTCTCTTCGGCGAGGATGGCGTCATTGGCCTTGAGGTCGTACTTCTTCAGGAGCGCCTCGTCTCCGACAGCCTGGATGTCTGCATGTCGAAGGGGGTCAGCGATTTAGTCTGGCATGTGGGCAGTAGGATCGGCGGGGCGGGCCCGTCCGCCGTCAGACTCGGGTCTGGCGGTCGCCTTGGACGGTGATGTTCTGCATACCGAGGAGGGGGTTCTCTAGGCAGAGAAGACCGTATTCTTGAGTGGGAGCCATGATGTAGGGGATTTAGGGGCGATGTGAGGTGAAATCCAAAAAAAGGGGGGGCTCAAGATTGCACAGGAAGTTGAGCGTAGCAAATATTGAGAGGCCGAGGATGAAGGAGGGGTCAATCAATTGAGATCGAGATAAAAAAAAATGGTGGAGGTTCATACGGGTATTGGCGGGGTAGCAAAAGCCAAGGTGGCGGTACAAGATTCGACTGCGGAAGTCACGGGCCGAGGCAGGTATTTCGACTTCCAAGAGCAAGACGGTCCATCAGCACACTGTGCGAAGTATTTCTCCGAGCAATTGCAATCGTTGGGAACATTCAAACGTCCCAATTGACGTTGATATCCGAATAGAGGTTGAGAGACAGGCAATTCCCACCGGTGCCCAGGTACAATTCTCGAGTATTAGTCGAATTGCAGATCAAGCATGAGTACAACCGCAGTGCCGCAATTGAGCAATCGTTGCACATTCAAGCTTTGTCAAACAGCAAGTGCCGCTGTGTAACCACCATTATCCCGGTGACACGTTTTGCTTGAAATCTTAATTTTGGGAGGTTCATCATTCGCTCATTTGTCATTCAGGGTCGTTAACCCATGCCAATAGCAGATCCAGTTTTATTCTGAATGCCATGCCAGACGAATGACTAGACAAATGGAGGTGGGCGAACGGCAGAACACAAGTCACGTCCAGTCTGCTTCGGAATCGATGGCTTCTTCACGAGAGATTCCAGAGACCAGAAATAGAAAATCGTGTGCGCCAAATGTCATAGTACTTGCTTCTTTGAGTCGCCCGACTCCTGCTTGCAGCAGTACCATAGATGCAAGCAAGCCACAGTAACACCATCCCAATGAGACCACGAAACCCAGCCGCTTACTCCTTCGTCTTTTGAGTACCACGCAGGAGACCCGTCCTCCTGGCGGCAATGAGACCCGCCTTTTGACCCTGGGCGGCGTATCGGGAAATGGTCGACGCCTTACCAATATGTTGGTGGTTACCCTGTCAAGATTGTCAGTATCCTTGGTTCGGCCGCGCTCGTCGTCGGAGCTACTTACACCACCGTGAGGATGGTCAACGGGGTTCATGGCAACACCACGAGTCTTGGGCCAGCTGTTGCGCTTGACAGCGAACTTGTGCTTGGCACGAGAAGCCTCTGCCCAGGAGTTAGCAAGCCTGGTCCATCGACAACATGCGACCGGGAAAACGAACTCAGCAGGGGCTTGTCGGTACGGCCACCACCAGCGACGATGCCAATCATGCCTCGGGAGCTGGAGTGAACGACCTTCTTGGCGCCGGAAGGAAGCTTGATGCGGGTCTTGCCCTCATCGGGGTTGTGGCCGATGACAGTGATGTAGCCACCGGAGGTGCGGCCGAGAACGCCGCGGTCGCCAATCTTCTCCTCGACGTTGGAGACGACGGTACCCTCGGGCATCTCGCCGAGAGGCAGGACGTTGCCGACGGTCAGGGCAGCCTTCTTGCCGGCGTAGATGAACTGGCCAGTGTACATGCCCTCGTTGGCGATGAAGGTCTCGGTGACCTGCTTGAACCGGTAGGGGTGACGGAAGACAACCTTGGCGAGGGGCGCACCACGACCTGTTATCCGAATTATCGTCAGTCTTCGTTCTTCGATCTTCGCTCTTTTCGCCGCATCGCTCGCGTCGTCGGTAGCAAAACTAACCAGGGTCGTGGATGATGTCGCGGACTACACCGCGGATGTAGCCATGGCGCTCGGCGAAGTCGAGGTTTCTGAACTTAGCCGGGGCCTTGTTCAAGCGCGTGTTGGCAGCTATCGCCAATGGTCAGCACGATGGTCGAGTATCGAGATGCTCTGTCGTCGCGAAAGAGGTCTTCGGGTCGGAGACTGACTGAAAATAGATCCACGCCCCTTGCGCTGGTTGCGAATAACTCTACCCATGGCGGCTCCTTCTGACTCGATGCGGTCGTTCGAGAATCAGCTGCAGAGGTCACAGTTAGTGCAAGGTTGGCGAGGGCGCCTGCGGGTTCGATATTTACCTGAGTTTGGCCGCTTGGTGTTTTGACAAGGAGGCCGTGCAGGTGCGAATCCCGACATTTTTTGTGTGCGGGACCGATTGGGCGATAGAGGAGCCCTGACCACGTGACAGCCCAGTGGAGTCGAGAAGCGAATGGCGTACCGTGCGTCACGGTACGTACTGTGTGTCGCCGATGTGGCGCTAGCAGGGGAAAAGCAGCAGGCAGGGCGGCAAGGGTCCACGAAGCTGCTGACAGCATCGTCCCCATAATCAAGTCGCGTCAGGGTCATCACCTTGGACCTACGACGCTCAAAGTCGCCAGACACGTCTGTTCCAACGGCCTCCGATAGTCAGCTTGCAACCCGCGCCGCCTGTGTTGTCGCGATGAGCTTTATTTGTTCAAGTCGCATCAGCTGTGGCTGCAGGCTTCGACTCAGTATCCACGATCTTAATACGCCATTTTCGATTATCCAGCTCAAACTTTAGACACGTTGTTGAATATGCAGCTCGTGGTTGAGAATGCTTCCGCAAGTCGCCGCAGAGCGACAATTAGATGTCGGCTTGTTGCCATCGAGAAGTGGACATGAGCAACGTTTGCGGCCGGAGTCAGGCCGCAACCCCTCATGAAGACGAAACTCTACGCCTCACGGCCTGGCTGGAAATCCATCGAGCAATGTCTTCTACCATCTCAAGCTGAAATGCGCGCGGAGGTTGGCATCGATGAGTATTCGAGAGGCGGCGGAAAGCAATGGAGCATCCGGAAAGACATGACGCTACCGACATCGCTGGGGTTGGCCTAAACTCCCTCGCGTCGTGATTCATCTCGGATCCAGCTGAGTGAGACGCGCCTTACTGCTGGCCTTACCAATATCATGACTTTGGGACGGGACAGTCTTCGAGGCAAAGTGAAGTAGATGGACGTGATGCCCATCAGAACTACTCTGGGAGCTGGAATATTGTGGCAAGCGTACTCTGCACTTCCATCTGCTTTTTTCTCACGCCTGTGCTAATCGATTGATGTCACGAGGCCCCGTTTACCAGTGCGAAAGGCAGACACCGAGGATACCTATGTACCGGTACGCCGTACAGGTGTCGTGGCTATTGTCTGGCAACGTCAGTGCTTTCTTGAAATGAAAGAGCCAACGCGCCATCGCATTACAGTCCCACCATTTTCTGGCGACGCCTGTTTTTGTTCGGCACTTTTTGAGTGACAATATGAGATGGGCGCTTTGGTTATCCCAGGCAACAGAAGCCCGAGGCGCGATACTCGCCCGTCAGCGATGGGGCGAGGGCTTTGCAGTATCGTTGGGGCTTGGATGTCATCAGCCTCTCTATCTGAGTTCGGCCACCTCTTATTGTTGTTGGATATTGCAGGGTCCGCTGGTGCTGGTTGGAATGTGAACTCGAGGTCCCTGGAGGCTATGACCTCGCAAAGTGTGACTTGAGACGACTGCTGCTCCGTCTCGTTGCCGTCTTCTAAGTTAGTATCAAGTAGTTTGAAGAGGGCCCGAGCATGTGTTACTCGACCTAATTTATTGGCGTCCGCGTCCCCCTCGGCCTATCATCTGGGGTGCTTTTTTTGATTTGCGGCTCCTGGGCGTGGGTTTGGCTAGTGCATGCACTCAAAATCTCCGTCACGCAACTACCGCTTGCCCAGGTTACCTTGTTCGACTTTCCTCTTCTCCACATCCCGCGACGCACTCGCACTCTGGACATGCCCAATATGGCCGCCGACGATGACTCCTCCGACCTCTCGTCCCTGTCGTCCCTGTCGCCGGCGCCATCGGATGATGAGATGGATAGGACGAGCCCTCCGTCGCCAGCGAAGCGAGGCAAGCCAGGGCTGCTAAAGTTCTTCCCCAAGCTGTCAGACCAAGCTCCCAGCGAGCCCACGCCGCCCCCGCGCAAACGATCACCCTCGCCGCCGCACGCATTTGTCCTCGCAGACAATCCAGATATTGCGGTACGTGTCTGAGAGCCCATCTCGTCTGGGCATTACCACTGTCTTTGTTTCTGGCGGCGTGGGGGAACTGTCGCGTTAGCGATTCCGTGCGACGCGAAATTTCGCGTGCGCAACGTCATACTGTATGGGCAAATGGGGCTAAATAATCTCTGCGCAGTTCATCGTCATGTTCCGAAGCCGATTCAACGACGCGTTTCCCAAATCACTCGCACACTTCGGACCCCAAGAACTCGAGCGAGATGTCGTCGAGCCGATCCCAGGCGATCGAGTCGAGCATTTCTTATGCGCGCTGCTTGGACTCCTACTAAACCGCAAACAAGACGTCAAGTACGCACCCTGCCCTTGCTTCAGCGATGCGCCCGAAGTATTCTAATCATCTTTGATCGCAGACCGGGACATTATGGCAGAGCATTGGAGGACGCCATCGCATCTCACAAAGGTCAATGGTCGCCGTCATGGGAGGACAAGAACCCACTATCAGGAGGCGCGTCCTTCAACTCCATGGCTCCTACCGAACGGGTACGCGCAAATCTCTCTTCTCCTGTACAAGGACCGCGCTAACTGGGCGGCGTATAGCTTACCCTCCTGCGAACTCTCATCTTTTGGACCATGGCCTCTTCCGATATCGTCAAAGGTCTCATCAACCAGTCATACAAACAAAATCGCCATGAGGACGATTTGAATCAACCTAGATCGGTGCAGCCCTGGGGTTCTGATGCAGACAAGCGCCGATATTTCCTGATCGAGGGCCAGGACGACACCAACTTCCGTGTGTATCGGGAGAGCAACCCTGCCGGAGCAAGTCGTACCTGGTGGAGTGTGGCAGGCTCCATAGAGGAGTTGAGGGCACTAGCTACCAAACTCGAAACCAAAGACGGTGGTCCAAAAGCGAGAAGTCTAGCTCTAAAGATTCTGGCAGCCATCCCGCGTTTCGAAGCGGGCGAGGAGGTAAGTGCTACAGTCCACTTCTTTTCGAGAGCGCAGCAGGAATAAGTCAAGACTAACAAAGGGCAGAAACGCAAGCGCAGGGAGTATCGCCAGTCGCGCAAGGAGCAGTTCAAGAGACCCGAGCCCGGGTATTCCTTGTACGAAGGCCGCACGCGCGGAAAGCGGATGAAGTACACATATTCGGATGACGAAGACGTGTTTTCGGACTCGACGGGTACCCGACGCTCTGCTCGAAATACGGGTGCCAATACGCCCGCGGAGGCAGGGCCGGTGACCACTTCGAGCGGTCGGCAGGTTCGGGCACCGCCAAGACTCAACATGGTAGCAGGGGAGAGCGCCCCTGGGAGTGCCCAGGGCGACGTGTCGGAACCCGACAAGGAGGATGCCGCGGGCGTTTCGGGAAGACCCAGGCGATCTGCAGCTGCGCATCACGGAACGAACGGTTGGGGCGGGCGTGAACGAGAAAACGACAGCCCCGCAGACTCGGATGAAGAAGAAGGGAGCGAGGTCGAGTTCGGCGACGACGAGGAAGATGTCGACGCCCTTTCACCTGAAGAATTTGAGGAAGAAGAAGGCATGGACGACGATGAGGTGGCTCTCAACGAACACCCTCATAGTCTGGTTGTGAAGCTCAATGTGAGAGCGGCGAGACTTCGACAGGTCTGTACTGGGGACCACCAACCGGAAGACACGCTTCCGGCTAAAGCGGAAGAAAACCAGGAAGCCATTACCAACACCACGGACACAGTAATGACAGAGGCGGAAGATATGCCAGCGAGTGGCAGCATTTCTGTCACGGATGAGCCCCAGAAGAGAGCAGAGCATCCGTTGACGGCTATCGCAGAAACAGCCGACGGAGATCCCAATCCGAATGAAGCATCGCCAGCAAACCACGCCGGCCTCCCCTCCGCAAATAGCGCTACTTCACTGGCCTTTCGAGGGAGCCCGGAGAAGATGTCAAGACAGAAGAACCTAATCAACGGTGGAAAGGGGGACGGAAAATAGATTTCTCGGGTTATTTTGACGAATTAGGCCGGAGTTGGGAACTTGAACGTGGCGCACGGTATAGAAGCTCGGGTATCATTCACCGAAATTGGCCCTTTTCGGGAGGTCTTGGAACAAATCGAAAAGCACAGGTGGTGCATCGTCGTCTGGTAGACGTGTATAGCTACATTTACTGGAATGGGTCGCTCTAGAGCGGTAATTGCTGTGCTTGCTGGCATTGCTTGTCCTCGGTCAGGGGCTGAGCGCTTGAAGTCCTGGCTGTACGAATACTGGGAAACACAGTTATAAGTCGTTCTCGAGCACCACTTGACGTGATCGTGATCGTTAGACGCAACTTGTATTATTCACGGCCTCCTGGGCAGTTTCCAGTTATTGACGCCATACCACCATCTTCTAAATCTAGCTCCCGAGGTGTTGCCGTGCAGTCTCGCATTCTTGTTCCAGTGTTGCCATCCACAAAGGAGGAGGTTATATACCAGGCCCTGGGTCAGGGGCATGATGACCTGCGCATGTCAGGCGAGGTCATATTGCTTCTGGATCGGGTTTGCTTCCTTACCTGATCTCGAATCGTGATTAGAAGCACCTTCCACCACGTATCGGCGTTGGATATGCTGTGCAGGTAGCTCTGCTCGAAGCGCAAGTCTGGGAGCGGCGGCAGGTTGCGCTTCCGCGGGGCCGGGCGGAGGACACTGAGAGGAATCTCGTCGTCGTCGTCGTCGACACCGTCAATTTCGTCGTGAAGCGCATCATCTACGTGAGAGTACCGGGAACTCTCGAGGTTCATGGGCTCCCTCTTCTCGGCGGCGGTCGACGGGGCGATGTCGAGCTTGGGGTCGGGATCTCGCCTAATGTGGCCGGCCTGGATGGTCGCGGCCAGCTCGCCGGGTATGAAAGACATGGCTTATGGCTAGCGAGAGGACGGTCTCATTCTCGATGGGTGTATTCCGCGCAGGGCCTGAGAGAGGGCGCTGCGTGATGGCGGTTGAGTGTTGTGCGCGGCGCTGAGGCTATCGAGGCGCGATGTGCTCATGCGCAAGAGGTGACCTGCTAGTACAGTAACTTACGTCTTGGTTTTGGGGGCCCATTCTGTGTCATTCTCCAATGGCGGTGCAGAGACGCTTCGTTGCAGGCGCGAGCAGCCGCATTGCTAGGGCCGACTTTATCCCGACGGATGCCATTTATCCATGACCTTTTTGGGAAACAGAGCGCATGCAAGTGTGCGTGATGACGCAGGCAAGGCTCGGCAAGACACCTACGGTAACCTAACGTACAGTAAGTTACTCACCCGCCTGAAGAGAGCTCATGTGTACCAAGTAGGTATGTAAGTCACAGTTTTTGAGAAAAGGCGGATATGTCGGTTAGGTAATTTCTGCGCTGTGCAGCTTGGTGACTCCGGAAGCGGCAGCGCAGCCCTACGTAGAAGTTGAGCTGCCCAATGCCTGTGTAAGTTATGGACTGTGGGGGGTGAAAGTGGTGAATATCGGCCAGTCACGCAGTTCAAGGCCTGTACAAAGTAACCCCGAGTAAAGTATCAATGTCCACGCAGCAATACAGGGGCTGACGTGCATCAGTGGAAGAGGACATCGATTGCTTGAACCAGAGCGGTGTTACCCGCTGAGCGTTGACGGCTTACTGGCATGTCGTGCTCCTGCGTGAATGGCCATCCATGGGCTGCAGTAGGGAATCGAGTCATAACTTGCCTAAGGTACCTGACTTATCTGGGAGGTACCTAGGTAGTCATACCTTCACAGGACGTGTACATGAAGCGCTGTCCTGGCAGCGAGCAGCGAATTCTGACCCCCGCGGCATTGACTGCGCGCAGTGGTTGGTGGTGGGCGTCGTGCAGCGAAAGGTCCACCCACATCAGGCACCTGAGGCGGGCGAGGGGTCGAGTCTGGTCTTGTGCTGGCTGGTGCTGCTGCAGCGGGTCGGCCAGCTTCCCTCGCCCTGTCCTGCTAGAGGTACCCGCCCAAGGCCGCGCACCGTCGACGCTCCCGTCTTGTCCCATTGCCTCCCGGCGCCCCCAGATAAAAATCTGGCTCTGACATCCCCAAAACTGCGCTCCTTTGAACCCTCGTGTCACCGCACGCGCCCTTCCGCTTTTCCTCTCGCGACAGAGAGAGCTTCTTCCCTCCCCAATCTCCCGACCCGCGAGGATCCGGCTCGTATTTTGTCTTCCCAAAGGCCCCAAGACTCCCCCCCCGCCGTCAACATGAGCGACGCTCAGGCAAACGAGGCCGAGAGAAACGTGAGTCGGTCTCAAATGCCCGAAGCTACCACGCCTCGAAAAATGTTTTCCCCCTCCCCTCGTGTGCCCTGTGCCCCTCACTCGCCCGGCATCCGCTGCCCCGCGATGCGAGCTCCCATGGCGCACGAGGCCGGGAAAAACGTGTCCCTGCGCACAAAAGACAATTCCGCTGACTTGCCATGCTCTACAGATTGAGATCTGGAAGGTCAAGAAGCTCATCAAGCGCCTCGAGGCCGCCCGAGGAAATGGCACCTCCATGATTTCCCTCATTATCCGTTCGTACCACCCTCCCCGCCCGCGACCCACAAACGACCTCCTTTCCCTCCGTTGCATCGCCAATCGACTAGACGCTGACCGCCTCCTTTAGCGCCCAAGGATCAAGTCTCTCGAGCGGCAAAAATGTTGGCTGAAGAATACGTATGTTCAAGGCTTCTTCCCCGAGGAGTTGCTACGAGAGCAAGCTAACCCCGTCACAGGGCACAGCGTCCAACATCAAGTCGCGAGTCAACCGACAGTCGGTTCTTTCGGCCATTACCTCCACACAGCAGCGCCTGAAGCTTTACAACAAAGTCCCTCCCAATGGCCTGGTCATCTACTGTGGTGAAATCTTGACCCAGGAAGGCAAGGAGAGAAAGGTCAACATTGACTTCGAGCCATTCAAGCCCATCAACACCTCACTGTACCTCTGCGACAACAAGTTCCACACCGAGGCTCTAGCCGAGCTGCTCGAATCCGACCAAAAGTTTGGCTTCATCGTCATGGACGGTAATGGCGCTCTGTTCGGCACCCTCAGCGGCAACACTCGCGATGTTGTTCACAAGTTCTCCGTCGACCTCCCCAAGAAGCACGGCCGTGGTGGTCAGTCTGCTCTGCGTTTCGCCCGTCTGCGAGAGGAGAAGCGTCACAATTACGTCCGCAAGGTCGCCGAATTGGCAGTCCAGAACTTCATCACCAGCGACAAGGTCAACGTGGCTGGCATCATCCTCGCTGGTTCCGCCGACTTCAAGAACGACTTGAACGCCTCCGACATGTTCGACAACCGTCTCGCCACCAAGGTCATCAAGGTGGTGGATGTCTCGTACGGTGGTGAAAACGGCTTCAACCAAGCCATTGAGCTGTCTTCGGAGACGCTCGGAAACGTCAAGTTCATTCAGGAGAAGAAGCTCATCGGCAAGTATTTCGAGGAGATCAGCCAGGACACCGGTAAGGTCTGCTACGGAATCGACGACACCCTCAAGGCTCTTGAGCTCGGTGCGGTCGAGACTCTTATTGTCTTTGAGAACCTGGAAATCACTCGTTGGACGCTCAAGGACAGCAACGGAAGCGAGATTATCCTCCATACCACGAAGCAACAGGAGCAGGGCAACCGAGATCAGTTCCTCGACAGGCAGACGGGCCAGGAAATGGAGATCGTCACCCAGGAGTCTTTCCTGGAGTGGATCGCCGAGCATTACAAGGATTTCGGCACGGCTCTCGAGTTTGTATCAGACCGCTCAACTGAGGGTAACCAGTTCGTCAAGGGTTTCGGTGGCATTGGTGGTATCCTCCGTTACAAGGTCAATTTCGAGCAGTTGGCCGATCTGGATGACGATGATGACTACTACGACGGTAAGTCGATTGGCCAGACAACTTTGAACAGTAGCTGACTCTGGTGTAGATTGACCAGCGGATTCCCTCGTCACACACGAGGGACCTGCTCAAGCCCAAACGTCCGCGAACGACGAGCATGCCAGGCGTCAAGAAGCGCCGGAGTCATCCAATGCCGCGCCCATGTCACCCTCCAAGCGGCGCTTGACTCCTACGGCTGATTCCCCGCCTCGGAAGCAAGGCCACGAGGCGTCGCGACCAAGCCCGCTTCGCTCAGTGATGACGGCGACTTGAGCGTCGAATTGGCGGAAATAGAGGTAAGGCTCCGCTTTCTACGCGTCCTGAACTAGCACTGACGGGAGCTTCCAGACGGTCTCTACGATTTGTGACGTGAATCACACGGTGACTTTGACGACTTGGGATAAAGTGGACTGCGATCCATTTGTCATGAGATGGAAAGGAAGACACCCGGCCTTTTACTTCATTGGGAGTGAAAGTGATGTAGTGTGACGTGGCGCGGCTCAGGTTGCCCCATGCTGCTCCGTCGGGCGGCGGACAAGATTTAGAGAAATGCAACTATTCGTTCGAACACAGGTGTGTAACTTGCAGTACAAAGTGTTGGCTCGAATTACCTCCTGAGAGGTGCTCTAATGAGCAAGTGACGTCGTGCCGAGCTTGGCTTGAAATGAAGCTGACTAAGCATACGTAATGCCTGCAAGCTCACCAGGCTTGCCCAACCGCAGCGAGACTTACGCCGAACCGCCAGTCAGTGTCTCGGTGACGACACCGGATCCAACCGTTTGAATCGACTTTCAAAAGAAGGACAGGCGATACGAATGGCCCTGCAGTTCACCTACCAAGAGCTGGCCGACCTCTCGAGGTCACCGCGCGACGACGATGACCATGTCTAACTTAGGGGCTACAGATGCCGTGCGGCGGACTGCTGACCGGGGCGTCCCCGTCGGCCTCAACGAAGCTGCGCTGGATTCGCCAACGTTCCGGTCCTCGTCTACCTTCTTCTCAGATCAGGTCGAGGCGCTGGAGAAGTGGTTGAACGGGTACGTTTCGTCGACCTCGAAGCTCGTCCACGACCTGCTCGCGCTCGAAGAAACAATCAACTCCTACCTTGTCAAGACGACACCGTCCGCCGCCGACGGCATCATCGAGAATGACTACACCTTCCTGGCACTCAAGCGCGTCGCGGATGGTCAACGAGAGTGTTGGATGCAAACCTTGAGTAGCATGAAGAAGCTGGACAGCGTGGTCGTTGAGCCGATCCGGTCATTTCTAGGCGGTGAGATGCGCAATTTCAAAGAGGCGCGCCGCGGGCTCGAGCACTCTCAAAGAACATACGACTCTACCCTTGCGCGATATCTCGGCCAATCAAAGACAAAGGAGCCATCTGCGCTCCGCGAGGATGCCTTCTCTGTGTGGGAGAGCAGGAAAGCCTACATCCAAGCGTCGATGGAGTTTTGCCAACTTGCGCCGCAGTTACGCTTCACGGTCGACATGCTTCTTGTCAAGGTGTGCGGGGAGATATGGAACGAGATGAAGAAGTCTCGTGACGCAACGGCGAGCGCGACCCGATGGGCACGCGAGATGGACCGTGTCAGGGGCTGGGCCAAAGAAATGGAACTTTCTGAGGGCGTCTTCAAGCGCGAGCTTCAAACCGCCAGGAGAGAGCTTGGAGAGACGGCCTACGAAGATCTGAAGCCGTCCCGCGAACTCGAAGATTACAATACATCGACCGTACCTTTGGGCTCCCGCGGGCCGCTCAACATGCGGCCCAGAAGCATCAATGCCAACATTTCAGAGAAACAAGGATGGCTTTTCCTACGGATGGGCTCCGGTAAGCCAGTCAGGTACAGCTGGGTGAGGAGATGGTACTACTGCCGTGGCGGAGTGTTCGGCTGGCTAGTCCCCGGGCCGCAAGGCGTTTTGCAGGGCGACGAAATCGGAGTCTTGCTCTGCAATGCCAAACCGGCCGTAGGAGAGGAGCGGCGTTTCTGCTTCGAGGTCAAGACGAAGAACCAGACCATGATGTTGCAGGCTGAAACCCAGAACGAGCTGGTGGAGTGGCTCGAGGTGTTCGAGGTGACGAAGAAGAAGGCATTCGAGGCAAGCATGGGACATGGATCGAGCTCTCTCCCTGGCGGTGCCGATCCAGCCTTCTCGATTTCACCTCCAAGTGCACCGGAGTTCTCTGCAAAGGCGCTCGATAGCAGTATCAGTGCTACAGAGGAGCCCGGCCCAGCGTTCGAGCGATCTGCAACTCTGATCCCCTCACTGGAAGGACCCGTGGGTGCTCGGCAAAGCTTTGATGTCAATAATAGTGTCGGGCGGCGTTCTTTCACGGCGCTTGGACGCGATCTGGCCATCAGGGAAGACGGGGAGAGCTCGCGCGAGCACGCGGCTCGAATCATTCAGAAACTTGACCTTCACCGCAAGTCGAACTCTGGAACGGCCATTGATTCCGGCTCGGCCGTATCTAACCCCGGCGGCGGCATCGCAAGCCTAATCTCAGCCAGCCATAACTTGCTGCCCGTTCATCCTGCCCGGCCAAGCACGGCTGCGAACATGCCTTCGCTTGACAGAACTTCGGGTACGTTGGCCCCGCTGACTCTTGCAAAGCCTCCAGCCTTGACGAGCTTGAGCCGTACCGCCGTTCTTGTCGCTGGCGAACGCAGCTCCATCACCAACAGCCACAAGCTCCCGACATCGCTCGTCGCCAACTACTGGGGAAGCAACGTTTGGACTGCCGTGAATACACAGGAGCACCCGATGCTGCCACGGATCAGCGATGACGATCCCATCGGGGTAGTTGTCCCCGAGAGCTCTCAAGCAGCCCTGACCAAGGACACGGAAAGGCAAGCCGATCAGCCTCTGCCTTCCAACTATCCCGTCGAGCTCAGGGCCCAGATTGCCCAGTTTCGCCTTCTCTTCCCGAATGCTCCTCCCGGTGAGAAACCGGTACTCGTGTTTCGAGCGGCCTGGTCGAGCTCCATGGAACGCGATTCACCGTTCGAAGCCCTGGCAGGTGATGGTCGCATCTACGTCACGCCCGACAACATGTACTTTTACAGTCAACAGATGGGCTTAGTGACAGCATATGGTATCAATTTGGACATCATCACCGAGGTGACGAGTGCAGCTGGCAAAGATTGCGACTTCATCTTCTTGCATTTGGGCCAGGATACCAATGAGACTGGTTACACGCGCATCAGCATAAAGGTCTTCCTTGACGACCTTCACGTCCTGCATACTCGCCTCAATCTCTTGGTGGACAACCTCCAAGCAGAAGACCCAATGGATACTGAAGACATCATTAACGCGTTGATCAACGTTGAAAGGGAAGAGTATGAAAGGCGCAGCCCGAGTGCTGAAAGCTGGGAGGAAGTGTCGCCAAACACACCGATCGACGACGGGACTCTAGGCGGTAGGCCCGTTGCGAGACCACGGTACCACCAACTTCGGGAACACAGCGCCCATTTGCGACCTTCAAAGTTCCAGCATCAACATCCACCCAAGCTGCACCTCCCTAGTCACCCGGTCGTATACGAGCCGGAGGGCATGTCGGAGGTGGCTGCCGAGAGGCACTTCGAAATCAGCGCAAAAGCCTGCTTCCACGTGCTATTCGGAGACAAGAGCTTCGTTTTCCCCAAGCTGTACTTTGAGCGTAGAGCGCAGCAGATCGCGCAGGGACCGTGGGTGCTTGTCGATCAGGGGAAGATGCGACGCGACTTCAAGTTCAAGGTCAACTACGTGGACATGCTCGGTCGTTCCAAAGAGGACGATGTAGAGGACGACCAAACCATTGACGTTTACAGCGACCACGTCACGTACGTGGTGACGCACAACAAGACGGCGTGGCATCTTCCTCACTCTCGAAGCTTCAAGCTTGTTACCAAGATTGTCATTACGCATGTGGCCAAGTCAAAGTGCAAACTTGCCGTTTACACGGGCATTGAGTGGTTCAAGGCGCCAGCGTTGGCGAAGAACTTGGTGGAGCGACAAGCTTTGCACGACGCGGCCAACGACGCCGAGGAGCTTGCCGAGGTAGCGACTGATCAGGTACGAAAGCTTGGACCGCGAAGCCGGACCAATCGAGCAATCCACGTATACGGACATGTCGGCCAGCAGACTCAGGTAGTGCTATTCTCACCGGCGGCAAACGAATCAAGCAAGAAGCAAGCAATCAAACCGCGGACCCTGACCGCCATGGTGCTGGAGACGGCCCGTTCGTTTGCTGAAAGCGCGGTGTCGTCCCTCATCATGTGGGCCTTTGCCGGGTTGAGGACACTTTTTAGTGTCATTACTGCTCAACGCCTGATTCTGGCGCTGCTAGGGTTTAGTACTTTGACGAATCTGCTTCTCACTTCTACCGAGTCTTCGGCCTGGTGGAAAGAGCGCAGGGCTGCAAGGTACATGCAGAGAGTTGGCGTGGGACCGAACACGATGATGAGCAAAGCCGTGTGGATCGCCGACCTGGATGGTGCTTCAGGGGTGGCGGACGGTGATGCATCCACGCCAAAGAACAGCACCTGCTTCGCAGCGTACAAGCATCTACTAGATGCGTCGGACTTGGACGCTCCTTGGGAGGATGCCGGGTCGGCCCTGACGCTACCCTCGAGTCGAGCAACAGCACGACGGCTCAGGCGAACTCGGCAGCGACTAGCCTCTTATCGTCATGACCTCTTGGTTGCCATGCGCGTGGTAAACGGTGTTGAAAGGGAGATGCTGCAGTCGGAGTGGGAGAACTGGCTATTCAATGAGAAACATCTCTGCGACGAATTGGACTCGTTGCTGGTCCAGGGTAGCAGGGGCAAGTCAGGGGATGGGGCAAAGGGGGAGCCATCGTCCACGCAGAAGGTTTTGGGATCCATGGGCCGCGCTCGAAGAGCGGCGGTTGGTGAATGGAGGGACAAGTACTGCGGAAGCTGTCGCGACGACTTTGACCATGTGCTCCGGGAGAAGAGCATGAGCCGCCTTTGATGTTTGAGCGCCGGAGGAAAGCTCGCGGTGTGATGGCAGCTTCTGGACTAGAGTATGGGAACATCTCTTAGTTCATGGGGCTCGCTAGTACATAACTTGCATAGGGCACTTGTCTTGATGACGTGACGGGACGGAGATGGGGTGTTTTGTAGATTGGGCGGAGGCATCCGAGAGCCGGCGTCGTTTGATCTGGGGCGGCTAGATGCCGAAGTGTCCGGACGTTGCGCCGATACTTACTGTTCTGTACCAAGGTATACCTGGGGTAGCGTGCCGGGTCCCTATGACTACAGGAATACATATCAACATATTACAAATTCTGCATGGTTTTTGCGCCGTTGTCGTCACGTAGCTATTCGTATGGTGGCTATCATTGCGTTGTGTGTCTCTTCGGTTCGCTTGGTGCTCCAAGCCATTGACGATGGCAGATGTATCCAAGACCAGGGTTTGCTGCTGTTGCCAACTTACAGGACAGTGACAGACGATGCAAGGTACGCTGCAGCCAAGTAGCGATGACATGCACGGCGCGGCAAAATTGCGCTAGCGGGTACCTTGATGTACTGCCCTCTCAAGTACCTCGCGTCGCTCTCGCTTCTCGGAGCTTGGGCCACACCGAGAGCCAAGTCCCTGCACTCCTGACAAGGAACATTTTTTTTGGCACCAACCAACCCCGGCTATCCGCCCATCCGTCTTCTTTCTTGGAGGGGTGACGTCAAGGAGGCGCCTCAATAAACCTGCTGCAAGAAGGATGCCGCACCCACCTGGTGCAGGTGCTTCGGCAGTTTGGCTGCTCCTTCCACCCGTCGTATTATCAATCACCTATTCATCACAGCTGCCCCTACCTCTTCTTGCTCCTTACTGACCTGATAAACAATATATCAGGACGCAGGCCAATATACACAACCGCAACTGGAAACATACAGACATTACGAAGTACCTTTGGCGATAATATGACACTCGGTTGACAACGCAGCCATGGCGACCCACCACGAACCCCTTAAGGCCCTTGGCCAGATCAACTGGGATGAAGTCCCTCGAGACGACGGTCTCGCCGATTTCCTCAAGACCGTCTTTTCCGAAGCGCAGACTGTGATAGACTCGATCCCCTCGTCGACGCCCTCGTGGGTTCACGCGAAGCCAGAATCCTCCTCCTCGTCGGGTCGCGCCCGCTCAAAGACGGAGCCGACCAGCATGTCACCGCCGTCAGACCTGCGAGGAGAAGAGGCATCGCTACCCGTCATTACCGAGTCGTCCCCCGCAGCGGCAGACAAACTGCGCGACGAGTGGAAGGAGGTCAAGGTTAACCCGCGTGACAATCCTCTCGGCATCCGCGTCTATAAGCTCGCCGGTAAAGACGGCCAGGGCTCGTGGTTCGCCCGCCGCAGCGTCCATGACCGCCTCTCGTTTGACAAGTGGAAGACTGGCATGCAGAGGGAGTTTCCGGAGACCATGAAGGTCCAGGGGTCACCAGGCAGCGGCAACATTCGCGGCATTGGAGCCGATAAGAGAGTCGAGCATCAACAGGTTGACGGGACTGGCCAGCTCAGTGGTAAGTAGCCCCTCCACGTCAGGCGCCCTGTCCTTGTACGCATGCTCACGGCGCTGCAGTCTTCCAGCTATCGGCACAATTCCCTGGCCCTACCGCTCCGCGAGACTTCATTACCCTCCTCCTCTCGTGCGACTCCTCCACGAAAAGCATCGATCCTGCAGACTCTTTGCGACAGCATATGGTGGTGTCCAAGCCCTGCATACATCCGGAGTGCCCTCAGCGGCAAGGCATCATTCGGGGGCAATACGAGTCGGTGGAAGTTATTCGCGAGATACCAAGCGAAAGCTTCGCCAATAAGCGGTCTCTGTCCGACGCCGATCTGGAAGCGGCCGAGAAGCGAAGAGATGCCAGCAACAGGCAGGTTGACGATGCGCCTCGAGCCATTGAGTGGCTCATGGTGACCAGGAGCGATCCGGGCGGCAGTGTGCCACGTTTCATGATTGACAAGGGCACGCCGCCAGGCATTGTGGGCGATGCCGGCAAGTTTCTAGATTGGGCAGCATCATTGGGGGAGGAAGGATCTGAGAGCCCGAAGCCCGGCATGACTCCAGATGAGTCGGCTACTGTGAAGTCCGAAGCGCAAGCCAATGCCTCGAGAGAAACGAAACCGCAAACGCCATCGGAACGTACAGTCACAAACCAAACGTCAGTCGAGGACACTTCAGTTCCCAGTAGTAACGGGCTATACGGCATGATCGCTGGGGCATTCGGGGTTGCCAGCTCGGTCGCATCTGGGATACGTCAACAGTTTGGCCCGGCACTAGTTTCCAGTGGGAGCACAGGCACGGTTTCCGCTGCCGAAAGCCACCCGGAGAGGGACGGCGACTCGGACTCGGAATCGGAAAGCGACTCGTCATCGACTGGAAGCTTCGAGTCCGCCATAGAAAAGTCCATGACGAGGGAGAGGGCTCTAGGAAGCATCGCCGACAGTATCTCTGATGAGTCACACTCCCAAATCAAGACGGCCGAAGATAAACATCTGCAAAAACTCATCGACAGGCGGCGCAAGCTTGAAGAGGACTTTTCCAAGACGCAGGAGCGTCTTGAGTCGAAGCGCCAGGGTGAAAAGGAGAAGGACGTGGCGGCGCAGACCAAGGCTCGCGAGAAGCACGAGAGGGAGCTGGCGAAGCAGGAGGCCAAGTACAAGCGCGAGATGAAGAAGCTCGAAGAGAAGCGCGAGAACGAGGAGCGCAAGGCTGAGCAACGCCGGCGCAAGACGCTCGAGAAGGAGGAGAAGGCCAGCCTGGCTGCCGAGCTGGAGCGTGTCAAAGCCGACCGTGACGTGGCCCTGAAAAAGGTTGATCTCCTGCAGCAGCAGGTCGGTGAGCTCCAGGCGCAAAACACGATGCTCGTTGCCAGACTGGGCCGGTCCGGGTCCATTAGCAGAGACAACTCTACGTCTTCGCGCGAGCTGTCCATCAAGGGCTCGCCGAAGACCTGAGATATGGCTCCTTCCTTGATGAATCGCGTCCAGGGGCTTCTACGATACTCGGAGAGTAAAACCTTTCTATACTTGCACATACGAGCGGCACACATAGCAAGCATTTGGATGGTACGGCCTAGGCGTTAGGAAAGGTAATGGAATTACACGATGAGCACTGGCGTGCGTCTATTGATTTATTGACATTCATCTTTTTTCTACACGGTTTGCAATGTATCTGTAAGAAGCCTTGAAATGTGCGTGTCGCGCCCTGTGAGTGCCCCTTTCGTGCGCTGCAGTTCTTCGGCCAGCGTAGGAGAGCCATGTTGCTCACCCATGACGACGGCGGTGCGGAGGATTCGCGTGCAAATGGCGAAGACGTACGGGTCCGAGGTCCATCCCAGGGGCCCGTCGTCCCGCTCGCCGAGCTCGGCCAGACGAGCGAGTCCGTCGCGGACCCAGTCGTCCAGCCGCGCGAGGGTATCGTCTCCCGCGTCCCAGCGGAGCCGGCGGAACGCGTCGGCCCAGCGCTCCGTCTCGCGGACCTCGTCGACGAACAGGTTCTGCTCCTCGACGACGAAGAGCGAGTCGTCGACTTGCATGGCAGACTGCAGCTGATTCCTGGCGGTCATCCAGTCCCGGCCGTCCCTCGCGACGGCGCCAGAGTGCCCGACGAGGCGGCTCGCGACCTCGGCCCTGAAGGCGGCGCTCGAGGCGAAGTGCTGCGCCGTCCAGGAGAGGAGGCGGTTGGCGGCCTCGACGTGGACGAGCGTGCGGCCAAGGATGCTCGACGCCGCCTCGGCGCCTACGTCGCGGACCTCGTCGTCGTCATCGTTGAGCGCGTCGTAGAGTGCGAGCAGGGCGGGGAGGTGCTCGTCTGATGTGCTGCGAGGCCCGGCCGCAGTGAAGAAGGCGAGCAGGGACTCGGCCGCAGCAAGGCGGGTGTCGAAAGTCTGTCATCAAGAATTAGTTATCTAGCCTTCCCCAAGTTACCGAAGTGGATGAGTTACCTTATCATCGAGGCCTGCGTCGCCCATCATGAGACCCCAAGCTCGCAAGTCTGTTGCGCAAGTTCCTGATTTTCGACACAGTATTGCTATTATGCGCCCGCTTGCGCCAATGATGGCGTTGGCGAGGGCCGGATTCACGGGTCGTGACGAGAGCGCGCTCCACAAGCCCGTGAGTGATGCGTGCGAGACCTTCTCCGATAGACCGCGTTTCAAAATCTCGTCAAGCATCCTCGCCAAGTCCTCCATAGCAAAGACCTGGGCATCGCAGAAGGGTGTCGTCGCGCAGAAGTCGACGAGAAGGCTTGATAGCTCGAGGAGGGCCTGATCCGACGTTGAAGACGCGGGGAAAGCCTGTGGGAGTATCTCGAGGCCAGTAACCAGGCTCTCCGCATCAGCCCCTGAGTCCAGGAGAAGCGATCGCAGGGCTTCTGCGGGACGGCTGTCCGCCGTTGTTGCATACACGTCGTGTATCATTTTTTGATTGCACAAGAGCACGGCTCCCGACCGCGAGGAGTCGCTCACTTTCAGTGGCGACAAGGACAATGAGTTTCGCAGCTCGAACGCCCAGATTGTGTTGACCATGTCCAAGTAGGCCGCCGTGACGTTGGGACAGTAGGAGAACCTGGTAGATATTGATGTTTCGGTCAAGAACTCCGCCAAAGAAGCAAGATCACCTGGAAAAGTCAGTGAGATATGCCTTTAAACCTCGTCAAGAAAACTATACCTTTCAGATAGTCCATGGCCACTTCGCCAAGCCGTTCAATGAGGAACTTAAGAGCCAGGAGCACACCGTGGACATGATTCAAGGAGTTCTTTCTGGTGTCGGTCAGTGCCGCCGTAGTGAGCTGACGCACGACGCCGAACCAGCTCTCGTGCAGGAGACAGGAGCACAAGGTTCTGGCGGCGAGCTCGCGGACATGCCACACGGGACTCGACAAGTAGACGGCGACGTGACGCTGAATCTCGTCACGAAGAAGCTCGGGAGGACCTGCACGACGGACAATGTCGAGAGCTGGGAAGACTGACTCGGCTGCCGTCGTCGCCGTCGTCGCTTGAGCCAGCATCTGATGCCCGGACATGAGCAGATTTTTCAACACGTTCGGCAAGTTGGGATACCGATGGTAGGGGATTCGGTTGGCCTTGCCGTCCCAGCCGGCCTCAATCATCGACTTGCTCTCCTGAGAGCCAAAGAGGCAGTCGATCAAGCTGCGCAACAGAAGCAGACCACAATTGCGAATTGCCCACACCTCGGATCTGAGACCGCTTGCGGCAAGTTCCAAGCACTGCGGCAAATACTTCTCTGACTTGTTACCCATGGAAGTGAGCATCGAGTTCTTGAAGATGTCTTTGAGACAGTTGTAGGCATGGACCTGCGGAAGATTAGAGCCATCAGTCTCGGAAACGCGAGCCTCTTTGCTGGCAATCTCAATGAGCCTCTCCATAACGTCTTCAAATGATGGATGCGCTGCGTTTGCAGATAATACCCCAGTCATCATGGAGGGTATGCCAGCGGATCTCCTGGTGGTTGAGGCCTGGGAATAGATGGCATCTATCGTGCCCTGATACCAGGTATCCAGGAGGGATCTGTCCTGGTCGAAATGCTTTGTCTGCTGGCAGCAAGCTGCAAAGGTTGAAGCCACAGTCGTAAAAGCTCCCCGATGTCTCAAATTCGACAGTTGATTGAAGGTCAGATTCCCGATTCTCTCAAATAAGTCGCTTGTAGGGCTGAGGGCGCCATTTCGCGACCGGTTTCGAGCCGTTGATACGACAGTTCGCAGGAGGTTACTGGTCCCTTTCGTCAGCCAAATTTGGTTCACATCACTGCTGAAGTCAAGCACGCATAACCCACCTCGACTCGTGCACAGCTCTGAAGCTGAAGCTGAGCAGACCTTTGGTGTCGAGTCCTGCGATCTCCTCAAGCTCCTGGGGCAGATGCCCCTCCGGTGAATCGTCGCAAAGCACAGCCTTGACCGCTTCCCAGACTCTCTCGCAGCATGAAATGAGACGGGCGAGTAGCGACTGAATTGCTTCGAGGCCCGGGCCGGAAAGCTTCATGTCGATTGTGACGAGTAAGACATGATTCAAGGAAGCGAAATCTCCGTGCAACGGCGAGTCGAGAACGGCGCGACCGAGATCACTTTCTGCGGTAGATGTCTTGATCTCAAGTTCGCCGATGAGCCGAGACAGGAATTCAATCTGCTTCTCCTCGCAGCCCAAGAGTCTGTACAGCAACTGTGTGGCTCTGGAAGCGCCGTCGGAGTGATCTGCCCTCGATGTTCGTCGTGCGAGTTGCTCGGCACGCTTGGCCACCTCAGATACTGTGTCCAGAACGCGACGCTCGCCTTCAGCTCTACCTAGGGAAAATCGGCGATACCTCGAGTCGACGTATAACCGCTTGAGAGTAGTTGCCGCAACGTCCCTGACGTCGTCAAATGGATCCATGAGTAGATCAAAGAGCGCCCGCGCCCATTTATCGTCGAACAGGTCAAAGAACAGCTGCTGGTCGTCCTCCGTCTCCCACGACTTTGAGGCTTCACCTTCCATCCGCAGAATGAAGCCCAGGGCCTTGAGAGATGCGATGTGACGCTGATATGAAGCGGTAGGCACCAGTTCGCGGCATAGGAAACCGATGTACCAGTGCAAGAATGCTTCGTGATACTGTAGGCATTGTTGTAGTTGCGATTCAGGGAGTAGGATGAGATTGGATCGGTATTGGATGACCTGACAGCCAGCCGCTGCGCTTGCGCCGGCATGAATGTCGTGACCTGCTCGGCTTGCCTTTTGGGCATTGGCCCTGGCTCGTGGTATGCTCCGTTTCAAGACTTGGATAGCACCACGCACCCTCTTGAACATGTCACGGACCTTGCCCGATACTTCCACCCTGAACTTGGCGTCCGAGTCTGCGAAGAAGGAACCCAGATGCTTGCGCAGCAAGTCTAATGCTGTACTCGAGTAAGGCCTTGTTGTTGAGGGAGAGGCCACCAGGAGGGACATTGCCAGGCTTCGAACCTCGTGAGAGGAGTGGGCAAGGACGTTATCAAGCAATTGCTCTTGTATGGTAACAGCGGAGCTCGCGCCATCTTCCCCGTCGTCTTTGCCGATCCCTTGAGCTCGTCAGCACCAGCTCATGCTCTCGGAAGGAAAATGACTTACTCGGCTCCTCCACTAAACCCACCTTCTTTCCAGTCTCCAGAGCAGCCAGTTGCAGAAGCGCCGGGGTATCTAGATGGAGGCTGGACGCCGACTGCATTGGCCGTTCGTGATTTAACTTCTCCAACAAGCGGAGTCCTTCGGCTCGGTCGGCCTTGAAGAGGGGAAGAAAGATGTAGTTCTTGATGGATTCTAGGAGTGATGGCTCTTGCGAGGCAAATTCGAGAAGCCATTGGAACCATTCATCGATGCTCGGGCCAGGGGCTGGGCCTCCATCTTCTTGTCTCCAGAGCCGGTATATGCACACGACGAACCTTCCAGCCGTCGGGCAAACAAAGTGCAGTCGCATCCAGCGGAAGATCTCGACGGTGAATCTCCTCCATACCTCTGTGCTGCTCTGCACGGCAAGCTCTTTTCTTTGGCCCACATAGCTCGCATGCACGTCACTCAGCTCAAACACGCCTTTAGTGAGGAAATGATCAAGTGACTTGATGGCGGACTTGGCGACAGGCTTGGTGGAGCGCCCCGTGATTATGGACAAGAGGCTATCAAGGAGATGGCTTTTGGTGATGGAAGCCTGGCTCTCATCCGGGTTCTTCTTGACGGACTGGGTAATGAGATCTAGCACGAGCTTCATAGACCGATGGTGATCTGACTCATTCCAGTCGACGTAGAAGTTGAATAACCGGAGAGTAACATCTCGAGAGACTGCCCAGTTCCGGAGCACCTGGGACTCTGCCTTTGATAATTGCTCCACGAGCCCGCAGAGCCTTACACAGGCCTGGCCCGAGACGGATTTGGGCTGCTCAGCTGCCTTGAGCAATCGTTCAAATAGTTCATTTGCAAGTCTACATAGGTCTTAGTGGAAAACTTTTTTTTTTACAAATTCTTGTGAGTCCTCACTCACTCTTCCTGTGAGCCACGCGGTTGAGCCTCGAGCCATTGAAGAGTCTGCGCCGGATTGGCCAGCTCTTGAAGAGGGTCATTTTCCATGGTTGAAGTCATTTCTGGGACAAAGTCGAAAGTTGCGCCACATGACCGCACCGGGAGAAAATTGATGAACCCTCGAGAACGCCAAATCGTATGAAATCTCTCGCCGAAGGTTTGATTGGATCCGCGATTCTCACAAGATCCATAAGTGCAGTACAGCATGGAGGCAAGCAAAAGACCCGACTTGACTTGACTGGAGCGAGTCAGGTGCTTAGTCACGTGGCGCAAAATTGCCCTTTGCACACGACCCGACTCAACAATGCCCCCGCGGCACTTTGCGCGAGTGCGAGGGGAAAAGAGGGCCCACAGCGAGCGACTTGAGGAAAAAAAGGGCCAAAAATCCCCCTACTCCGCAGCCAGGGCCCACGGATTTTTCTCCCCTCTTCAACCAAACACCGTCCTGACCACCATTAGATACCGTTGATTCTATTGGGAGACTGTCAAGATGTCTAAGATCACAGTCGGTACGTAGCGAATCCCGAATACTGCCATCATTGTCTCTTCCATCGATGCACTCTCAGCCTCGCCGCATTTGTCGGGTGGAGACGAGAAGAGAGAGAGGAAGGGGGAATTGAGGCACCAAAATCGCCTTCAAAACCGCCGTCAAAACGGCTGCCAAAACTTCAGTCAAGCATCGCTAACACCATCCGCGTCGCAGCTAATGTCCGGACGCAAGTCTCGGAGCTCCTCGAGTACTCCAACGAGACCAAGAAGCGCAACTTCCTCGAGACGGTCGAGCTCCAGATCGGCCTCAAGAACTATGACCCCCAGCGTGACAAGCGTTTCTCCGGCACCATCCGGCTGCCGTCGATCCCGCGCCCCAACATGGCCATTTGCATCCTCGGTGACCAGCACGATCTCGACCGTGCCAAGCACGGCGGCGTCGACGCCATGTCCGCCGACGACTTGAAGAAGCTCAACAAGAACAAGAAGCTCATCAAGAAGCTGGCCCGCAAGTACGACGCCTTTGTCGCCTCCGAGGCCCTCATCAAGCAGATCCCCCGTCTCTTGGGTCCCGGTCTGTCCAAGGGTAAGATTTTCGCGTTCTCTCTCCGCCGACGGCTCCTTGGGGGCGCAATGGCACGTTGCTGACCACCACGCAATAAATAGCCGGCAAGTTCCCGACCCCCGTCTCCCACTCTGACGACCTGACTGGCAAGATCAACGAGGTCAAGTCCACCATCAAGTTCCAGCTCAAGAAGGTTCTCTGCATGGGTGTCGCCGTCGGCAACGTCGCCATGGAGTCTGAGCAGCTGGTCGCCAACATCATGCTGGCCATCAACTACCTCGTCTCCCTGCTCAAGAAGGGCTGGCAGAACGTCGGCAGCCTGACCATCAAGGCCAGCATGTCGCCCCCCAAGCGCCTGTACTAAGCGTCGAGCTTCTGTGCGCGGCAGCCTCAGGGTTCTAGTCTCTTGGTTCCAATAGTAGTCAGGACTCAAATGCCAATTAACGAGTGAAGTTGCCAAATGTTCTTTTTTATGCAAAAGCACTTTGTGAAGTAAACGCTGTTGACGTGCCATTGCAATGCTTGAACGCTCGACCTATCAACATGGTGAATGCGCTGAAAAACATATGTAAAGTACCTTGTCTAAAACAAGGCTAACAGCTTTTGGTCACTCTCCAAGCAATGAGGCCTCTTCGGCCTATGACCCTGGATACTGTCTTCCATATCCCGTCGTCGCCAAAATCCAAATCATCCAGATTCAGGTGTTGCCTGTAACGCCACACCTCCCGAAACCTTAGTCCCTGTAGCCCCTTATTTGGCAGATAGGGATCTAGCCAAGTTGCAGAAGCTGGCGCAATGAGGTATGTCCCATTCTTCTCTTTCCGGTACTCCTGGCTGCGTCGATCAGCCGGAGTATCGCACGTCGCGAGCTCTGTCAATTGCTCGAGCAACGCTTCGCCCTTGATTCCCATGACATCTCTCGTCTGCAAAACCTCGTTCTTGCCGTTCAGTAGCCAAATCGGCGGCGTGTACGTCTTCCACCAGATTGCTTGAGTGGCATCTGGCTGGTTGCTCATGAACACTTGACCGGGCACAATACCTCCCTGGTGGTAGATGCCCATGAGCACACCCAAAGTGAGGTTGAAGATGATCCACGACGCAGCCCAAACCCGAAGCAACGTCTGATTCTTCGGGAGCTGGATCGATGAGAGAATTAGTGGCACAGTCGGCAATAAGAACCGTGCCTCTTGGTGCTGAAAGACGGATAGGACAACGAGCCCAGAAATGGCCGAATAGAGCCGCAAGGAGAAGTGAGGCTGAGTCAAAAGAAGTAGTGTCGCCGGTCCCAAGAGCTGCGGTAGATTTCCAAGAAGGTGCTGATACCAGGGATGCAAGCCATGCTGTGCAAGATTATCGGTCGACGAATTATATTGGAAATTATTCAGGGGTGTAATGACGGGTTTCGTAAGGAGACGTGCCCAAGTGAGGGGTTCCGTGGTGTAGAAAGCGGTATCCAGGGTGATCGCAATGACCGTGGTGGTGAGAGCTGCCATGAGAAGGACCGCAAGTGACGAAGGACTGCTAAAGTCAGCTAAGCTCCAGTGCGTGGGGATATTGAACGCACTTATTCAGAAAATGGGGTATCAAACGAAGACTAGGTATCAGTAAAAAGGCCGGGAATGTGATGCGGTTGAAGAGACCAAAAACGGCAACGATGCCAAGAACCGTGGATGCTAGCAGTGATGATTGTTGCTAGTTATGATATTGTCAGCGATTTCGCTCCTTGGTGTGCTGTGACAGAGCTTGGTGGATGGCATACCCGAGAATCCACGATGCGATGGATGAGAACTAGACTCCAGGCGACAACCAAGGTCTCCACAGAGTTGGAAAAGGTATGTGTTTGGTATGTCCACGTAACGTACGACGAGGCGACGAGGAGAACGGCAACGCGCCGGTGTCGAGGAGAAGGTATGAGTTCGTGCAACGCCCAGTCCTCGAGGACGAAGCTGATGAGGAACATGAGGACCCGGAGAGTCCAAAAGACGGCGATGGGAGGAATCTCGCCATCCTGTCCATTACCGATCCAAAGCCAGCGAAGAAGCAGCATAGGAAGGCCGTAGACGGGCCATAGCGGAAAGACGCTTCGGATCGGGTGTTCGCTCGTGAATTCCCAGGTGCGCCGTATGGGATAGCTGAAGATTTGACCTATGCGCAGGCTGAGGTTAGCCGAAGTGGTCGGGAGGAGCTCGCGGTGCGAAGCGACGAGGCATCCTAATCTCTGATAGTGGGCTCGGTGACTCCCGAGGACCTCAAGGCGCATGACCCCGGAGGACAAGGGAAACACAAGATGTGCTGGGAGATGGCGGCGAAAGCTGGCCAGGACGATTTCGCGAGCGGGCAGTGTGTGTCTTACCAGCGATGACCTCAGGCCCTTGGAAGTTCTCGTCGGGATGCAGATAGCTGGGCGACAGAGCAAACCACAGCCGGATGAGGACGAGGAGCAAATATGTGCGCCGCCACATGGTTCACGAGGCTAGTCTCGACGCCAAAGATGGCACAGCAAGGTTTGGCATGGAAGGAGTCTCGAGGGAGGAGGACAGCGACATGGGCGAAGACAGGAGTGGCGAAGTGCGCGCGGAGGTGCGCGCGGGCATGAAAAAGCAACGCCGTGGATAGGAGTCGGTTTCGATGGCGATGGTACCGGTGGAGCGAAACGCTGGTCTGGTCTGGTCGGCCGAGACGATTGTGGCAACGGACAGGCAGGTAAAAGTCGGCGTGAGCACGTAGTACTGTAGTAGGATGAAGTCGACGGTCGGGTCAGAAGGTCTGCGCCATCCGGTGCGTAAGTATGATTGTTTGTGCGTGGGTGTGTGTTCGCGGGGTTGTAGGTAGTAAGAAGGGGACGGGAAGAGAGACGAAGGCAGAGTTTGCTGCTACCCTGTTTTTTCTTCTTCTTCTTTCTTTCTTCCGAGTCGCGCTATTCAAAGGACGAGAAGAAGGAGGAGATGAGAGACAGGGCGTAGGTGAGGTGGGTTGAAGAATGGTCGCGTCATTCTGGAATCAGAAGCGCAGGTAGAAAGTAGATGTACGAAGTCCGAGGTAGGTACGAATACCTCAGGCTACAGTACAGTTACAGTAAGGGTCAGGGCAGTGAAAGAAAAGAAGGGGAGAGGGGGGGGCCAGCTAGCGATTTTCATGCAGCAAGCATGATTTTTTCGGAACCTGGACTGGGCCGGCTTTTGTTGAACAAGGAAAAGCTGATGGGCAAGTGCTTACAGGTTTTACAACAAAAGCCACGCTGGCAAGGGAAAAAAAATCAGGGAGGACCGGGGACGTGGAGGGGTGGATGACTACTGTACTGTAGGTGTAGCAAGCAGACAACCTTAGACAGACGGAGATTCGGTTGGTGGTTCTGGTCCTGCCTGGTGTCTGTCTGGCATGTAAATTAAGCAAGAGGGGTGCCGCTGCACGGATTCAGACAACAGGCAAAAGATGCAGGACAGGAAAGGAGGACAGGGGGGGAATGCACGCCAGGAAAAAAAGAGGGCTGGCGGGATTTATTCTTCTTGTGATCCCTGGTTGGTTGGTGTATCTGCTCGATGCCCGCGACCGGCAGTTCACGACAAGTTGCGAATGATTGATGGCCGAATAAATTGAGAGATTGATGGATGATCTGTACGAAGTACAATAGGTAGGAAGATGGATGCTCCCACTCCCCGATCCGCTAGGACCACGATCCATAATTCCACACCTCCCCCCAGCAACTGCATAAAGGGGAGGAAGGACGCCTACGAAGTATGGAGAGCTCAATCGTCATAGCTTGGGCATCAGCAGCGGAACCAGTAATTCAGAACAGCAGCAGCACAGTATGGAGAGAAATGCCACCAAGGCGTCTTGATATCGATACCTAAAACTACCCGACCAAGTCATAAGTCAGGCCTAAGATATCATTCTAAACATACGGTAGCGACTCAAATCATAACAACTTGCAAGGCACCGCACGCCCGCACACACTCTTTCTGCCTTTTCGGGCAAAAATAACGGACGGGAAGGCGGAGGCTTTGTGGGACGGTCCGCAGCTTGTCAAAACCTGGGCCTAGGCCTAGCCTCAAGCACGGGGGGGTGTGTGGGCGATTGATGCTTGCCTTGGAAGGCTGTTAGTCTGGGATCCACCAGCATCCATCGATCCCAATGTCCATCTACCTCACTCGTATACTGTAAAATCCGCCGTGATGAAGCGTCATGAAAGACGAAGAAACGCTCCAATGAGATGGGATGCACTCACGCAAACATGCGTGGAGCTGAAGTCAGGTTCCTTGCTCGCACCCGTCCCGCCGACCCGGTTTCGCTTTGCTTGCTTACTGTTGCACATCTGGGCCCTCTTTCCGGGTCTGTGGCTTTTCTTTCTTTCGATGTTGGTCCGTTTCTCAACAAACTTGGAGATCTCGTTTCTACTTGGTCATGTTTGCAGCAGTAATCTCTCTACGGAGGAAGCGTTTTCCATACACATTTGATAATAATTCATCATCACTAACGGGCAAGCATGCATTCGACAATCACACATCAACGCTTCGCCTCGTACAGTTCTGCATGCACGTTTATGCTCCGTTCTCTTAGAGTCTTCTGCATGGCGGCTCGCAGCGCAGCGCCTTTCCGAACTGTATCTGTAGGCAAGCATGTCATGCGTCGGGTCCTTGCGCCCGCAATGCCGCCGCTGGTCGAGACTATAGCGCAACTTACTGTAGAGTACCAAGTAGGCGAGGAATGGATGTCGCCGCAGGTCCATCGTGAAACCGTCTTAGCACGTTTGAACTTTGAAAAAAAGACCACCGATGTTTTGGACTTGGCCATGCGCACCTCATCCCAGCATTCCAGTACAGTAATTATTCCATGCGCAACTTCGACCATCGCTGAAATCAGGGAAGTCATCCATAAGGCTAAGTCACATAAATACTAAAAGAAAAAGACACACCGCCCTTGACGTTCAACGGTCGATTCCTGGGCGTTACACACTCTGCAGATACTCTGGAATCATGTCGTGATCGGATGCGTAAATTCGAAGGTTTTGCCTCTACCTTTTAGGCTGGAGACGCCTCTTGCAACTTCCAATAAGACATGCCTAGCATTTCACCGCTGACTTTCAAAGTTATCCCCTGATCATGTACGAAGAGAGTCCATCGACATTCGTGAGGCGCCAAAGTCTATTTCTCCAAGCAGCGGCTCACGCATTTTCCCCTAGAATATAAGTATACAGAAGTTCGTTCATCCCCAATCAAGGCGTTTCCGTGAGTCACTCCTCGAATTGCATCCCGAATCGGCAGTTTCCGAAAGTGACCAGCTTCAGCCCCGAAAGCAGAGCATCTCGCGAGGACGAATGAGAATATTCATCATCTAAGAAAGGCGCAGCAGAGTTTTTATCATTGTAAATATCCCTCACATCGTCCAGCTCCATCTATCAGCAGCCGCGTCATCTACAATTTGCGCATCGTCCTTTTCCCCCTCCCTTTTTCTCCTTTCCATCGCGTGCGGCCATTGAGGGACTCAAGTCAATTCATTGCCCCTCCGTCACCTTCACGCAGGGCGAACCACTGGTTTTGGTACTGCCTGCTCTGCCTGCCCCGCCTTACTAAGACAAGGTACGAATACCTCATCCCCCCTCCGCCCAGCCCTTTGTTCGCCAGCCTAGGGCCAGCCAGCCTAGCCCAGCCTAGCACGCTTCCGCTGTCTGCCTGCTTGGCCCGCCTTGCACGTTCTGTCTCGACTCCGCGTCCGTCATCAGAACGATCCGCCATCAAGACCGCCGCAATTACCTCATCGTCGCGCATCGAACCTATCGACATACTCTAACGAAACACAGCATTCACTCCGGACACCCCGATCAGTTATATCCAGCCACCATGGCCGATTCCGCTTCCGCTGGCCAGGACCAGAAGGTCTGGCTCGCCTCCAACGATAACGCCATCATTGAAGTCGGTAAGTCGGCATCACGAACCCTCCATTCGCATCGCCCAGGCTATGGCTGCGGAATATTCTGCGCCGACGACTCGTCTTGCTTCATGCTAACGTCACGCCAGACCGCTCCGTCATTGAGCGCTCCATCCTCATCAAGAACTTGCTTGGCGACACCGAAGCCAGCCCTACCAAGGAGGCCCCCATTCCCATCCCCAACGTAAGGCCCATCTACGTCACACTGTGCTCATCCGCTCTCTTCTGACGTTGCCTAGGTCAACGAAGCTGTTCTGCGCAAGGTGCTCGAGTGGTGCGAGTGGCATCGCCACGACCCTCCTCAGGCCCAGGATGAGGAGTCTGACGCTCGCAAGAAGAGCACCGATATCGACGATTGGGACCAGAAGTTTATGCAAGTCGATCAGGAAATGCTGTTCGAAATCATTCTGGTATGCGCCTGGTCCCTTTGCAATACGCGAAATGACGGATATCATGGGCTAACGCTGGTTTTCTTAGGCCTCCAACTATCTGGACATCAAGCCCCTGCTCGACGTCGGATGCAAGACGGTCGCCAACATGATCAAGGGCAAGTCTCCCGAGGAGATTCGCAAGACCTTTAACATCACCAACGACTTCACTCCCGAGGAGGAGGAGCAGATTCGTCGGGAAAACGAGTGGGCCGAGGACCGCTGAACGGTGAAGGGAGGGCCGTTGCATTATCGTTATGACTTGAAGCAATGACGCAAAGTCCGTATGCTCCATGGACATTGGCTTGATGGGTATCAATTTGGGCGTTGAACGGACTGCTTAGAGAGACTGCGCATTCTCTCGTTACATCACGGGGACATTGGGGAGGAAAGCAATAGCCTGCCTTTGAGGCACTCTTCATGTCGCCTTTTCAGTCTTGATGAACGAATGCATCACGATTGCTTACAAGGTCCCGTGATGTTGCGCCGCATGTTTTTGCACCATGATATATCGTTCACTTAATCCTTCTAAGTTGACTCTGGCACAATACTGTACTGCACGCGTTTGAACAGCTACTACGTGAAAGTTAGGCCTGTTGAAACCGCATGATTGGTACACATTTCCAGGGCCAGGCGGGAGGATGCCTCACTTTAGTAACTCATGTCATCACATAGCACATAGCGCATAGCACAGAATTGACGGGGGTGTACATCTGATCACGTCTGGAGCAAACAGGCAAAGCCGGACCAACATCACGAGGGTTTCATACGTGGTTTTAAAGAGACGTCAAAATCTGTGCATTCCTTTCCCTATAACCGACCGTGACATGCAGTAAGAGCGAGAATCGAGAAACCGGGCGTTGAGAGAGGCCCGGCCCAAGCAGCCGCATCCACCCCTGAGCCGCATCAAGACATTTGCGCTTTCAACCCATCCATCTCTGCATGGCGATGGTCCCGCTCACACACACTTGTTTGGCTGTGCGCGGTTCGTAGGGAACTTTGCGGGCGGCGGCTGTCGATGGCTGCGGAGTCGAAGAAAACGATCGTGAGAGAGGGAATTTAGATGCCCAGACGAGTCTTTCTCCAGTGCCGTCTCTTGGCGTTGTAGCTATAATTTCGTCACAAGTTAGCCATCATTCCGTTCGTGGCTTCCTGAGAAAACGGCCGGGGCGCGCGCGCGCAGAGGCAAACGCGGCGTCATGTTCATTCGAGGGCGGCGTACCGGACGGTGTTGTTCGTTCGCAGTCTGATCCACTGGGGCACAGGGCGGTTCTGCTTCTGCGCCTTGGCAAGCTTCTGCTTGGTACGGAAAGACTTGTGGCTCTGTTCACAACGGCCGTCAGCATTTCTTGATTCCATCGCCGGTCTCGGTTTCGTTCATCGTCGCGGTCCCATCACCGCTTCATCCGGGAGAGCCTGGTGACATGGGCTCAACGGTTGGGCGAACCCGGGGGAGGAGGGCCAAAAATTGCCCGTCACCGGCTCTCCCGGAGAATATGATGGTGTCGACGTGCGAAACGTGCGTAATTTGGGACGCAAAGGAGGAGTTATTCATACCGGCATCTTGATGGCTTTGCGTGTCGAGTCGCTGATGACGATGATTTTCGGTCGGTTGCGATGGGGAGGAGTTTTTGACCCGCACCAAGGGCGTGAAAGCCCTAGCGAGGAAAGCGAGGCGGGCGGTGCGTGGCTAGTGCATGTGGCGTCTTAAGTGATTGCCTCAGGCAGAGACTTTTTTGGCGACAAGCGGATGTGGGTCCAGGTGTCGAGACTGAGGCGTGACTAATAAGAGACCTCAAGTGCCCCAGAAGCTTATCAGCGTTGAGGAATGTTGCCTTATGGTGACACTTTGCAGGACAGTACGAATACGTCCCACCTGCAGAGCACCTCGGTGCGTGGATAATGTCGAGTCGATTCTTGTTCTACGAATACATTACATGCTTTGCCTCATTGTTATTACAAATGCTTCATCTTGTCAGAAACTGTCTTTATACTGATAGAATAGAATCGTGTAGAATCGCACGAATCGTCGGGATTATACATGACAAAGCAACATACTCTTTGACGCCTGTATGCGCTTGAGGCAAAACAAGCCAGCAGGAAAGTGAAACCGTTGCGACCTGCTTCTTGCATGTTGGGCCGCCAAGTTTATCCGAGAGCTGCCCGGCGCTTGGACCAACGACGGAGCAGTCAGGGGGGGCACCATACCGCCCCTCTAGCCCGTCCCGATGGCCCCCGTTATTCCGCTAGCAAAGTACCTCGCAGTATTAGCAGGCAGACAGCGGTCGCTGGCAATACTGCAACTTACGAATACAGCACAGCACGTAGGCTATGCGAATGCCTCACCAGTCCAAGTCATCTTGTAAATTCTTTTCCGAGGCATGTAGGGCAGCAATTCATTCGTGCATACAAATCAAAAGCACCCGAGAGCACTTCCAGAAACAAGCGCCTCATCTCCTAACCCGCTCCTTAGCCTTCCGCCTTTGCCTGCCACCACGAAGCCTTTCCACTGATAGGCGGTCACGCGCACGCCGCCGACTGATTCTCCAGCGAGCGTATCTTTGAGTACTTCGTCCCCCGAGTCCGATCGCACGTCCAACTCGCCCGACTGCATCTGCCCTCATCCCAACGATCTGCGCAGCCCGGCATCCGATAGAGACGCGGGCCTGTCGGAGCACCGCAGGCTTCATCCGAGCACCGACTGCGATAATTCATCCACATTTCCGCCGTACGGGCTAGGAGACTATCCGACGTGTGACAAGATGGGCGCGAGCGTCTCCTGGCTGTCCAGTCTGCTGTGGGCGAAGAAGGAGATAAGGATCTTGATTCTCGGCCTTGTGCGTCCCTCGCTTCCCGTACGTCGCTGCGGACGGTCCGCTGACGTCGAGGATCAATAGGATAACGCCGGCAAGACGACGCTCTTGTACAGACTAAAGGTGCGTCGGCCGTCTTTTGCGCAATCGCTACTCCTGATCCAGCGTCATACTGATCTGCGTGGTACAGGTTGGCGAAGTTGTAACGACAATACCCACAATCGGTTTCAACGTCGAATCCGTATCGTATAAGAACCTCAATTTCAACGTCTGGGTACGAATCGTCACCCGCTGTCGCGTCGATCCGAGAACCCCTACTTACGCGCAGTGCAGGACCTGGGAGGACAGACGAGCATTCGGCCGTACTGGCGGTGCTACTACGCCAACACGGCTGCCGTCATCTTCGTTGTCGACTCGACCGATATCGAGCGGTTGCAGACGGCCGCCGAGGAGCTCGCCGCCATGCTTAACGAGGAGGAACTCAAGGACGCATCGCTCCTCGTCTTTGCCAACAAGCAGGACCAGCCTGGCGCAAAGGGCGCCGGTGAAATATCAGAAGCCTTGCGTCTAGGCGAGCTGAGGGACCGTAACTGGAGCATCATGGCTTGCTCGGCCGTCGACGGAAGCGGTGTCAACGAAGGGATGGACTGGCTCGTGGTATGTGGTACGTCCATGGTTTGGAAATGCCGGCCGCTAACGTGATGATAGCAAACCGTGTCGCAGGAATGAGCCAACGCGCATAAACGATAGCAACACAACGCCTCGCTTGATTTGACATGACCTCACGATAAAAGCAGACCATGGGACTGCTCGCACTAACCTACGGCTGACTGCGGGAAACGTGGTGGACAGTGGACTCACATATCTACGAGGGCAGGGGAGATGACAGAGATCGGACAGGACGGACCACAGGTCGTGGTGGTCAACAGGCGACTGCCCGTGAGGAAGCAGCAGGTAAGCCATGGGCTTGCCATGTCTGTATAGACGTTTTAATACCATTTCCCGCGACAGCAAGCAAAGCCGGGGTTGTTTGGATAGACTTGGCGCTTTTTGTTTTTCTCGTCTGCGGCTGTCGCTGGTGCTGCGTGTGATGGGCGGGAATCGCTACTTATCAAGGACTGGATTGGACCTCGTTGGCATCGTGAGACCGCAAGTTATAGACTAGTGCACTACGAAGTAAACGATATTCATTCTCGTGGCGCGTGTGCTAATATAGCGGCTATGGTCTGCGACAGATTCTGGGACATCCCTCTGGGATCATGTTCGATCTTCGGGCCCTCAAGTCTTGTCATTCTCATGTGTGTGACCCATTAGTTGCCTCATGCCCTCACGTAGACCGAGTGCTTCGACTGTTTCGCATCCCTCGCCTATCTAGACTGTCCTGCCCCCGGGGACTAAGGACATGAAGAACAAGTTTACAGTGGACTGAGGACGGGACGATGGTCCAGTTATCTAGGTACGCAGAAGTCCGTGTTGAATCTTGACATGTTGTGTAACTGTTGATTAAACCATCATCAGTTCCAAGTCTGGTCGGCCCTGTAGACCCGAGGCGGGAGTCACGAGATCAATCGTTGGCACAGACTTGTCCTTTACCAAGATTTCTGTAGCTCGTAGTATACCCTAATCGCATCGATCGACCACAATGATATTTTACAGACTTTATCTTCTCCTCTTGGTGAGTAGACGATGGGGCCCCGAGAAAAGGTCCATGAGCAACTAGCGATGACGACTGCCAAGCCCTTTCACCGGGGCCCCTCGCTCTTGGTGACCGGGGCTCCCCGGTTCTCGGCAATGAGATGCGACCAGGTCGTCTAGAGCTTTCTCTGCTGATCTCGATGATGATATCCGTGGCGGACGAAATCCCTTGCCTCGGTTCAAAAATACCGTACTGTGAGTTAGGTATCTTCCGTGAATTACCTAAGGTAAATTGACTTCCATGTTTCCAGCATGTCGATTATTTCCAGGTCTCCTAATTGGCTAATGCACCTCCTGATGTCCCTGATGCCCCTAGCGTGGGTTGCCGTGCTTCCGACTTGATGTTGATTATGACCTCATACCACCTACCCGTTGCACGCTCTACTATACTTCGTACCGAGTCCACCTTTGCACCTTCCTCCATGCTTATTCCCCCCCATCTGGCCTAAACTTGCCCTTATTCTCTACTCGACCATCACGACCAAAACCATCCCTCACTTTACTCAAACCCACGTTTCCAAGGCCCCATCCACCGAATCCCATACACTTACGATAACTCACTTGTATCACAGCCGCAGTCATGGTCGCAAACGACAAGCCGGCTTCTACGTTTCGCTACAACGAGTGTCCCGTCTACACGACGTCCAATGGAGCTCCTATCAACAACCCCGAGGCGTGGCAGCGCCCCGGGCCAACAGGACCTCTCTTACTCCAGGATTTTCATTTGATTGACCAGCTCGCACATTTCGATCGTGAGTCCCCAGTCAATATTGTTGTTGACCACATATTCTCGTTGACCACCGGCTAATCTAACGCCATCTAGGTGAACGAATCCCCGAGCGAGTAGTTCACGCCAAGGGCGCAGGCGCATATGGCGAATTTGAGGTCACACACGATGTCAGTGACATCACCTCCATGAACATGCTTTCCCAGGTCGGCAAGAAGACGAAATGCGTAGCCCGCTTCTCAACAGTGGGTGGTGAGAAGGGCTCGCCTGACTCTGCTCGCGATCCTCGTGGCTTCTCAGTCAAGTTTTACACTGAAGAGGGATGCTGGGATGCCGTCTTTAACAACACGCCAATCTTCTTCTTGAGAGACCCAACCAACTTCCCGCTCTTTATCCATACGCAGAAACGCAACCCTCAGACAAATCTCAAGGACGCAACCATGTTCTGGGACTACCTGTCTACGCACCAAGAGGCTGTGCATCAGGTCATGCACCTCTTCTCCGATCGAGGCACGCCTTATTCCTACCGCCACATGAACGGCTACTCGGGTCACACTTTCAAGTGGACAAAGCCTGATGGCTCCTTTGTCTACGTCCAAATGCACTTCAAGACGGATCAAGGCAGCAAGACTTTCACCAACGACGAGGCCGGCAAAATGGCATCCGAGAACCCCGACTGGCACACGCAAGACCTATTCGAGGCCATACAAAAGGGCGAATACCCCAGCTGGACCGCCTACGTTCAGGTCCTCACCCCTGAGCAGGCCGAGAAGTTCCGATGGAATATTTTTGACCTCACCAAGGTTTGGCCGCAAAAGGAGGTACCCCTGAGGCCTTTTGGCAAGCTCACGCTCAACAAGAACGTGGAGAATTACTTCGCGGAGATCGAGCAGGTTGCCTTTTCGCCTTCCCACTTGGTTCCTGGCATTGAACCTTCAGTCGACCCCGTTCTGCAAGCTCGTCTCTTCTCATACCCCGACGCCCACCGCCACCGTCTCGGTGTCAACTACCAGCAGATTCCTGTCAATGCTCCCCCCAACACGTTCAACCCCTTCCAGCGCGATGGTGCCATGGCAATCAACGGCAACTATGGCTCCAACCCAAACTACCCCAGTTCCTACCGGAAGCTCACCTACCAGCCGGTCAAACCTACCGTAACCCACGAGAAGTGGTCCGGCGCCGCGGTACACGACCTCTTCCAAGAAGTCAACGACGACGACTTTGTCCAAGCCAAGGGACTTTGGGACGTCCTCGGCCGGACATCAGGCCAGCAGGATAACTTTGTTGGCAATGTGGCCGGTCACCTGTGCAACGCTCACAAGGACACGCGCGACCGGACGTATGGCATGTTTGCGCGCGTCGATGCAGGCCTTGGTAAGGCTATTCAGGAGCAGACGGAGAAGCTGGTCGAATGATCATGTAACATTTCTGGGTTATATTGTGATGGTTTGTCGATAACAAAATATCTGCTGGATAGTCAGTAGAACATGATGAGCAGGCAAATATGTTAAGATCTGCTTTATTTTGTGCGTTTCAAGTGCTCGCCCCTTTTATTAACTTCCATTTCCGACACTGGTATCCCTCTCCCGTAGCTATCCGCGTTGCCTTGGACCGTAGAGCATCGTGTAGGATAAAGCCGAAGAATTTTTCTCTCCGCATCCTTGAAGTAACTTGACAGGATATTTTTTGCAAATCGATTCGACATGTTTCTCGCCTTACGATAATTAGGAGGCGAGGAACGGGAGGAACGGGCGTCACAGTGCGAGTAGAAACGCAGCCATTTTGCAATGTTTGGTTTGGATTAACTAACATGGTGTAGCTAGGAAAGATCCAAGGTGACACGACAGGCCAGAAACCCGTCTCGAGGCAGCGACTATTGCCCTCTTCCTTTGCGAGTACAAAAGACAGAAACCTTGACCAAGAGTCGCCGCCTCCAGGGCTGAACGACATCTTGTCTTCCGACTCATCTTTCCATCCCCCTCATCGCCCGATCTCGAGCGACGAGGACCCATAAGTTCCAGCATCTCTTGACATTATTAGCACACAAGCGTCGCACAGCGATCCTGGGGTTGAGAACGAGTGTTTAGCGCTGCACAGCAGGCTCAACGCTCGCTCGCCCGCTTGTGGCATGCAACTCCCGGTTACGTCTCCGCTAGGCTCGGAGTTGATTCCAATATGTATCAAACCAAGCCGAGTGAAGAACCATGAGAGGACATGCAGGAGATGAGCTGCATGCCCTTTGGTCGAGAATGCCAGATGGCATGATTCGGATGGGGCTTATGTACTTGACACAACAAACCTGTCTAGCAGGCAAGCTTTGTGAAGAGGCATAGTCCATACGTTGATGACCAGAGATGGATCAAGGAAGCTTGCCGCCGCCGCTGCACAGCAAAACGGTCCGTAGGCTCCCAACCTTGACTCAACCGTCTGGTCAGCCTCATAGCCAATCAAGCCCTTGACCTGCTTGAGCAACCGATTTATTGCGGAAATCCTGTCGACAACCAGTGTCTCGCCCATCGACTTATCTCGGATAGTCTTCGGTGGGTAGTAGTGGTACAACAATGTAAATCGACGTCGATGTGGTGTTGTTGTCGTGTGGCCAGGCCAGCCTGGTTTCCGCGTTTGACGGACGAGAGGGAAACGTAGCAGATGTTTGAGCAAGTGTCCATAGACTTCGTAAGTTGCACGTCGCCAGTACGTGCTTTGGCAACGATGGGGGGTATCCTTGCTGAAGCGTCGCGTATACTCATCTCGCCGAGTCGTCGTGACGTCGTCGTCGATCCCATCGTTCGGACAGGACATGAAAGAAAAAGGTGGCGGTGAAGTCGACAAGTCAACCACCACGGTAATCAGACACCTCCCAATATTGAGATTTCAACACTCCGCGCTTGAACCCAAAGACAAGACAGATGAGAAGAACAAAGAAAAAAAGGGGGAATCAAGAAATAGTCAAGGAAGCTCCTGTCTCGGACCGTGCCGAGCTTTGTGCATTGCTGCATTCCTCTTATCTTTAATCCAAAGGATCCAAGAAGGAAAAAGAAAAATAGCGAAAAAAATGAAGATGAAATGAGGGCAAGTCGCAAGCCGCCTGTGTGTCGAGTTCTCCGGCCGATTTTCGAAATCCGCTGATGTCGCGCTCATAGATCCAGCGTCGCCGTGTTTTGTGGTTGTACAAACGCCTGTAACCGATCTAGCCGATTGGCAGGATCTCTTAAAGCCCAAGGGTGCGCATGTGAAAGGGGCGACAACCCATCCTGGACGCCCATGCGCACAGTCACTGTGTAGCCGACGCAGAGATGCAGAAATGTCAAGACCGTGGTCCCCAGATAAGATCAAACATGAGCGAAAGATTGCCAGCGCTCAAACTCCTCTCCCAATGCAAATGCAACGTCGCCCTAGATGTGTCGCTGATCCGTGTAACCCGGAACGCCATTGGATTTTTCGCTATCGGTGCACGACGACGACTGTCATGAGGTCGTCGTAGCGGGATGACTTGTCGGACCGTCGGGTGGCGTGGGTTGTCACATTATCGTGGCGTACTCCTGGAATCGGTCCCAGCCGAAGCCGCCCATACTGACACTGATCCCGCACTGCGACGGCGCCAGCATGCTGGGCAGAGGCAGGGCAGGAATGGGAGCAGATATCGGGGCGGCGCTGAAGAAAAACGGCGCGGACGTATAGGGCTGGGCAAAGGCCATGATGGGAGAAGGGGTTTGAGTATCGCTCATGTCCATGCCGGTCCACAGCGGCGGGGTTGTGATGGACTCGGCGGACGTCGAGGCGTTGCTGGGACTGGACGGCAGAACTCTCCAAGGCTCGACGGCGGGCAGCATACTAGGTTGCGACCACATGTTGTTCGTGGCGCAGCTGGGAAGCAGAGGCGGTTGGCGGACAACGTCGATGACGCGAGGCGGAGGCGGTATCAAAGGCTTCATGAGGTTGAGTAGGCCAGTCTTGACCTCTTCACTCTTTCCGCCAAGAAGTTCACCGGCACCCTCCTCCTCGAGACCCTCGAGAGCGGACACGTGAGTTCGAAAGACGTACTTGTTGACGGCCTGGACGAAGTCTTCGTGAAGCTTGCTGCAGTGTTGTTCCTTTTCTGACCAGTCATACGTATTTGCCTTTGCGTCGACGCAGTGAATGTCCTTGTGGTACGCAACCAGGGCATCGATGGTGTCGGTAGTGAGCTTGAAGGCAACTTCGTGGCGGAGGACCATGTCGACGTGGACAATGTAGGCTTCAACATGAATGAGCTGGTAGCTGAAGAGGCCAGCCAGGGGGTCTTCGGGTATGTCGGACTCGGGAGTCTTGGGCAGCATGAGAGAGGCGAGGTTCCACAGGGCGTTGGGCGACGAGAGGGTCTCGGTGAGGCATCTTTGGTGCTGAGGCACACTGTTGAGCGGGCGCTTGACGCGGTTAATGCGCTTGAGGGTCTGGGTGAGCCAGGGCTCGACCTTTGAGCCCAAGACGACGTTGACGGAAGAAGCCCGAGGGGCAAAGGCGGCGGCCGAAGCCGGCAACAGCTGAACAGGCATATCGGGCGGTTGCGGGATATTCGGACTGCGCTCTGTTTAAGCCTCGTAGTCGCACACAAAAGGCGCGTTCCAGGAACGACAGGCGGATGGGATCAAAAGGGTGACCAATTAGAATGTACAGTGGGAAAGAGGATAAGAAGCGAAAGAGGGGAAAGAAGTGAGTTGCGAAGGAGGTGCAGGCAAGGGGAAAGAAGAGAGAAGAGAGGGGGGAGAAAGAGGCAGCGGTGCGGAGCCGGGATCGAGGGCCGGCAGGCGCCTGGAGGGGTATCGGGCGGATGAGATGAGAATGTCTTGTGAGGCCTGCGAGAGCTGCCGCAACCGGTCTTGAAGAGAAGGAAAGGAAGGAAGGGGGGATGGGGATGAAAGTGAGGAGAAAGGATGGGAAGGAGGAAGAGGAAGACGGGCAAGGGAGGTGCGGATGGGTGAGAGAGAAGGAAGAGGAAGGAGGGTGGGCGGCGTAAGCGCGGAGATATAGGCCGCGCCGGTATAGCAATGGGAAGGAGCACTTGAAGCTCGTGAGCTGTGCTGTGGTGCCTTGTGTGCTGCCTCCCAGCTCCATGTCTGCAGAGCACCTGCTAGGGCAGAGCGAGGTGGGTACGTACAGGCACTAAGTTACTGTGTGCAGTACAGCTCAAGGTTAGTAGTCCCCACTACCGTACTGCACTGTAGAAGCCCGGGGCGGGGCGGGGCAGAGGGCCGTTGTGGGCGTGCGCCAGCCACAGATGGACTGACAGTCATAGAAGTCACTACTGCGCGCCCGTGAAGAAAGCCATGGCCTGGTGTGAAGATTTGGTACCCCGAGCAAGCTGGGGTCCCGGGTATCGTCGACACCATGACAGGCATGGCGGGGTACAAGATCGGCACAACAGAGTCAAGTAGAGAGGGGGTGCGCGCGGGCTGCTTGTTCTGCTAATTTAGGAGGCCAAGTTCGGGGCGGCGTCCAATGTCCAATGCAGAGTGTCCAAGGCAGCTTGACGCACCTCGCCTCATTTGCCTCGGCATGCAAGAATCGGCGTCTACAGTAGTGCCGCGGCGTCGACGGGCGTGCTAGTGGCGGACCGGCCGGCGGAGGCCGCTCGAATGAACAGAATCGATGAGGGAAGACGGGAAAAGCTGGAGATCGGGGGTTAAAAATGGAGTAAATTACCTGGGGAAAATGTACTTGGTAGGGAGAGGGGGTAAAGAAGGGGTCTCCACAGCGGCAGCCGGGACTTGGTTGACGGCTTTCCCAGGGAGGGACCCGACGGGACGGCCCAGCATGCTGTGATGTGTGGGTTTACATTTTGGGGGCCGTGACGATGGCTGTCTGTTGCGTGGAATTGTAGAATCACCGTATAGCATTTCGGCGCATTGTTGAACCAGGGTTGCCTACTTCGTACCTAGGTAAGTTAGGTATCCATCGCCAACTAAGTTATCCTATCGAAAAGTTGACGTCTTGTTCTTTTTTAGGAAACAAAAGAACAATCGAACGGCTTTCTGTCGCTACTGCATCCGCCGCGCCACCACGTTGACATTTGGCACTACTGTACTGTACTGTACTGTACTGTACTGTAGGTAGAAGCTGGTAAGTGACTGTACAGTGTCGAGGCATAATCGGTTCTTGCATTGTCACTGCCAGTACGTACTTATACCGCATCGTGCTTTTCGGGGCTGCCGCACCGCAGAAGCTGAGGGTGGTGCGCGACTTGCATGTGCAGGAAGGCAGGCGGACAGACAGACCAGACAGAGCATTACTTAGACAAAAAGCCAGACAGGCAGACTGCAGATGGAACATGCAGTGCCGCGCCACAACAAGGGCCAAGGTGGGGTCCCGAAGACCCGGGAACTTGGCGAGTTGCAAAGTGGCTGAGTGGCTGATGCAGTCTATCCTCCCCCTCTCTCTCTCAGTCTCTCACAGTCTCTCTCTCTCTGTCTCTCTTTTTCCTCGCCGCTCTCGGATGAAAAAGGAAATCCAAGACTCGTCTGGTCACGCGCCCACGACTCTTCCCACACGCCCCCCTTGATGAAGCGTCATACCACCGAGAGGATCGCCAGTCGCACGCAACTGTCTCTTCTTTCCACGATGGTCGTACCACGCGGACAAGGCACGGCGCGAGCATTAGCCGGTCGGATACGGCACGTGTCCCCCTTTTTGGGGGGGATGGAGGAGAAGTGATCCCTCGGCATATGGCCATTCCGTCGTTTGGTTTCGGCCCGCAGGCGATGAGAAAACTGCAGGCTGACGCAGGAGTATTGTACAGTGCAGGAAATGCCTCTCGCAAAGGTCCTAGCCAGTAACTTGACTGACGGTACGGCGCATCGACGAGTTGCGTGCATACAGTAAACACACCCGGGTGCCATGACTGAGAGCTCATAGCAAGAGTCCAGAAAAAGAAAAGTAAACAAGGCTCGAAATAGAAGGAGAGACGAGACCGTCCCATTGCAAGATCAGAAAGAAAAGAAGAAAAGAAAATGAAAATGACAGCATGGAGACCATCTAGAAAAATCCAAGACATTCCCGTCCCATCATCCATGTTCATGACGAGTCCCTCCACCCCCAGCCAGTCCAGCGGCTGCTGTAACCGTCCGGCCCGTTTACCTTTTCGCCTAGCAGCAGCGGCACTCGGGACGACGCATCGGATGGTAAAAAAAAACAAGAAGAGAGAGAAGGGGGAAAAGCAAGCAGGACATGGGGGGGGTGACGGGACTCAAGTCGAGTGCCACCCGGAACGCGGAGCACCGTTGCCTTGTTGAGCAAGTTGCTCCGGTGCGGCGTAACCCTCACTCATTCAAGTCGAGCCTCAAAGGGTGCCTGAGTGACAGTTTTGTCGCGCCGCAGGCCTGACCAAAACGGAGGATGGGCACCAAGTAAGGCAAAAGGCGAAGGCGAAAAGCGAGAGTCGCCAACATCCAGCGGTCGATTAGCGGCGGCCCGTCATGATCCCGTACAAAGTACAGTAGTGTGAGAGCAAACTCCAGAAGAGCCGCCGGAGTCGTTACTTTTCTCCGAGTCTAATGAATCTTCTAGATGGAGTGAATCGAAGATGCAACGGCTTTGTTTTCTTTGTAAAAAGAGAGTGGGTGTGTGTGTGAGAGAGTAAGTGAAGGGGGTTTAATTGTCTCTACTCTTCACTAAACTACAGACTACAGGCAGACCAAGTGCGAATCTATTCCACGACACCATACTTTGACGAGGTTCGAGAGTCGCTATCAAGTCAAAGAGGAAACCGAAAGAAGCAACGAAAGGCAGTGAGCGAAGCAGCCCTTTTCTGCGACAATGTTGCGTCTGGGCCCGTCGATTGGCCAAGAGAGGGTGGGAGACTAAGAGATGCCCCCCCCCCCCCCCCCCACCCACCCCCCCCCCCCCCCCCCCCCTCCCCCCCCCCCCCCCCCCTCCCCCCCCCCCCCCCCCCCCAACGAACCCCGATGCATTCACAATCACCATCAAGCCTCGGCGCATCATGATACGCTCCGCCGCTCTGAGGTCCCGGCACCTCCCCCTCGCTGGCCTGCACCCGGACACGTCCGAGAACCAAAAGGTCCTTGGGGCCTATCAATCGCCGAGCAAGCTGGCCTTCTTCCCTCGTGTCGACATCTATGGCCGACCCTACTACGAGCCGCGCACACGCCCGTTTCTCAGGAGGGCCAACATTGGCCTCAACGAAGGCTTCTTTGAGCTGTCGGACCTTGTCCTCGACCTCGACGCCGATGGAAGCCCCAACGTCCGGTCCTATAACGACGATGATGAGCTCCGCATGCTTCGTCGCTGGGTGCCGCCCGAGCGCGTCGCGGTTCGGGATTGCATCAAGCAGTACAAGCAGCAGATTCTCCAGGTTCGCCTCAGCACTCACAAGGCTTTTTGCCAACGCCTTGCCGTCCGCCAAATCTTCGCATACGACGTCGTGTCGGCCGCGCTGCGCGGCTTACCCAACGTCAGTCCGACTACGCCCTCTCCGGAGCTCGAGAACGAGCGAGGGTACTTGGTCCAGACCTGCGTCGACAATGGGGTGCCCGATCACGCTTTTGGGGACGACCGACGGCTGCTCCGCTGGATGAATCTCCGCCGTCAAGCCCTACTGGGTTCTTGGGTGCGGACAAAGGCACACCGGCCGACCCGGGAGCACTTGGGCAGGTTTCTCGAGAATGCGCCCTCGCTCGACGCCCTCCGCCGCAACATCCTGTTTGTTCTTCATGCCGGCATGTATATTGGCAGCTTCTTCGAAGAAAAGTCTCTTCGGCGATCCATCGTCTACCGCATACGGTACGCCCTCAAGAAGGTCCTTGAGCGATCCCCCAACCGCGGCGAAACTTCCAGGCAGACGCTGGCCTTTCTCGGCAACCTGACCGTCCAGTTCCAGGTCACGCCCGGTATGTACATTGGCGCGCCGCTCATCGGCCTCGCCATACGGCTGAGCGCCGAGCTCGGCGACCTCTCTGCCCTGACGCAATGGGTCGGCCTCGCTTTCGATCGCAACTCCTTCAACGAGCGCCGAGTCGCCGAGGACACGCAAAAAGCCATGCACTGGCTCAGCCAGCACCTCGGCAGCGGCCCAGGGTCGCGCGGCTTGCAGCGCGACTCGGACCGCCAGCACCTCTTCTACATCCTCACGGGCACCCAGAAGAAGGGCCACGAGGCCTCTCCCAACTGCATCAGGCATGTCGTCCTGAATTACGTGTTGCGCGAAAGCGCCTGGCTCAAGTCCGGCGCTGCCTGCAGCCTGTACTCCACCTACCTGACGCTGCTCGCCCAGCTCGGCGCTGCGCGCGTGCTGTGGTCCGAGTGGCAGGCGTTTGTCGAGCTCACTCCGAGGCTGCTCGATCTCTACGCCGAGGACTTGGTCGCCACCATGGCGCTCGCCTTCCACGGCGCCGTCAACCAGGTCGTCCAGTCGGTCCCGCCCGTCGACGACGAGCGGCCGGGCGAGATGGACTGGTACCAGTGCTCCAAGCGCGATTACCACTCCGTGGCCAGGCAAAAGGCCGGCTCGTACCGCGCTGTGTCGTCCACGGATATCAGCCCCGAGGAGGCACTGCAGCTCCTGCGGCTGCCCCTGTCTGACTGGACCGGCGAGGTGCGTCGCAGACGTATCAAGCTCCTGTCACCAGAGGAGCAGGAGAAGTGCATGGCGCAGAGGCCAGAGCTCTGGGACAACCTTCCGAAGCGACAGATTCAAGTTTCGTAACAGTGCGCCCGGGCTTGAAGTGGTCTCGTCGAGGAACTCTTCGTTGATCGCGATACCCTAGAAGCTACCCTACAGCGATGATGGATTTCGGGTGCAACCGATTGACGACAACCAGCTCATCCCAACAGTGGCATACAGTACTTCGTATACTTTGGACGAACCCATTGGTGGAATCATCCTAGATTCCCTACTTACTGCTTCTTACGATCCTGTCGCGATGTACTCGTTGTGCAGCAACTCTTTGATAAATGACTTGGTTGATATCACGCAGGAGAGGAGACAGATGAACTCGCATAGCGCAAGTGCCCTCCCTCTTTCGCGATAAGTCAGGCGTGCTATCACCTAGGGGGAGCTGGACCTGTACGTCATACATGCTGTAGATAACACCACACGCGTTCACAGGATAAACGTTGAGAAAAAGGTCTGATAAGAAGCCAACAAGACTCGTTTCGTCTCCTGCGCAATGACATGCGTCGTGTCAGGTAGAGATAGACAGACACCTTCCGCACTTGTTCTACACTTCCATCAGCAAAGGATACCCACGTCGATAAGATTCTTGATACCGAAATATTACAGAGCTAAAACGTAGTACGTTATGTGGACGCGTCGCGGACAGCTCAAACATCGCGGATACTCCGTCCCTACTTGGGAACTGATGACTATATGACGCCGCATGATCGCGTACAGCACTGCAAGACTCTAGGCACCGAGATCATCGACCTGGAGCACTACCGTAACTACTTTTCACGTATACCCGCAAGGATGATATCACACGCACTACAGATCGCCTTATCCATCAACCCCTTCCCGGGGCAAAACCTTCGGGAACCAGCGGAGACCAAGCCCACACGACTTTCAACCTCTCAACGACGCCGCAGATTGCGTGCTCGGGAACCAAAGGGGGGCGGGCTTGTCCCTCTTTAGTTTCGGCCCCCAAAAGACTACGTTTGGGGCGATGTACGAAGGAGACGTAGACGGGAAAGGGCAAAAAGTTCACGTCCACAAAGTTTCCCGGTCGCGGCCGCTTTAGTGCCGACCGCGCGGCGCAAGCAACCGGCAGTCGTTGAAGATTGGAAAGATGGCGGTGACGGCCCCTCTGGTGGAGGGGACCATAGGTATTGTGCACGCACACCTATCCCCGAGGGTCGGGACGCCGTGACGTGGAAGGGTTCCGGACACGCAGGTCGCCTTACCCGTGGGCATTCCAACGCCTGTCAATCGTGCGGAAGGATCTGACGGCAGCCATGGCGCAGTCGGAACTGGTCTCAAGTCGTCCCCGCAGAACTCGGAACGACAATAAGGCATCGGGGCAAGCAGTCACGGCGAGGCGTGCCGACGACGGCTGAGTCGTGCGTAAGCCGAGGCCGGACCTTTACCTACAGTAGATATCCGCGAAGCAGCCAGACCTGGCCAAGTTTTGTGCGCTGTACTTCGTCCTGAGCCCTGATAGGAAGAAAAAATGACTTGCAGCAGACGGCGACGACGATCAAGTCGGCCTGTCACACAATACGTCGGATCCAGCCCCGTCACCCGGCAAGGATAAACTCGCCGCTTGTGTTCTGCACATGTCGACCTACCTTAGGGTGGTTCGATCCTGTTCGGGTATAGTCGAGCACACCGGTCGAGGGAAGCGTGGGATATCCATTGGACCACGGGAGAACACATCTAACCGACTCGGCCCTGGTTCCTGTTCCGAAGAATTTTCCTCCCGCAGGTGTTTGCGTGCGTCTGGTGCCCATTCCCGGTAGACCGCTAACCTGTCAGTCGACCTCGTGGGGGATGGGCCTTGCGAGCATCACTGCATAGTATAAAGAAATAGAGTTGGGAGAGCGTTGTGGGATCAGAGCCATGACCCACGGGTCATACGCAGAGATGGATGCCGTCCCGCACCGACCCTGCCTAGAGTCTGTCTTGGGCAGATTGAGCTGTTTTCCCAAGGTACAGTCTGCGAGCAGTCCAACTCGGGGAATCCAAGAGAGCGTGTCAAGACGACCCCGTGCCGTCGCGGGACCCCATGTCGGAGCTCGGGCTCAGGCAGGGATCGTCGGACCGTGGATCGGCTCGACCTAAGTCGGCTGCCGGCAAGGAATGGCGGTAGGGTTATCGGTCATAGCCCGGGCCGACGGAGACCGTGCTGCCATCTCTGATCCGTCCGATTGGAACGACGATGAGTCTGGGGCGCCAAACCATCAAGGTCTTGCGAAACGTGTGATGAAAAAGTACAGGACGCACGGGCAACGTGCGGCAATCAAAGGGGATAGAAGAGTGCAGACGCCGGCGTGTAAGTTATCTCCCCTGATAACGGTTGCAAATATTGGGTGCATGCCTATTCGTACCTTTGAGGGAATTGATTAGTCTCGGGCTCGCGGCCCAAGAGGCGGACCCGACTTGAGGAAAAGACGGGCCACCTCGATGGCCGATCGAGCATCCAGGGGGTCGACGCAGGTAAGTCATCGAGGCGTGGAGCAAAGGGAGGTGAGCCCGAGCTACTCTGTACTGTAAGTTAATTAATCACCTTGCGAAACAGTCGCTTGGTAACTTACGTATTGACCACTGACCGGATTCGCAGGTTGAAATGTCGTGCTTGGCCTGGCTAACAAGGTGACATTCAGACGTATCCGCATTTGCTCACTTTTGACCCGTAAAAATGTTGCGATTGGGCTCCAGTCGAGGCGAGGGCAGACGTGGAGCTCCTTCTACCACATGATCGCAGTCCGTGTAAGGGGGGGAAAGAGACAAGGGCACAGGCTGATGATGACGCCGGTCGGATTGAGTGCCCCGGTGCATGAGCGGAGAAGGAGGCAGTGTGTTTACTGTAACTTACCAGGAACAAAGCAACATCGATACCCGAAATAGAGAAGCCTCGTGGCCAGTCGGGTTCTCAAGTCGCGTCAAGAGAGAGCACCAGATGATGCTGTGCCGATGCCGGACACAGTGCATGAAGCTGACTCTCGGCGCGTAGACGTCTCGCGTGTTGCTGGTGTGATTACAGCGTGGAGACGCAAACGCTCTATCGTCCTAGTACTGTGCAGTGGACATCAGATTCCCCATGTGCAGCAATTTACACGCTGGGCGTACCTTCCGTTTCCCTCGGCGGCTACCCAAGGTTGGCAAGTACGTGTCAGTGACGACGACGCCGGCCGCGATGGATCCTTCACCCCCCTTCCCTGGAAGCCCTGCACAGTTGGCGTTTTTGCCGAGAGGAAAACGTGCTCAGCGGGCGGCCTGTCAAATGTGACGCGATCGGCGCCCTGGAAAGCATCACGTCTCGTCAGCCGCTCCAAAAAATTCACAAGCAGCACAGTACCTGTACATCGTAAGTTACCTGTTATCAAAGCAGCTGCCTGGATAGGCATGGCGGACCATGATGTAGAGTAGGTAGGTAGTAGGTAATTACCTATAGACAAACACAAAAGGACTCTCCCTTTGCCGGCAAATGGCTTCTGGTGCGTGATTCTCGAAGCACCTGTTCGTCCGACGATCGACTTCATGCCCCCTTCCCCTTTGAATCTGGCTATCCTCGATCGAGGCAGCGTCATCGGGCAGGTCGTCGACTTTTACCTGCAGCGTGCCTGGAAAGCCACGCTGCACCCCGAGGTCCATCTTGCCAGCCACGGGTCCGTCAATGCGACGGACCCTTTTACGTCTCGAAAACCTTGCCGGCTTCTGCAGTCGGGTAGGAAAAGTGCAATGCAGCGATGTCTTCGTCGTCGTGTCTAGAGATGTAACTTACCATGGTGGACCACCTGCTTCCCCAGGGCGCGGGCGCTCTGCAAGGGTGCCGTCTTCCGTCGCTGCATCTGACCCCAAGCGAAGTGCTGAAACAAAAGAAATGCCATACTAGACTTGGAGTCGGTAGAAAGCCCCTCGAAGCCCCCGCTGCGGTACTGTGCGGTACTGTACTGCGTCCACCCCAATGGGGGGAGCTTACAGGAGGATTCCCTCAGTGGGACGGAGTTTTGGAATCAAGAACGGGGAAAGGCTGGAGACATGCGGGTGGAGATGCAACGCAAGTGCCGTGGCCAAGCTAACTGATCCTCCTCGCAGCTGATACTGTATGGACTTGCCTGTTTTTTTCTTCCTGCGTTTACGGAGTATGCGCAATGCCATGGCCGCCTGAACCTGCAGCGGTGGGTGCTGAGGAAGACGACATGATTGCCTGGAACAGACGTGGGATGGATGGCAAGGCAGGGTTTTTTTCTCTTTCTCGATGCTCCCGGGTTCGCCGTGTTCCACAAATTGCGGAATTCCATGACTGACTGAGGCCAGTCTTGACAGTCTGTAAGTTACTGTATGTCACGAAGTAACTTGTGTTGTTGGGAATTGCCTCGTCCATGACGAAAATGTCGTGATTGCCAACGTGCTGTAGGCACAGCCACGACGAGCGGCCAGTGCTTCGCGTCAAGGGCACATACATACCTAGTATTACATACGGTATCACGGACATTTGATCCTTTGGGTTTGAGAGTTGTCGTAAGAGGAGGAGGAGCTGAGTTTCTCGTATCCTCTCCTCCACCAAGTACTCGTACCTCTAACCCGCATCAGGCGGGCCAGTGTTTCAACGGGGGCCTCTTGCTCCTTCTTCTCCGATCCCCATCGTGCTTCTCCCTCTGGTCGCATCCTTCATCTGATCGGGCTCCCGTTCAATCTCGGCACCCCGAACGGTTCTCCATTCCGTAATGCCTTACTTGGGCAAAGGCCCCGCAGCCGCATTGTTCAGGCTTCCAAGGGAGGAGCAGGTGTCTCATGCGCGGGCCAAGAAAACAAACGCAGAACCCGGCGCTGTCTTGTCCACGAGCAAATCAGAGGCCTTGATTGCCAGCGCAGCCGGCCAGCCGACGCCGCCGCCGGGTTATGTACTGTGTGAGTGAAGGAGGAAGGCAGCAGACAAGACTGGCGTGGAATCCGTCCCCTTGCTCGCCGAGTGGGCTCTTCTTGAGTTTGTGTCTCGAGACAAGCAAAGGGTGTAGACAAGCAGAGATGTAGACAAGCAGACAAGCAGAGCATCATCACCATCACCATCATCATCAGGCTTTGCCTTTGGTCATAACGGTGGTGCGATTGCGACTGAACGAACTGATTGCAACTTCCCCAATTTATTTTCTCCGGTTCCAGTCGTCGTCTCGTTCCACGCGGAAACTTTCGTCGTATCTCCGCTCTCGGCTGTTGTTAGTCTCAGCGAAAAAAGCTGGCTCAGGCACGGTGAGCGAGGACGAGGAGTCACGCCCCCAATCCCAAGCAGGGAGGGCCCTTCCTCTTTAGCCTGCCCCCCCCCTTCCGACTCTAATTATACGTAGCGATCATGTAGGCGATACTTCGAGCCAGCCGCGTACGCACACCTACGCGGCCAGTGTCGAGTACTTGGAGATGTGGCAGAGGTACTGGACAGTACGACCGGGGGGCTCCAGCAAGGCGCGCCTTTGCCGCACACCTCATACCGTGCTGTCAGGACTCGGGAAGGTACTTTCTCATTCAACTCGGATGGAAGCCTTTTTGCTTGTCACGCTTGTTCATCAATGTTGTGCCGCCAGCCGTGCTGCATCTAACATTCAATGGCATCGACTTCTTCTTTACTTTAACCGACTTCCTTTTTTCTCTCTCACTCTTCCGCTCCTCCTCCCCCTCGTGCTCTTCCCCACGCTCTTTCTTCTTTTCTCCTTCTCCTCCACTATATCTCAACATCACGACATTTCGACGTCTCCCTCACTCTTCTCGGTGGGCTTCCTCGTTTCGTCCTTTACTGCCTGCAGCGGCTGCATGTCATTTTTGCCCGTCGCCTCTTGCTGCTGCTGCTGCTGCTGCACCCGGTAGGACTCGACATTGGCCGTACGAGCATTAGTACTCTGTACAGTACGGTACTGTCTGTACCTGGGTAGCGACCTTGAAGGGACCAGACTGCAACCACCCCTGTCGGCTTCACCTGCCCCCAGACATCCCCCCCGTCGTACGGATTACTTAGTGCAAGTCTCGAGATCATCCGTACATGCACAAGGCCCTTGAACCATTGCTCGAGACTCGACCGAAAAACGCCCACCTGGCTACGATAATCGCAGAAAAGCCCCCGTCGTCACACGACTTGTCGTCGTCCGCTTCCCCTCATCGCACCACCGAATCGAATCTCCTGCATGCCCTGCTTCTTATCTGCCGGTGCTTCTGTCGATCAGCCACCCGCAACAGGACTGCCACCTCGACGGCAACATTCACTCACGCCGCATCGTATCTTGTTCTCGCCTCGCCTCGCCTCCTCTTCCTCCTCTTCTTCTCAACACGTGGTCGCTCAGCATTTGCTACGACGTCCCGTCTTTTCCTACATTCCACCTGGTGTCGCTTCTCCCGACCATCAATCTTTCTGGCCTCACGACTACGATATTCTCTACTGTTACGCACCAGACACTGGGAGACGTTGTCATTCTTCAAGCATAATCAAGGTCATCTTGTGCGGCACTTGGCTCAACTAATACACCATTACGAATACGCATCTTCCACACCAACCCCCGTCACGCCCAACACGCTCGATATTCTCGCCCTGTTGCCTCGTACAACGGTCGACTCGAGCTCGTTGGTCGTGAGCCTGTCTCGGATAGCGCATTGACCAATCATCATACCCCGTGGCCCTGGCCCATTCTTCGACATGCTTCCTCCCCGCAAGAAGTCCGCCGTTCATGGCTCAACCAACGCGCCCGCAACGGAGGTCCGGAAGTCGGTCGTAGCAACGGACCCTTCGGCCAAGCACCGGAGACCCGGCCTGCCCCGTCGTCACACTCCCGCCAACGCCCAGTTGCTCGGGCGGAGTCAACGGGAGCGCGAGCGAACCTCGAAGCACGACAGTTGGGACGATGAACGGGAAAGTTTTCCTCAATTTTGGTACGTGAACCTCATTCGGCTATAAAGTAGTATGAGGTTGGCTTACATGGAATTGACAGCATGACTTGCGAAAAACAATTTGTCACACACGATGAACGATTTCTTTACTGCTCAGACACGTACGTAACATGTTGGCGGTTCACGCACTCAGATTTGCAATCACGTCATTCTCGGGCTTCATTGCTGACATTCCATCATTAGCTGCCGCCGCATCGACCAGAACTCTCCGTCATCAGTTAGCCGACAATCTACCTTTGCATCCTCTCATTACGGAGTCAACATTGGCGGCGATGTCGGAGCGTCATCGGCCACGAAATCCGAACCGCGGGACATTATTCCTCGCGCCACGCCGTCACGGCCGACGTCGATTCATCTCAGCAACACACCGCCAGGCTCGCCCGATATGAAGGCGCGGCACTCGTCGGCCCTGTCTGCTCTGCGGTCCCTCAACATTGGCCCGTCTAGCCCGCCATCGCCAACGGGAAGCAATGGAAGCAGCATTTGGCCCTTTGGACGCAGTATGGCAGCGAGCCCCGGCAACTCGTACGTGCGGCCGTCTGCTCCCTACCTATCGTCCACCCTGGACGGCGGTTACTACTACGGCGGCGCTGGTTACATGTACGACGCGGGTGCCGACAGACCGCTGCCATCGCGCCATCCAGGAACCTACTCGCGGCCCAAGAGCATCGAGCTGGTGACACCCGTCGTTGGCCGATGATTTCCTCACCGGTGGACTCTGGCCTGTCATGCAAGCAAGGGAGTCACGGTGGCGGGCCCACGTTTGCGCGTGTCATCGGCACGTACCGGATGGCTATGGACAGCACCCAACTCTGATGGCGATCCGAGTATGCAATTTTTCCGGAGCGCGCGCGTGTGTTGGCGAGATTTTCTTTGGCGATGCTTGGGTGCCTGATCGTCCTTGCACCTCCCTAGCGGACGTGCAGGGATGGGATCCGCAAGTTAGCACGCATATGCCATGTCGGCCGGGGTTCAGCAGGTCGCATCCAGGCGATTTATGGAGCCGCAGGCGGGGACAAGCATGGGATTGCCCCAGGCTTCCGCATGCTTACCGGGATCTCGTCTGGATTGGCCGTCGACTGTGCTTGAACTAGCATGGAAGGGCGCGACCTTTTTGGTTTGTTTCTGCCTGTCGCTCGGGAGGACCGATGCGGCCTGGCATTTTTCACTTTTGTGCGGCGCTGAAAAGTTTTTTTTTGTCTCTGATTTGATACATTGGGATGGTCCCTCAACGCGCGAGCCCTTACATACCTGCGGCGAACCGGTGCCGCGGCACCCTGCCGTGAAGCTCGGGGTTCTCATTCTTGTATGAGAAAGCCGGTGCTCCCTTGGGTGCCTAGTGCGGTGCGGGTAAAACATGCTTTACGAAACTATTATGGGAACGGATTGCCTTTATACTTGAAAAGTCAACAAGAGCGCAACACTTCATTTCAGATATTTGGGGATTTCACAGGACAAAGAAGTTGGAAATAATCTTCATGGTGGACAATCGGAGTCTTTGCGCCGAGAAGTCGGTGTGACTAGGTAATAAGCATCAAAAAGAAGCCGGGATCGGGAACTGAAGCGAGCATTCATTGCGACCATCATTCATTGCATTGGGATAAATGATACGTTTTCAAATGTATACACGGTACATAGCAAGGCGAAGATGCATCACATCGCGACATTGGCATTCGGAAGTCGGTTCGGAACGAGACGAGACTGAGACAATGTCTTGGTCTGCTGCTGTGCGAGAAAGAAGAGCACATTCAAGTCTCGAACCAAGATGCGAGGAAGCCTGGTGGATTGCTCGGTATGCAGCCGGACAACAAGGTCCTTTCTCTGCAGGTAGACGGTATCTCATGAGTTGATACTCTGTACCTGGTTGCTATATTGCTCGATGATGGCGTGAGAGCTGGCCTGCTGCAGTGAGTCGAGGCCATCTTCCAGCAGACTGTTGTGAAGTCCCCAAGCCAAAGATGGAAAAGACGTAAGTCAAAGTACAGATTGAGACGTGTCGTGACGGGGATTTCCGTGCATACAGCATCGAGGAGGAGAGAGTTGATGATGGCACAGACTCTCAGTGGTAGATGATAACGTCTCGTCTACCAAGTAATCTACACGCTTGGCCTCGGTAGGGCTTCATCTTATAGTAGTACTGAAAATACTGTCTTATGCCCTTGCCCTTGTTTAATTCTCACGTGAATTGTCAAGAGAGAGGGAAAAGTGTTTTTCTGCATTTTATCCCTGACCCATGCTGGCTGGACGCATCTCACACATAATTACAGTCTGTACAGTGGCATCAATGTGCGGAGGGCAGAAACAGAAGAAACAAGACACTCGTCACACGACACAAGAAGACGCAGGCCCGCGTCCCGTCACCGCCTTGACGACTGCGTAAATGCTCGTCAAAATTTATCAAGTAACTTGATTCGTACACCACTTTTTCACCTTGACCTTTGCTCTCCCCCCGCCTTGGTGTCACTTTTCCTCAATCCCCCCCCGTCCGTCCGTCCGTCAATCCGCCTCAACGCATCTGCATACCTATCCACTGTATTGCATTTTATTCTCTTTCATCGTACCATAGCTGCATTGTGTCAAGGTATAAATATAAAGTGCATTTTCTTTCTTGGACGTCCATGAATGGGGAAATCTTCTTATTCAAGGGGAAGGAAAAAGGTGAGACAGGCGCTGCAGATTGTTCCCGGTGCTTCGAGGGCTGCGAAAGGGTTCAGCCAGGGGACGAACGGAAGGGGGGGGGGGAGGAGCAGGGTCAATCCAAGGTACAGTACCCGTTCTTGTGCGACGATTGAGCAAGAAAGATGCGAGACATTTGAGATGGGATGGGGTTCGAGTGGGAAAAGGTAACCCAAGTATTGCTGTTGTACGGCAGCGAGAGCCTCACTGGATTTCTGATTGACCCTGAGTGAAGGAAGCTGTCTCTACTCTCACTCTTTTGTCTGTCTACTTGTTCACAACGCTCCCACCTCCGTACAAGAATAGAACTACAGTAGGCATGTAAAACTGTAGATGTACTTGATAACAGGAGTACGCACAGTACTGTATAGTACAGTAACACGTAAAGTGACCAGTACAGTAAGTGTACATACAGTAGTTGTCAAGACTCGACGCCTCTCCCCGGGGGTGTAAGTTACAGTACAATCATGTCTGATGTCTGATGCATCACACGCATTAATCCTCCCCCGTCACAAGGCCCTGCATCGTTCCCCTGCCTCCAACCCATCACCTCTTCCCTCTCACACCTGGACGCTTTGTAACTTTCTTCCTTCCTTTATTTCTTTACGCCGGAACTTGAACTCCAAAGTTCCAAAGAGACTCTGCGGGGACATACATACGTACATGGCTAGACGTTGAAAATAAAATTCATTTTCACTTCTCCTTATCCACGCATTATCCACGCAAGGGATATCAGACTTTTTATTCCTTTCCTTGTTCTCCGCTTGTCGTACAACACCGACCACGAGATAGTATCTTAACTTTTTATACGACACTTTGCCCTCAGAATTCTACTCCTCTAGACCTGAGGCAAGGGGCCAAAGTATCCGCCTGCACCAGTGCAGCCTCGAAAGTCGAGTCCCCCCGCCGTTGACGAGTGCGCTCTGCGAAGTACGTCTGTAATAATGGATAACAAGTTACTGTATGTACAAGCTTTGGCTGCCCCTGCAGATAATACCACGGCAACAACGCTCACATTCATCCTCGTCACGAAGCCAAAATATCTCCCCATATACATACTGTATTTCGACAATTACCGTGGTTCGAGTACGCATACCTAGGATGTGACATTGACATTGACCTGAAGAGCCGGCTGTCTTGAACCCGGTTCGTTACTTTTAGCCGAATCGACATCTCTCTCGCGTCACAGCTCGCCAGGGGTTCGACAGCGTACATGTGAGTGAGTTGAGTACAGTGCAGCAAGTGAGTGAGTGGGTGGGTGAGTGTGAGTTGAGCAAGACAACGCACTTCGTTTCGTATATAGTATGCCCGCTGCTGTAGACGCCCATTTGCCTGCGCCAAAAAAAAGTGCACCTTAGGCACGCGTACAATTGAATAAGAATATATGAATGGGTAATCTCAGATAAAAAAAAAAGACGAGATTGCCATAAAAAAACATCCCCGAAAAAACTCCAGGCCTCGGACCGCCTGCGCTGTCTGGCCGAATTCATCCATGCCGTTGCAATGCATACATAGTATCGAGTGCCCGCCGGTCCCCCTTTCCCTCAAATCACTACATACTTCATGCAGCCTGTCCTGTCCTTTCCCGTCAAAGGCCACCCGTGAAGCACATCCTCACTTGCCCACGGGCCTCGAGCTCGCCATCTCACCATACCGCCCTCGGTGTTTTGTCGTGTCGTACGCCTGCAGCACGCGCGTCTGGCTTTCGTCGGCCTGCGAAAAAGCATACCCGCGCTGCTTGCGCATCCGTTGTACCTGTCGCACCTTACGAATCGCCTTTTGGAATTGCTCCATTCTGGGAAGCGAAAACTGTTAGCATACATACACGTTCCATCGCCTGCCAATGTGCGAGAGGAAGGTAAAAAGGGGGGGTGTGATGCTTACCTTGGACGGTAGTCTTGAATATTGTACTTTTGAATCTCCTGAATGTGATGATACGTCTGCGGAAAGTACATTCGCTTGGCGTACTTCCAAGCAAAGTCTCGCAGCAGGCAAAGCGTCGCCAGAACCACCGTCTGCAGCCAGAACACGGGGCTCGTAAACAGGCGCGGCACGACGCCGCGATACTCGGTCGACAATCCGACAGTGGGCGCTGCCGATGCGTACGCGGCGATGAAGATGTACCAAACAGCCATACTGCCTGGGATGGCCAGCACGTGGTACTTTGTCCAGTTATTCGTGACCAGCGCGGCCTTGCCGAGGACCGTCAGCAGCACCGCGCCGTACAGCGCAGTGCCCCAGACCCAATGGCCCGCCGTCTTGCCATCGCCCTGGATCAGGTCCTCGTACCAGATGAGCTGGGCGAAGATGTAGAGGACGAGCGAGTGGTAAAAGGCATTAGCAATCCACTGCGCAAAGACCTTGAGCCTGAAGAAGTAGTTCTTCTGTCCCATCATGTACAGCTGAGGATACCGATCCAGGAGGCGGGCCGAGATGAACTGATCCAGGATCCCGAGTGCCAGAGGAGGAAAGACGGTGTAGAACACGTTATAGAATGATAGCGTCCATGATTCGTAAATAACCTGACCCGAGAAGACGTTTTGAAAGGTATACTGTGACATGTTAGCGAGCCAAGACAAAAAGACAGGTGACGGCCAGGGTCGTCGACTTACCCAGAACTGCGTCATATACAAAGCAATGTTTTTGTAAAAGGAAAACAGAATCGTCTTGCTCACTCGCTGGTAGCTCCACGCTCCGTGGACGAGTAGAAGCTTGCGTAAGAAGCGGAATTGCGCAATGGCCACGTCTGCACTTCGAGCGGCCTGAAGACCTTCCTCACCACTGATGCCAACACCAATATGAGCTGCTTGAATCATGGACACGTCGTTGGCTCCGTCGCCGATGGCGAGGAGGATCGACTCCTTTTGGTACTTCTTGACCAGCTTCACCACCAACGCCTTCTGCAGCGGCGACACACGACAGCAGATGACAGCCTTGCACATGACGGCTAAGTCGAGGAAGAGCTTCTCGAGATCCTTCTCGAGTGCAAACGTGAGCGACTTGCCGTCAATGATGAGCGCCAGTGTCTCCATCTCAATCGTGCCGTCGGCGGACGTTCTGATGGCGTCGAGCTTCTTCTGCAGATTGTCTCGAGTCGCCGCTAACGACTCCTCGTTGACAATCAGAAGCATCATGTCCTCGCTCAGGAGCTTGCAACTCATGCCGATGTTGATGGCCGTCTCCTGACGGTCACCAGTCAAAACCCAGACCTTGATATTGGCCTGCTGGAGCGTATGAATCGTCTCTGGCACACCATCTTGCAGACGATCCTCGATAGCCGTCGCGCCGAGTAAGAAAAAGTCGTGCTCAATGATCTCGGCCGCCTTGTCGAGCTCATCGGCACGGTTTCCTCCGACTGTCGTCGATGCCGTGTCGTAGATCTGATACCACTCCTGGTACTCTTGCTCGGGAATCTCGCGCATCGCCAGACAAAGCGTCCGCAGACCCTCGGACGCGTACTCTTCAAGATGTCGCAAGGTAACCTCAACATGAGGGTTCTGGTCGTTGAGGCGCTCGAGGATGACAGTATCTGCACCCTTACAGTAGCATCGAATCTTGCCGTCAGGGCATCGGTAGATTGCTGACATTCGCTTACGTGTCGAGTTGAATTCGCACACTGCCAACAGTTCGTACTCGAGCTCCCTGCCAGCTGCTTCGATGATGACCGACTTGGGCTTTCGGGCAGTAAACCGATAGCCGAGCTCGACGGCGCCAGCCACCAGCGCGCCCTCGTCGGGGGAGGCGGCTTGATACTTGATCTGGCCCTTGTCTGTCATCTCGGGAATAACGGTATGACATGTCGCAAGCAGCGAGAGGAAGTGGTCAATGGCGGGTGCGCTCTCGTGGCCGTCCCTGAGGTTAGCTTTGAGTTTCTTGAAGTCGTGAATCGCGTTCTCGCCATCATCAAATGACGTTGCTCGTCGGTCTTCAGGCACTTCCTCGGCGTACTGGATGCCGGCAATCGTGCACTGCTTGAATTCCATCTGGTTGCACGTCAGGGTTCCAGTCTTGTCAGAAAAGACGTATTCCACCATGCCGAGCTCCTCGACCAGACTCGACGTCCGACACGTCGCGGGCGTATCCGTCTTGTCGTGGTACATGTCGAGATCGTCGTTGATGAGGATACCATGCCAGTACTTGACCAGCTCAACCGTGACGAAGAGCGAGATAGGAACCAGGGATGAGAATAAGACCCAATACGTAACCATGTCTCTCGCGAACGTCTGCACGACTTTGCCAGCGTTGTCGATCTTATCTAGGTAGAGGTAATCGAACGAACCGCCCTGCACGCTGCGCATAACCAGATCACCGACGGTGCAGATGACGCTCAGAATGAGCAGCGTGCCGACCAGGACCAAGACGAGCCAGTTGAGCTGCTTCTCAACCTTTGTTCGCTTAATTGGCGCGGCCGTCGCGTTCCTCATGAGCTTGGTTTCGTGACCGGTGAACACGACGACTCCGTGGATCCAAGGCGTGTTTCTCAAAGTCGCGCCTCGAAGAAGCAGCTGCTCGGGGTTCAGTGAAAATTCCTTCTCCCCTCCACCAGCTTGCATGGTCAGGGTCGCCTCGTACGTGTACAGGCTGCTGTTTGGCTGCTCCGACTTGATGCGGCCTCCCAGTCTGCTGAGCTCGCTAGGAGAAACCATTGTCGAGGTCTCGGGCAAAGCCTGCTTAATCTTCAAGTTGGTCTCGCCATCCAGGTTTGCTGTTTCGATATAACAGAGACCCTCGGGCTCGGAACTTGCAAGAAGCACCAGGTCGGCGGGGAAGGGCTCCTCCGACTCAACCCTGATGACGTCTCCGACCGCAACATTGATCCATTTCGTTTCCGTGAAGCTGCTGCCGCGCAACACGCGCGCTTTCGAGGTGTTGAGGGCGTTATCGGCCTGTTTTCTCCGGTAGTCCTCGACTAACTCTTTACCAGCCGAAATCAAGAGCACAATGAGGAGTGGCGCGATGGTCGTGTATCGGTTCGTAGGCGAGAGGCCAGGAATCTGTTGAAGGCCTGCGGTGAAAAGGAAGAAGATGTTTGCGAATTTGGAGAATTGCTCAAGCAAGAACTTGGGCAAGAATGTGGCAAAGTTGTATTTGGCAGTCGAGATGTGGTTGTCGACATACTTGTTGGCCGCGTTGGCCGGCGGATTGTTGAGATGAATAATGCGAGGACCGAGAGTTGATGGGTCGGGCTTGCTTTTACCAAAGCCGAACTTGAAGTTTCCCATGTCGAATCGCTTGCTCTTTTGCTCGCTCTGAGAGGCCGCGGCCGGGAGACCACGTTCTTGCCCGGGCTCGGTGAGTGGCAGATCCATCTCCGAGTAGCCTTCGCCCATGCCCAGCTTGTTCTTGAACCTGCCAAGGAACCCGCCCCCGAGGCTCAAGACACTGTTCCTTTGGCGCGCATTATGCCTCGCGGACGAGGAGGAAGCGGGGCCAGCCATGCTGCCGCCCCCGTGCTGATAGTACGAGTCGGCGTCGGCGGGATAATCGTCAAAGTCGTCGGCGTATCGCTGATAGGTATCGGCGTCGGAAGCGTGGCTGAATTGCCGATCGTTATATGGCCGGCTCGATGGCTGGCCCGGGGTCGAGGGGCCAGCTCTGCCGGAGCGACTCGCCGAGGGGCTCGATGCGCCCACAAAGTCGTCGTAGGATACGGATGGCCGGCTCGGGGAGTCGAAGTCGTGGGCTTGTGATCGAAGCAAATCGTCGTCGTTTAGCGCGGACCGCTGGCCGCCGCTGTAGGCAGGCTGGTCGCTGTCGAGATCTAGGAGCAGGTTCTCGCGGGTGCCTGAAGATCCGCCATGGAGACCTCCGGTCGGTCTTCCAGCCATGCCGGAAGACGAGCGACGGTCAAGGTGTCAAACTGGGCGGAAGGATATCCGCGCATGCAGAGTCGGCGTCAAACTGGCTTCGCGGGTTTAGGCTTCTATCTTCTGACAGCTGGTCCGATTGGGAGAGGGAAAGGGGGGACGACTGGGGCCGATGAGGGACAGGCTTTGTGCGAGCATTCGCCTCTTTCGGTCGGTCGCCCTGTTCGTGATGCTCTCGTTTCTTTGACCGTTCTGTCGCTCGCAGCGGGCTTGGCGCCGACCGTTGCTTGAATGGCAATCTTGAGTGGTTGAGGTGCGCGACTCGGTGCACAGCCTCCACTGGCGCAAAAAAGAGGAAGGGGAGGATGGGCCCACGCAGGGCGTCAAAGGAGGCTCAGCGGCACTCGTCGACAACCAACGTCTTGGCTTGCTTTGTTCTCCGGGGTCGATGCGCAGGTATCGAAAACGACGAGGCTGCTCAACGGGGGGGCGGACGGAGGGGGATTGGAGGGGATTGCAATGTTCAGGGCTGGCCGGCGTCTTGGAAAAAAAGGGCCCTTTGCCAGCGAGGTCACCTCTCGACTTCGATCCAGCTTCCAATGTCGCCGGAGTCTCCCTGTGCTGCTAGGGTACCTATGCGGGCGGGCAGTCTCCGTCCTCGCGCCCCTTTGATCTTCCCACTGCAGCGGACCACGGCGCCTAAAGGGGGCATCACCCCCCGAAAGGCCCCTATAATTGGCCGCTATCCACGTCGAGCCTCAGTGGACCTTCTGCTGTCATCCATGCAGGTGGCCCGCCAACCGTCCAGCCACACCAGAGCACCTCGTCGCGTTCCAAGCCTGCGCCCGGGTTCTCGACTAGTCCCCGGGACGAAGCGGGCGTTAGGCCGTCAGGTACCTTTCTCGTGCTGTTCTCCACCTGCGCTACCTGTCACGTAGCCGACAGCCAGCTCGCGGGACCCTGAGGTACATGGGTAGCGCTGCCTGCCAAATGCCAGGGGGCGCGCGGGGGGCTGCGGGTTGTACACGCAGCGAGGTGTTTCGTCACTCTCGGCAGCACGCTCGAAGTTGTTCCAGCCGCAACACGCGCGGCCCTTTGCCACTGACCGTCTCGCCAATTCAATTTTTTGCGAGTTCCCGATACGAAGTAACTTACGAACAAACTGTTGCGCATGGGACAGCTGCTGATTTGCGGAGATCCACCGTGAATACGATCTCACTCCTCGTTTAAGCTACACCAAGCAAGGACACTGACAAGTTCCGACAAGGTGCAGCCGCTTGCCATGGTCTGCGCAAAATGCCAGAAGCTGTCCAAGGGCACGACGCTCGCCACGCCCGAGGTCAAGAAGAAGAGCGAAATGTACTATGGCTCACCTGCCAGCTCGTCAAAAGGCGCGGCGACGACTAAATCGACGACTCTGGGACAGACCGGCATCGGAAAGGTGAGGGCGAACTCATCCCCATCACGACCTCGTCGTATCTGAATGAGACTCGATATATTGACTCGAACTCAAGAGCAAGCTCCTCTCCAAATCCGCCAAGAATCCATATGCTCAGTATTCGAGGTTCGTCGTGTCCTCTTTTTTCTTTGATAAGTGCCGGGCTGACCTGTCTCTCCCAGTTCGTGCTCGAAATGCAAGACAAAAATCACCCAAGGACACACATTCTGCAACACTTGCGCGTACAAAGACAACGGTAAGTCGGGCCCTTCTATTTGCGGAAACATGTACCGAGTGACTAACAAGACATCGTCTTCAGCCTGCGCCATGTGTGGGAAGCCCAACAAGAAATCAACGTCCAAGGCGCCCGTCGTCTCCGGACAAAAGTTCACGCTCAAGTGAAGCATAGGTTGAACCTCGGTTGACTGGGGGAAACATGCAATTACTCACATTGAATCACCGGACCTGGCGTTGATGCCAGTGTGAGTTGCTACTACTGGACGGCACATTGACGGGGTTTTACTAACACGACAAGACGACAAACTTGAACCCTGGTCAGATTGGCATGGTCATTTCATTGCTTCATCGGCATTATTGCTTCATGGTTGGCTCCTCATTCATGCAAATTTCCAGCTCACAATGCGGAGAGCATCGATATCGTACATCACAGCCCCCCATCATCATCATCATCATCATCCTTCCTTCAGAGAGCTGGCTTGATCGCACCCTTCTGCACCTTTTCCAGCCACGCGCCCAGCTGCCGGTTGACATCGGCACTCGCCTCGGTTGGTGCCCAGTGCGAGCTCTCGACCTCTCCTCGGCTCAACTTGGGAATGTACTCCTCCATGCCGACGGAGATGGACGGCGGCAATGCCGTGTCCTTTGTCGCGCCAATGTACAGCGCAGGCATGTCGAGAGTGGTGTTCTTCTGGGTGAGGGGCAGCTCGTCGTCAAAGTTGATCTTGCTGGTGCGGTACCAGTTGAGCGGGCCGCGCATTTGGGGCGTCTCCTGGAGCATGTACTGTTGCACGTAGTAATCGAGGTCATCCTTGGGAAGCGTGCTGGACTCTTGCAGCTTGGGCAGGTTCTCGAAGATGGCACCCTTTTCGACGGTGAAGCCGGTCTCGCCACTGGGACCGACAGCACCATGGATGGCGTTGAGGAACTGGCGAATCTTGTCCGCTCCCTGTATCTTCTCTTCGACCTCGGGGCCCCTCAGCTGCAGCTGGTACTTGAAGTTGGTCTGGTAGCCCGCGGCAACGGCTGCCTCGAGCGGTACAAACTTCGTCTTGGGCGCGCCAAAGGGCGTGCAGATGCTGAAGATGGCCTTGATTAGCTCCGGGTGCCAGAGAGCGACACGCCAGACGGCGGCACCGCCCCAGTCGTGACCGCCGAGGATGATTTGCCCGTCACCGACAAAGGAGCGGGCGAGAGCCTCGATATCAGCGGCGATGTTCTTGAGCGAAAACTCCTGCAGGTCGTCCGGGCGAGACGTTCCCGCGTAGCCGAGCATGTCCGGCACGACGACGCGGTACCCGCGGGACATGAGGTAGGGCACCTGGTAGCGCCAGCCGTAGCCGAGGTCGGGGAAGCCGTGGATGAGGACGACTGTGTCCGTGGCGTTTTTGGTCTTGGGCTCGCCGACAATGTACTTGTAGGTCTTGCCGCGGATCGTGGCAGAGCGGTGCTGGACCCTAGGGTCATTGGGGACCAGCTTGCTGGTGTCCATGCTGACGCAGGATGCTGGGGGAGTAGATAGGGTATTGGTAATGTCTGTGTTCATATCAGTATGAGATGTCGTAGCTCAAGTGAATGGGTATATCGAGCATCGATGTCCTTACCTGCAGGCTTGTCGGCGGGCAACCCTGAAGCTCCGATAGAAGCAAGCAAGGGCACTACCAATGCCAGGGACGTCAGTTTGGAGAACATGGTCATGTGCGAATTGCGTGTGTGTGCAATCTGTCGTACCGAATCCTTTCCTGGCTGCCGAAACCTAGGAACGGGATCGCGATACTTATACGTTTTTGCGAAAGCCTTCCGGAACTACCGGGTCGAGACTGGCGAAAAGAGGATACCGAACCAGAGAAATATCGAGGGCGTACCACGAAAACTCCCCCAACAAGGAATAAAGAGTGCGAGGAGGATCAGGGTCACGATGATGGAAGCCAAGGGCGGTGTTCGAAGCGGGCCCGGGTTTGCTCAACGGTACAGTCTACTACCGTACGTAGCCAACGACAACTGCGAGTCCGAATTGTGTCTTCGTAGGTATGAAGGAAAAGAGGGGACTAGCCGATCCATTTTTAGGATGAATTAAACAAAGCCCGCCGTGGCACAATGCCGCCTCATCGTCTCTTTCCAATACCTTGTCTGTCCCCGTCAATGCCGCGCCGGGCGGAGTCAGATGCCGGCCATGCTTGCGTCACAAGTGGCTAAACGGGCATGCTCCGTAGCGAAGGGGGGGTTAAACCAAATGGGAAAGTGGGAATCAACTCCGCGCAGGCAACTTGGTTCTTGCCCCGGCCGGGGGGTTCGGGGTCGAAGGTGAGAAAGAGGGGGGCGGGCATGAAGGCAACGGAAGGGAACAGAGGAACTGTCCACCGGTGTGTGAATGCTCAGTTACTTCGTAGGGATAGGCGGGCGGCCGAGGCCGGAACATTCGCACCCCCTATCCCTGGTCATTCCTTCCCGGTTGTCGTGCATCGGGATTCGGACCTTCGGCCTCAATGCCCCGCTTGGAAAGCCCCGACCGAACCGATGTTGACGATTGTATGCAATTTGGTGATGAGTTACTTGGCAGGAGCGTTGCAGCCGCGCAGGACCCAACCATGAGATGTCAGGAACCGTTGTTACCACGACATTCGCACTCGGAAAGCTTGCGGGGTTGACGCACAGAAACCGTTGCGGAGCTTGTCCGTCCCTGCTGGCTCAAATGTAATGCCAGATGACCATACAGAGTCAGCTTGCATCGTGTATGGCCTCGACATCATAGCTCGACAATCTGGGTGTTCCCAACGTTGATTCAAAGACTTCTCGTATGAAAGAGAATCTCTTGTTCATCATGAAATTCGTGTATTCTTTGGCGCATCTCAAAATCCTGTCGTCCATTTGACTGTATTCGTACTGTACAAATACAATACTCGAAGCTTCAGCAGCATCATCGGTGGAGCTACTTCTGCTCGCCCGCCGGGATATGCCTCTTTCGGCGATGACAGCAGGCAACACTCGTAGCTACAAGATCTTGGGAAGCCGTTCGAGTTTGCTGCACTGCTGCTTCCCGACGGCCTGAAAGAGGTTCGTCTGCGTCTTCATATGCAGATTGAAGAATCCCGATGCAGGCACCCGCATGACGAAAAGGAAAAGCAAGCACCCAAGAAGCCCGAGTGGGCTTTGACGGGATTTTGCCGACTAACAAAACCCGAATGTCCGTTGTGCCAAACTATGCCGGGCACCAATGCCAATGCTGGGAACGCGGATTCGGTCAATTATACAGCGAGGCAGTTGCATTAGCCTGCCATTAGCTGCCGCGATTCATCATCGGATTTTGACAGGCATTCGTTGTTGAGGTGCGAAATCCGCAATAAAGCTTACATATCAGCAATCGCATATTGACAAATACTATGCCACCACGAGAAGCCGCGGACAGTTCGGATAGGATAGGCCATGTTGAGTTGGACAAGCCAGGGAGCCTCGCAAGGTGGTCCATCGTCAGCACTCGGTTTCGGCATCCACGCGCTTTTCACTCTGACCGCCTGTCGACTGAGCAACAAACCGACATCGAGGCTATTCGTCCCACAAATGATATCGAGGTGCTGCAAAAAGGGGGCAAATGTCTCGAGAAATGTGACACGATTTTCACAAGTCGCTCACCCAGGAAGGCTATCGACCTTGAGCTGAGAAACATATCACACGTCAAATGGTAGATGTGCAATGTTGCGCAATGAAAAGGTCGGAGCTGTTCATCACGCCCAAGTGCTGAAAGAAGTGTCAGTAAATGACCATGTCCTCGTCACCCTCGACGAGGACATCACCAGAATCGTCGTGCGGATCGTCATGTGCATCGACAGCCTTCTCTTCGGCATGCTCTTGTCGAGGACTGGGTGCAGCGGGCTCTTGCGGTTTGTCTGGTGCCGGCTCATCTTGTCTCGCTGGCTCGGGTGCCGGCGGGGACCCGACGCAGGTCTCTTTAGAATCTCTGTTGGGCCCGTAGCGTTTCAGGTGTTGCTCCTTGCGCGACCTGAAATCTTCGAGTTCTCTCGTTATACTGGCCTTGCAGTCGCAGACTTGTCCCTCAATTATATCTTCCTCTTGTTGCGTGAGCCTCCATGGAAGATAGTACTAGTGCACATGTCAGGATAGATCTTTGCGGTTTGTCGTTATCTTAGAGCACTCACAATTTCGGGCTTAGATCTTGTCCGTAGAAACTGAGCCAACCTCAGTTGCTTGGCGTGACTGTTGCGCATCTGGTACGAAGCATGTCAGTAAGGGTAAGCCATACGTGACCGAAAGCAAAACGCTCGCCATCCTGGGATCACGTACCACTTGCTCTTCCCAAGAGATCTGCTGCTCCATGCGAATCTCGTGCAGCGCCGCTCGCTTCTCGGACCGCTTCTTATCATCCTCGGCCGACTGCTGCTGCATCTTGTCGAGTTGGCGTCGCTCAATTTCCTGGCGTCGCTTCTGCTGCTGTGAGTTGTTGGGTTTCTGACTGAGTGTGGTCAACAGACCACCGAATAATCGCTTGCCGCGCTTCTTCTCTTCTTGCATTGCCACCGATGCCCGTCGTTCTTTCTCGCCACTTCGGTCTCGACGTTGGTCGGGAGATTTCGACGGAGTGGGCCGCCCGTCGCCCTCGTGCTTCGCTCGCTTCGCAGAGTCATCGTCCGAGTCTTGCCCAGGCGAAGCTTTTCGCTTGCGCCCCTCTGGCTCAGTACTGATTTGAAGATCATTTGACGTCTGTAGTACGACTCCCGCGGGATCAATTCTGTAGGATGCAGTTAGCGGTCGTCCAGCAAAGATGGTGTGAAGAGGGAAATGAGAGCGCAATAAGGAAGGGCGAGCTGCCATACTCTTCTTCTGTAGCCATGGCTCCAGACGCAGGAGCTTCACAGCTCTGTGTGTCGCCTGCTTAATCAAGGCTGAAGCTCGATATCGAATGACGCGTGTGTTCAGGATGCACAGGGAGTGCGATGCGAGGCTACTGGGTGTTGGCTCGACGAATGATGAGGTTGCTCAGGTTGATGCTTCATTCGCAGGCCCTAGTCGCGGTTGCGAATAAAATCCCAAGGCCAAGGCCGATCCTGCCCCACCTTCCTCTCGGCGATCTTCAAGGGCCCCCAGAGCGCTTAAGTACCTGACCACCCTCACTTGCCCGGGAGGTACTTGGCCGTAGCTGATGCCTGCATTGCGGCCAGCTACCAGTACGGCAGCGGTTGATAAGCTCCACCGATAAGGCAGCCGCAGACAGTTGCGCGCGCTCTTGGCCGAGGTCTGCTCTCGCAATTATCACGGCCCTCCACGACCAAAGCTGATAAATACAAAATCGAAACGACGCCAGCGTCAACTGCTCGATTGCAGCATATAAGACCGCCCATCTTTCCGCACTGATCCGAGAAACGCTCATTATCCGCAAGTAATCAGAAAAAACCCTCCCGCGACCGAGTTATCTTCCTCTCCGTATCGACGTCCTGACTATCGCCGAGCATGTCTCGCCACCACCCGTAAGCTCTCCCGCCTTCCCAAAGTCCCCCTCACGATATCACAGAATTTATCTGACGGCGGAATACATAGCGATCTTGTTATGTGCCGTAAGCAGCCCGGCATATCCATCGGCCGGCTGTGCGACAAATGCGACGGCAAATGCCCAGTCTGCGACTCCTACGTTCGCCCGACCACGATTGTTCGCATTTGCGACGAGTGCAGCTTCGGCAATTTCCAGAATAAGTGTGTCGTATGCGGTGGCGAGGGCATATCGGACGCCTTCTACTGCTTCGAGTGCACGCGTCTGGAAAAGGATCGCGACGGGTGTCCAAAGATTATCAACCTGGGCAGTTCCAGAACAGACGTATGCTTCCTCCCGTGCAAGAGTCTTTGCCGTTTCATCTTGTCCCTCGTCTTCGCGAGCCTGCGGTTTATCAAAACGGAAGCTGACATGATCTCTTCTTCGCTTTTAGTTATTCTACCAAAAGAAGACGAATCGGACAACGAATTATTAGCGACTGCGTGGCCTGGGTCGGGCCTGGCAAAGTCTGTCGAGGTGCTCCTACAGCAGCGAAGCGCTTTCTGGCTTGCTTTTCACAGTGTGTTGGATGTAACAAAACGATTAGTGTTATTAGTGTATAGAGAGCACAGGGTGATTCACACAAGAAGCATCGCCACGATATAAAGGAAGATTCGAGTATAATATACCCACAAACGAAATTAGATCTTTATTCATAACCGACATACGTGCAACCCTCTGGATCGCATGCATATTTGAGGCTTCTTCCGCCGGTCTCTTGTTATTTTCGAGAAACGTAAGGTTTCGCTCCGCTCGTGAGGCTTTTCACGGTACAAACCGCGGAGGCTGCGCCAAGTTTTGAAGATGTCCCGAGATGCAAAAAAGGTGTTATACAGAGACGATTCGATCGTCATCAACTCACTCGCTCAGATGTAACTGACTTTAGTACCCATGCCGGCTGTGGCCTTGACTTTGCTCCAGGATGCTCCCAAGATGCGCTGCAACCGCTGTCGAATGCCGCGGTGGCCAAACATGAAGAGAAGGCCAATCATGAAGACGATGAGCCTTGTTAACAACGCTGGATTGCCGTTGAGTGACGTCGCAAGCCCTTCAAGTGCTGCCCGCAGACGTGTTACCACCAGGCCCGCCCTGGCAGTAAAGGTAGCAGGCGCGACAGCTTTGCTCCCGGGCCGAGACGGTGATGTTCTTGAGGGCCGCCGTTGTTGGTGACGACCAGAATTTGCGACCCCATTTCCGTTTGCCGCAAATGAGTCGGCGGGGTCAATGCCATAGTCGATTTCGCTCCCCGAGCGCTTCGTACGCTCTTGCTCGAGCCGTTTCTTTTCTCTTTCCTCACACTCGGCGCGTTGCCTTTTTGCGTCTTCGATATCTCGACGCAGCTGCTCCTCTTGTCTCTGTTGCTCTTCACGTTCCAACCGCTCTTGCTCTTGTTGCTCCTCTTGCAGACTCTGGAGAGCTTGGAGAAAGGCCTCTCTGCGCTCGTCGTCAAGGACGGAACTGACACTGATAAATTCGCGGGCGTAATCCCATTCGTTGTTACGTAGGAGGACATGCAAAGTGTACAGCTCGAGTATCTTGACCCTGGCGTTGAGATCTCGAGGTGTATCGGCGCCACTTGTTCCTGGAGCTGGTGACCGGTATCGGTGGCCCATACGCGACGCCGGCGTCGGCGCCTCTGCGAGCTTCCCAGCCAGATCGAAGTTTGGTGTGTTGGAGGCCGCCAGATAGTTTTCCAAACGGCGCTGGTTCAGGGATTGGTCGCGCGCATGCGCCAGCAACAACGTCGCCCTTGACATCCATTAGCATCAGGTCCTAAGATGGACGCAAGCAGGCATCAAGCGCAAAGATGAGATGATGACATACAGATTGATGACAACGTCGGAGTCGACGTCTCCCTCGACACCGTGATAGCCGTTGCGAACAACTTCTTCCCAGACAAGGCCGTCCCGAACCTTGGTGCAGAGCGCCCTCCATTCCTGGTTTCCAAAAGCGTCCTTGGCCTCTTCGGGTTCCATTTCTAGGACGGCATTGAGAATGGTCAGGTAGAGGCTCCACACCTTGATGCGAGTTGTCCGCGACGCTCTTGTTACCGGCGCTGGCTCGCCATTGTCGGCGTCGGCAGAGTCGGGAGGGGTGATGAGGGGCGTGAGGGTAGTTAGCGCTTCGGGCAGGCGGCGCGTCAGGAAGAGGGTCGACGCCTGGCGATATGTCTTGGAAATGTGTGAGGAATGTCGGGACGAGGCTGTGGCGGTCGAGGAAGAGGCCGAAGCAAAGGAGTAGGATGAGAGCGAGGATGAGAGAAGGTTGCGCGCAAACGGCTCGTTGGTGGGAGGAGTCGTGCCGACAAACGTTGACGAGCCTGCGGCGGACGACATGGCGGACGATGTTCTCACCGTTAAAGGCCGCTACAGGTCCGTCATGAACCCGCTGCTTGTAGGCCGATGGGTGCTATGCGGGAGGAAAGGGAGCGTTTCGTGCTGGCGAGTTTGTGTTGGCGGCCCAAAGGGGACGCGATTGAAGGGAATGCGGGCAAAAAGTCGAGCGAGCGATTCAAGGGCGGCAATTGAGCGGTGACGAGGAAGGCCTGGTCATTAATTAGAGGAATGGCGAATGGAACATGGATATACAATGAGAAAAAGGGAAAGGGAAAAAAAGAGGGGAAAGGGAAGAGAAGGTGGATGAGAAGGTGGATGAGGCCCAAGGCGGATCGCGACAGGAACGGTGGGCCATGACATGTGGCCGTCGTCAACATTGCCTCTGCCCAGATGCCTTTCCTGGATGAAGGATTGATTAGCCTCGGCTGTCATCGACGCGAAGCCATTCGGTGCCTCTGGTTGGCTGAAGTAACAGACTGGCCGTGTATGTTTTCCGGTCTGGAGGGGTCAGGACAGACATGGATGTAAGGGTGATAGCAGATACCAGCAGTCTGCTCAAAACTCGACCTCAATACGACGTAAATATGTATCTCTCTAACCTCCACTAGCGGATCCTCCCCCCCTGCGTTGACAATTCTCCACCACACCTCCCCGGAGATTGAAGAACCCTCTTGAGCTTCGTGATGCGACGCTATTTGTTGTTGTCGCCCAATTCGATAGCTCACGGCGCGCACACGCTTCAACACGGAGATGGATGGGCGTATACGTAACTTACTGTATGACTCGTGAACCGCCAATGCGGTGCTGACAGCTGTTGGACCGCAACTTTTGACTGGGACAATCATCAGCCAGCTCGCAATTAACTTGTTATCAAGGTTAACTTTCAGGCCTGACAGCAACGCGCCCTGCTACATCATCCTTACGACGCGTCACTCTTTTCTCTAGACAAAACGAGTTGCCACGATCTTTTCGGCAATTGGTTTTAACCGCTTTTCCCCTCACGTGGTCACGTATCCAGAGGGTCCCAGGGTCACGCATGTCAGGTAGCTGGGAGACGGTGCTAGTGGCAGCTTTGGCCCTGCTCCAGAGGACCGGAGTCCCCTGCCGCGACTCGGCGGTTGCGGGGCCCCGGTCATCCGATCCCGGCCGCCTGCCGTGACGGTGACTGCCTGCTACCGGAGATGAGCGCTCAAGCTTGAAAGAGGTCATAACACGAGGGTGAATCCGGACAGTGATTTGCATTACGAAAGTCTAGAATCTCTTGGCTTTGGAATGGCCAAGAGCTGGCTTCTAATGAAGTAAGATAAGATATCTCAATGCTTGGTGGTCATTGTCTCTTGTATGCTTTTTCTGCGAAACAAGATGCATTGCCACATCAACCCGCGCAGATGCCGGAGAACTCGGGTCGATTATTTTGCTTTTCAGTCTGTGGTTTCCTGATCAGCCTAAAAATTGGGTTGCATAGATCCATCAACACGATTGTATCCATATCGAGTCAATAAATCCTTTTCTATCTCTGGATTTCATAGATGGCCGAAACTCCGGTTAGCCTCTAGATTACTTAGTAATGAGAATTGGGACATGTTTTTAGACACCAATAGCTTAGAACGGTGACGTCAGACAAATGCTGGCGATAGCAACGCAAATCGAATTGGCTCTTAAAAAAGGCTCCGTGTCAGTATTGGAAACCGCATCCGTCGTTATTAGCACCTGCCTGCTAAAGGACTTTGTTTCGACAGACCGGACTGATGGAACTGACGGCGGAAGGAGGGGCCCTGGGTCTAGTGCGAGGTTGCTGCTTGAACATTGGGAATTTGAATGGCACAACCCCGCATTTTTTCTGACTCCTGGGATCTCTGGGAAGTGACTAAACGTTACTAACGACGACATCGTCATGCTTCAAGGCGCCCGAAAAGTCGGAGGCGTATCCAGCTCTGCGTCCTCGACATGACCCAATAGCCAGAAATCGAGCATTATCCTGCGATTCTCTCAAAAGTTGGTCAGGTGATAGCCGGAGATGCTTTTGATTGAGACGCCAATACGATCGCGGCCATGGCGCCCTCATCTTCCGAGTCCCGGAGGAGGCACGTTACTACGGCATGCGTGCCTTGTCGAGAAAGCAAGATAAAGGTCCGTAACTAATTGTGAAGGATTCAGTTTGTTGCATTCAACTGATCCTGGTGACATGACAGTGCGATGGATCTTCTCCGTCTTGCTCTAGTTGCAAAGCCAAAAGGAGGGAATGCATTTACAAAAGTAGCGATGACAGGAGAAAGTAAGTCTCACGCCGCCTAAATCTTGAGTATGACCAATAACTGATTGTCAAAAGACTCACGCCCCGGCTTGCTGTCGATTTGTTATTGAATCGCATCCAGCAGCTAAATAACTTCATCAATGAGAATAACCTGCAGCCTCCACCAATGCCAGCGGATGATCAGACCACCTTGAAAAAGGTGTTGAGTCACTTACGGATGCAATATAACGTTGAAAGCCAAGCCGTACTCAGGAATACGTCTCCAGGCGACGCGCCAGCCAGTGAAGCGGCGACCTTACCAGCCTACCCAGCAATGAAAGAGAACCCTCAAAGGCAGGATGCACCGCCTTCGCATTCAGGAGTCCAGAATCCTAACACCGAGACCGATCATGAGCACATCATCACTTCAGTTCCAGACATCCTAAACTTGAGCGACTTCGACATACTACAACAGCCGGTCATTTCGGGCGCAAATCAACAAGCCTTCCCAGATATTCCTTTCTTACCGACAATGACGACGTCGGAGCCCTCTTGGCCCATCCTTGCGAATTCCCAACAGGACGAGGGGCTCATTATGATTCCGGGAGTAGATACATATGGCAACACCTTCTCAAGTCAGGCGGACAACGGAAACAGTTCAGATAGCCCGGCTGTGCTAGCTCTCACACCTGACGCGGGACAGGGCCAGCGTCAAGACGACGAAACCGAGTCACTCATTGAGCAATTGTCCGACCGCATTGGCTCACTACAGATTGGACCAGGAGGTCAGGTGCGGCATTATGGTCCGACTTCAAACTTCAATCTAGTGGAAATGCCTTCTCCAGATAATCTCACTGTGCACAGAACAGTACGTGCCGATGGCCAGGAGTACCTCGATCGTTTAGGCATAGGCCAAGAAGTGCCTCCCGAACTGGAAAATCACCTCGTCGACCTCTACTTTGCCTGGCAAGATCCGACCTTTCACGCCGTCAACCGAGCCATGTACGAGTCAGCGCGCGTCGCATGGTTGGATGAGAACAAAGACACGCTCTATTATTCAGACGCTTTGCAGAACGCCATGTATGTCTCCCAAAGCTCCAGGCTGACGGTCCCTACTGACACACGGTAACATGAAGTTGCGCACTCGGTGCCGCCTTCGAATCGCGATACCACCCAACGTTTACTACTTTCCCCAAGTCGCTAGCAGACTTCTTTGCCGATCGGGCCAAGGCTCTCATAGAGATCGAGCTCGACTGTCCCTGCATTGCAACGGTGCAGGCAATGATTGTCCTCAGCAGTCATGATATTGGCTGCAAAAGGGACAGTCGAGGCTGGTTGTATAGTGGTAGGTCCATGTCTGGATTGTTTTTGGCAGTAGACTGACAAGCTGTGAAGGCATGGCAATGCGGTTGGCTTTCGATCTTGCGCTTCACGTCGACTTGACAAAATACATTGAGAAAAAGCAACTTACCCAGGCAGACGCTGATGCGCGTCGAGATGTTTTCTTCGCAGCATACGCTATTGATCAGTGAGTTCACTCCGAATAATGCACGCTCAGTGATCTAACCTCAGAGTTAGTATGTGGGGATTCTACCTTGGGCGGCCTCTTCGTACAAACATGGAGGACGTGACGGTGAGCAGACCCTCGGGGCGAACGACACCCGAATACTCGAGTCACTGGATTCCTTACACAACACCCGCGTCATGTGATGTATGCACTCCTCTGCTTGATTACGCTCAGGATATTCACCGACAACGGGTCTGCTTGGTCGAGATTATGACACCTTTGGCACATGCACTGTGAGTGGCGCGATGTTCATTGCTTGAGCTAGCTGTTGACTCGCTTTAGCTACGGAAACCTCAACATGCCTCAGAGTGCTCTTCACGCCGTCAATGTCAAGACTGTTGCGGGCCTGCTAAAGTGGAAGGACGAACTCCCATCGACATTGGATGTCGCTCTGGACGACTATGAAACACTTTACCTGCCACATGTGATACTTTTACAGTAGGTTTCTGGCATATAATTACTATATCCCCAACATCAATCTGACTTCCTTCCTTGCAGTATGCAATATTACCAGAATATCATCCATGCGCACAGGCCGTGGATGTCCAGAACTTACATTCAACCCAATCCACCACGAGGGCCTGGATCCAACCATGCACGAATGATGTGCATCGAGTCCGCATTAGCTATTACGAAGCTATTGCAGATCTATGAGAGACAATATGCCTTGCGGAGAATGAACATACTGGGCGTTGGCATAACTTGCTCAGCGGCACTGCTGCTGATCTTTGCGACGGTGAGCCAATATCAGACATTCGACTCGCAAGACCTCGGCCCCCAGCTGAGCACATGCTTTCGTGCGCTCGATGAATTGGGCACTTCCTGGGAGAGTGCAAAACGCGCAAGAGAGTTCCTCATACTGCTACAACGACGATGGGAGCGATGGAAGCGTTCGCCCAAGGTTCGCCGGGCGTCACAAGTGATGCCGCCGGGCCAAAGTCCGAGCAAACGCCACCGAGGCGTCTTCGACGAGGCACAAAGCGACATTCAACGAGGGGAAGATGTATTCGGTGCTGCTCAGCAACCAGAGTTGCTTCCGCAGTGCACGCCAGAGGGAATGGCTATGGGCATTGATCTGGATTGGATATTCTCAATGGACTCATGATTGGATTGCAACGAGCCGGGGTTGATGAATGTGATTCACGCCTGTTTGATATTCGGACCCCTGAGTCGTTGATTGATCTTTTGCAGATTCTCGTGACCTGATGTCAAGGCACAATGGCTCTTATTCGACCGTCACCATGTCCGATCTATTCCTCCTATAATTCCTCCAGCCTCGTGTACGTAGGACAATGCATCGTTGAAACCCCCATGGATTCTCTGCGAAGCATGAGGGATATGAAAAGAAGAAAGGCAATATTGTTGTATTGAGCATTGTTTCCAAGTTTATACAACATTCTTCTAATCACTTTTTAGCTTCCTCATCATGCACAGCTGATAATCACCGAAACGCACCATAACATACGGTGTCAGCCTCGACTCAAGTGCTCTCTCATGTAATTACCCCACATCCATAGTCTGTCGGGCTGGCAATTCCGACACCAAGAGCGCCCATTTGTGGAGTAGTGTTGCTCTGAAACGGAGGTTTGGCCATGCACGACGGCGACTCGGGCGGGCATTTCCGTGCTTTAGTGGTAGACAGGATAAGTTGATGTTCAATCCTCACATAGCCTCGCTTCTCGAAATGAAGTCGTGAAAAGAAGAGCTGCAACCAAGTCACTCCGTTTGAGTTAGAGAGTTGAATATTTGACAATCGATACGCAGTCTCATCAATCTCTCGGCGGACGTCACGTCGACATGTCAAAGAGCGTCTCGGTGCTCAAACAGCTGGGTTCGTCCCGGCTGATGCCAACGACTCCATCACCATCCTTGAGCGCCTTTGCCGCGCTATGCTCTCAGAAAGCAACTCGCGAGCAGTACCCTCTCGCAGCCTCCATCGAAAGGAACATTCCAATCTACAAGGTCCCCTCTTTCTCCTCTGTCTCTGCCGAGCGACGAGCCGCTTTCCAAGATGAGTGGTATCGCGTCCTCCTCGACGGCCCCGGCGTGCTCGTCGCCAAGCAGCTGTACGCAAACCATCAACTGCTCGATCGGTCGAGCGGCGTCTTCATGGACATTATCCGCAAGGAGAAGGAGGCGTCGACGTCTCGCTCCGGAGGCGACCACTTTGCCGGCGCGGGCAAAAACGACCGCGTGTGGAATTCCTTCAGCAAGCAGTGCCTCGCCGACCCGGCCTCCTTTGTCGAGTATTACGCGAACCCTTGGCTGAGCCTGATTGCCTCTTGCTGGCTCGGTCCGGGGTACCGCATCACGGCCCAGGTCAACAACGTCAAGCCCGGCGGCGAGGCGCAGGTGTCTCATCGCGACTACCATCTCGGCTTCATGGCCGGCGAGCGGTGCGCGCGCGTGCCCTCGGCCATGCACATCGCCAGTCAGTTCCTCACGCTGCAGGGCGCCGTCGCTCACTTCGACACGCCCCTCGAGAGCGGCCCGACCCGGCTGCTGCCCTTTAGCCAGGCCTTTGCCCCGGGCTACCTGGCCTACCGGCTGCCCGAGTTCAACGACTTCTTCCTCGAAAACTACGTTGCCCTGCCCTTGGACAAGGGAGACGGGCTGTTCTTCAACCCGGCTCTGTTCCACGCCGCGGGCACCAATCAATCCTCCAGGGATCGTCTGGCGAACCTCTTGCAGATCAGCAGCCCCTTTGGCAAGCCCATGGAGTCCATCGACACGAGACCCCTGCTGGAGAGCTGTTGGGACGATATGCTGGCTCTGAGCCGGAAGACGTGCCCGGGCGACGAGGTCGATGCCATCCTGGCTGCCATCGGGGAGGGATACCCGTTTCCGACGAACCTGGACCGAAACCCGCCCCGGAGCGATGAGATGGCTCCTCAGTCGGAGCAGGGTTTGCTACGCGAGCTCCTCATGGAGGGAAAGGACAAGAAGAGTGTTCTTGAAGCGTTTGACGAGTTTCATCGAAACACCCAAGCGTAGTCTGGAGTCGGGGGAGCTAAGCTCTCACTGGTACTACAAGTGAAGAATCTTTGGACATGATATCTGTTTGTACTTGAATTTAGCGGTGTAACATCAAGCAAGACCCAAGGAGTCGGGGGTCTACAGGTACGAGCCATTTTTCGAAGGACGCGACGTTGCATACATGAACTATGAGAATATGAACAGCAATATCTACGAGGGTCGCTTTGATTCGTACGCATTCCATTTCAGATGATGCCAACCTTCGATGTACTTTGGCAAACCGAGCTCAGACAAGTCGTAAGAGCTTGCAGTCACAACATGAAGTGTTAATCTACTCCCGACATTGTCTGTGATCATCGCTAAAGACAAGGGAGATCGGCGTAATGGCACGACTTCTCCGGAACGCATGCTAGCATCGAGGCTACAGTACTCCAGAATGTCTCGAAATCAAACGCGTGGCTTTCTTCCATCATTTGCTTTTTCGTGGCTCATCTGAGCTTTGGCCCTTTATGCAAGCCTTAACTCGAGCCTCCTCCTCCTCCACTTGAACCCTGAAATGGAGCATCAAATGTCATCGAGGCGGATCCTGGCCGTGTTTTAGATGGGACCCGAGATCCAAGGAATAGGCGCCGATCACAGCATGGAAGCGGTAGCTGGACCCTATTTCAACTCTTGCGTCTCAAACGGACATTGTTTCTTGAGACTCAAGGGGGGGGTCCCCGGCAAAGAAAAAGAAAATAAAAAGCGACAGACTTTGTCTTTACTAGAGAGATCCGGATGGGACCTTTGGTCTGGCCATCAGCTTTGCTCGTCTCGCTGAAGCCTCCGATTGGACGATTGGCTATCTGGTTCTCCTTTTCTGGTAATGATAGCTCCTTGCTTGATGTCCTTGGCCAACTTTTCTGCACAGTAGTCATTCTAGTTGGAGGCAGCCACACGACTGGAGGCGAGTAGCTAAAGACTCTTTTGCAAGGTTTCATATAGAACAATAGCAAAAGGACTCAATCGACTGGCGCATCTCAATGCATCAAGGCTTTGCATGCAAATTGTTCTTTCTGGTGTCATGGACTGGAGCTTGGACTCTATCTGATGTGCCTACATACTTGCGGCTTACGGCGTACATGAGAGCTGAGCAACCCCTGAAATCTGACATCTTTACTCGCAGTGTGTGGCAGACTTCGACAGTGAGCCAGAAGAGTCGATCCCAGAAACTTTTGAAACTCGAAGATGCTGGCATGACCAAGTTTCGCGCCGCACCGAAAGCCAGCTGGTGGCAAACCGTGGACCGGCTTGTATGGCTTCATCGTCTCCTCTCATAGAACCTCCTAGGAGTCGGCATCACGGTCCTCTCCAGGTTGCGTCATCTGATCCTTCTCTTCACGAGCGACGATCAAGGAAACAGGAATGAATATAAACACGTAGTCGACTCCCGTCCAAGTCCATGGAGATTTTTCTTCTACATCGTCTTACATCCAATTCGCCGCTGAGCTGGTCCCGGCTGTTCTTCACTCTCTTTGCAGAGCATTGTCTTTCTTTCTCACGTACTTTCACGGTCCTTGATTGAGCTTTTCACGTTCTTTTGCCTGTTTTCATTATTCTCCTGAAAGATTTACGACATGGCTCTCCGCTTCCTTCTTGCCGGCTCCTTGGCCCAGGTGGCCATGGGTCACGCCATCTATTCTGGAGGACGCATCTGCGGCACTCAGGACCTCACTGCTCAAGACGACAGCGTGTGGGCGACTCAGGAGCGAGTTGCAGACAACGGCTCAACCATTGAGCTCAGTGCCGCCTTTCACTTTTGCTGCACCTCCAACGACGAGTGTCCCTCGGTAAGCGTTGCCATTCCAAAAGACAGAAGACTACTATCATGTAGACAAGTCGACTCCTGACTGACATGATGATATGTACCCATTTGTAGGACGAAGTAGCCAAGCACGAGGTCGAGCTCATGAACAAGCACTACGACCCGGCAAAGATCAAGTTCAACCTGCTCAACACGACGCGCATGTACGACGCCCGGTGCGGCCAGACGTCCGTCACGGACCAGGCCTACATGGACAGCCTCAAGGAGAAGACGCACCAGGGCGACACGAGCACGCTCAACATTGTCTACGTGCCGACCAACAAGGGCCCCGGCACAAAGGGCTACTGCGTGATCCCGCCGGCCTCCAACAACATTCGGCAAATCTTTGGCCGCAAGGACGGCTGCGTCGTCTCGGACAGCACGCTCCCCGGCAACGGCCGCGGCAGCGAGAGCGACGTGACGTCGGTCCACGAGGCCGGTCACTGGCTGGGGCTGCAGCACTGGAACGAGAATCGCGGTCCCATGCTTGGCCGCCGGCAGATGGGGGGGCAGACTCGCAACATTATGGACGCCATGCAAATGTACGTCTATTTCTCTCTATCTGTTGTTATCATCCCCCCTATTTTCAAAGGAGACCGAGAGAAAGACTTGAAAGAGAGTCGACGAACAAGTGATGAGAGGAAAACTCAGTGTGATAGAGCCAGAGTGAGTTTACAAGACGCTGACTCGGCTCTTACAGCACCGGTTCCGGCATCAAGTACGAGTTCCACCAGAGCCAGATCCCCAATCTGCGGCAAATGGCCATGCGGCGCAAGCAGCAGTCTGGCTCCGGCGGCGGCCGAGAGCCGGACGACGGCGACAACGGTGACGACAACCAGCCAGGCCTCCCCCAGCGTCCCGGCGGCCCCGGCCAGATCAGACGTCCTGGACAGATTGGTCGCCCTGGGCAAATCGGTGGTCCTGGACAGATTGGTCGACCCGGCCAGATCGGTCGTCCCGGACAGATCCGCCACCCGGGGTTCTAGGTCTTATCCGGTTCATGTACTGTATATAGGAGTAAGATGGCGCCGCTGATCACGACGGGAAGCCCTGCTGATCTCGGCAAGAGGCCAAGAGATGAGCTCGACTGTCTCTTCCTGAAGACTGCGATACGTAGAAAAGGGGGTCCGAGTGGCTCAGGCTTCTTGGCATCATGTAGCTCTTGAATGATAGTCTTCCGAATTATGAATAACTGGCAATTTGAGCTTGTATTTGCTCTATTAATGTACACGTGCATCGAGAGTTAACCACATTGTCTTCTGTCGTACATTATGACAAGAGCTTTGAGTCTTTGAAAGTTCAACTAGTTGCCCATCATGTTGTGTCGTCGGTGGCAATGACATCTCGACAACAGCTTGTCAATTTTACTTCATGTTCTTTCGAAATTGCGCCTCCGCAAAGGCCGAGCCCAGTCTCTGCACTGTCGCCCCCGGTACTGACTCCCGGCTGGTGTGCTGGCTGCTGACAGGACAGGTTCAGCGTGGGAAAGCTGGCTTATTATTAGCGCCTTGAGTGAAGAACTATCGAAAAGGGATTGCCGATCGGGCATGTATTGCTATCTTTGGAACCGCATTTGCCGAAATTGTTGCGCTGACGGTTCTCTCGTTTATTTGAACTTTGCAGAAGTATTCATTTTGAGTGATTTTGACATATTTTGAGTAAATACGTGATGCCGTTTACTGCAAGTGACAATAACTCGTGTTGTTGGAAACATGCGTTGAGCGGCCATCAGCGTACAAGACAAGATAACATTGAACTCAATTGACAAAACACACTTCACACACTTTAGTACTTTTTCATCATTTCACTCTATCTATTAGAAAGTATACAATTCGTTTTGTCTGTCAAGTATCAAAGTGCCAGATTCCTGCTTCTCTCCCTTGAGCCTCATTTCTGTCTTCAACTTTGAATCCAACTCTTTTCCACCAGACAATAACTCAAGTCAAGGACTACATGTAGACCCATCGCTCGGAGCTGCTTGGCACTCCGCTTACAAAGTCAACTTCTAAGAAGAATTACAAAGTATTGCGGTGAGCGCAGTCGGCACCTTTTTTTCCTAATCGAGTGTCTGGCTTCGGAGGCAACCTCCGAGACAAACACATCCACTGCCAGCAAGGTGGAGGACAACCCGGGTGTGCTCGGCCGGCGCAGTGTGAATGAAAGCGGCAACTCTGGCAACTCTCCACTTTCACCAACACACTCGGAGTGCTCTTCGCACGGGGTCTTATCAACTGCCGTCTGGCAAAACCAAAAGGTTCTCGTCCCCCAGTTTTGTCTGTTAGAAACAACCAAAGAAAAGAAAGACTTGCAACCCGCAATCTTAAAACACCCGGCTGTAGTCCCCCTGTTTCTCCCAAGTCTTTTACTAGGAACCTCTCTTCTCCTCGTGCTTTCCTCCCCCACGTGCACTCTTCAATCTTCGTCTTAGCGGCTTGGGGGCGACGACGACGCCAGTCCATTCGCTCACCGTTTTTGCGCCCAGACACTTGAAATGGTGGCACGAGGCTCGAGGGACGTGTGGTTCAGCGGATAAACTCCACTCTTGTTCGTCTCCTCTTCCTCCGCCTCTTCTCACCATAGACGGTTTAGCTTCCTTTTCCCCCATCTTACTGTAGGTAAAAGACTCGACTTTGTTTCCCCCCCCTTTTGAAGAGTTCGGGTAACTAGGCCTACTTGATGGGCGTTTCTCCAGTTGAGTCTTCAACACCAGACACAAGCCTCCACCCACCCACACATACACACACACCCGCTCTCAGTCTTCCGCCCGCCGAGCCCTCTTCAAACGGGGTCGTGTCCTCGTCCCCCTTTGTTAGCGTGTATTGTCTTCAAGTCCTCTGGATCCGTCTTGCAAAGATGGATCTTCCCGGCAAACTCGTGGGGACTGGAACAAGACAAGGGGTGGGCGGGCCACGTAACTTTACACTTACAATGGGCTCTCACTTGTCTTCTCTTCTCTTGTCTCTGGAGCATTCCCGCGGCTTGGGGACGCTCGAGCCGCCCTTGGTAATTTCCCCTACCTGCAATCGCCACTTTACACGCAGCAATTGTGTCTGTCCCCCATGGTCGCCGAGTCTTCCGCACGGCCCGGAGGCTATGAGGCCACCCTTTGTTCGACCAACCATAGGCCAAGAGCACCTTGTTCGGCTCTTTTTGCCTTGGGAGGAGCAACCCAAAGACTTCGTATGTGCTCGGGAGCTTTGGTCGGAGAGAGGCGGCGAGTGGGCTTGTCTGGTGGTTTGCGGCACGGCCAAAGAGCGCTTCATCTTCAGGGCCCGCCATCTGTCTTAGTAGTTTGATCGAGGCCGAGATATGTTATTACCCGTCTGTGACCCATGTTTCTTGACTGGGTTCCGTTTCCCTTGTCTGTTGTTTCTCTTGTCCCCGAGAGTACGTCTTCCGAGTCGTGCCTGGTGCAGCAAGACCAGCCTCAGCTGTTCTCACAAGCTGGGAAGACGCAGTTTAAGCGGTTGAATTAGGCGACGCTTCTCGATTCTGGCCGCAGCGAGACAATCATCATGGCCCACGTCGCCAGAGCTAACATCTGCATTCCCCCATTCATCGACGACACTCAGTTTGATGGTGGCGGCTGTAAGTCATCAATGAGCCCTTCGTCTTAAACCCTTCGTCTGAGCCTTTCGACTTGAGAAGAGTAAGAGACAACCAGCTTACACTGATTCTCCCACATAGATGTAGAAGGACGACTATGCCAGACCATCGGGTCTGTACGCTGCTGTGCCCCATGTCCTGTAATCGACTGGGTCTATCCGGATGACTTCAAGCTCATATACAAGGTCTCAAACTGGTTATGTCTGGCAAGCGGACTATGCTGCGCCCTGCTGCTCATAACCTGGACTGTCCTCCCGGCACACAAGACTCATCGCCACTATCTGAGCTCCGGTTTCGTCACCGCACTGCTATGTATGAATGTAAGTTGAGTCAATGACTCGATATGATGTCCCATCACGATGCGGTGCCACATTAGTCTGACTCCCGTCTTGACAGCTCGGCTTCATCGTTCCTCTATTCTCCAAACCAGAGCAATGTCACGACGCAATCACGCCTCATGGTGTTAATAGCAGCGCGCTATGCGGGATAACGGGTGCCTTGCTGTGCTTTGGCGGCTGGTCCATCGTCGTCTGGGCATTTCTCCGATCGCTGTCCCTCTTCATGCAAATTTACCTACAAATAGGCGTCGGACGCAAGTTCATGATCATCTCTCACATCACCGGATGGGGGTTCCCTCTCATCGGCCTGGCCCTCGCCTTTGGACTCAGCGGCTTCTCGTATCGCTTCGGCGAGAGCTGCTACATCAACCACCCCAACAGTCTGGGAGACTTTTGGATCCCCATCCTCACGGTGGCGGGCGCTACCGTCGTCCTGACCTTCTTCACCTTTGGCTACTGCATCCGCGTCTATCTGGCCGCCTTGGGGGACAACTCTGCCACCACGCAGGGGACGGGGGAGCCGGATTGGAGCTCCATGTCCTTGTCGCCACGTCGGGCCTATCATCGAATCAAGCACATCTTCAAGCTCCAGTGGCGCGGCATCGCCATCGTCATCGTCATCATCACAGAGGTCATCCTCTTCTCCGTCATACTCGTCTTCCAGGATCAGGTACTGCAGTCCATCTCGACCAATCCCATGGTTGCGCAAAGCTGGGTTCTTTGCCTTATGGAGAAGATGGGCGATAAGAATCAGTGCCTGGACAAGGCCAAGGCCTTTGTGGTCAACAAGGAGACGGTATCTGCAGTCCTGCTGCTGTTCGGGGTAAGGCATTAACATTCTCAACTTGACACATGTAGGCTTGAGGCTGACCCTTTACAGCTGAGCGGCATCAGTCTCTTCGCCGTCTTGTTCCGATGGTCCATGGTCACCGGTTGGATCGACTTCTTCAAGTCTTTCGGCCACGGGAGAAAGAAGGAGTTTGTCTCTGTCGATGCTCGCTACCAGCCCGAGGGAGCCCAAACTATTGACATCATGTCTGGCAAGTCTATTGCTCTGACATCGCCACTGTCTCTCACCTTTCCCGTCAATCATCACGACAAGCCCTCCATCATTGTGCACACTGAGCGCGAATCCCAATTCTCGTCGGATCCGCATGCCCGGCATCTCGAGCAGTATCTGCAAAGCCCGCCTCAGTCACCGGGCTTTTACGGGGAAGCCAAAGACGGAATTCATCCGCTTGGTATGCATCAAGTATGAGCGGTCTGCTTCCATAGTCGAGTGGATCACGAGACGGGACGCGATGCTGGGCTTTAATGTTAGCTTGTCTTTTTACTTGATCTTGGGCTTCTATTCTACCCGAGAATGATACCATGGGCGATTGTATTTCTCTTTTCTTCAGCTTCAGAGGTATATATCGATACGACTTAGTACATGGGGCGTCCTGTTTCTTCACGATGCAAAACAGTACATTCGCAATCACCCTCGGACTGATCGTCAATCGGACGCCGCGGTCGATTCAATTCAAGAGGTCCTCAGCCTTGTACAATACTTTCAGTCCTTTGTCTATATGAGCTCATTTCACAGAAGGGCCTAAATCGAAAAAGACTACTTTAAAAAGCTACATTCGGGTCTTGTTTTGGGATTGAACATTTAACACTCCACGTTAGCCTATCGAATCCATTCTCAAATCCAGACCCAACATCGTAACGTCGGCAAGAATGAAGAGTTCATAAGGTCGTAATTGTGACTAGGTAGTTACACAGTGAAATAGACATGTATAGACAGCGCCCCCTCCTCAAACCTCCGTTGGTATAACCCGGGCCGCCTCTCGTTCGTATCCCAAGACAGTCATGTACGTCAACGTCATTTTCGCTTTGCCAAAATACAGACCCCGAGGGTAAGCCATTACGGCCGACGCCTCCTCGATGACCGTCGCGTGGACGGGTCCTCGTCGTGTCCATCGTCTCTCGACACGACGATGCTATCCTCCCTGTCAAGTATAGAAGCCTCCGCCCCTATCAGTTGCTCCTCTTTGATCCAGCCAGCTTCTACCGCAAAGCAGACAACATCGGCTGCTGATCCAAAGCAGAGCACATTGTCGCCCGCCTCTGGATCCAGGTGCTTCCACAGTTCAGAGGTCTCCTTTCGGAACCGAGTCAGGTCCCTCTTGGAACCCTTGTAGTTCTCCCCCATGTATTCGTAGAGATATGCGAGCCATAGTACGTTTGAGTACGGTTCGTATATATCCCAGCATAACGGCCCGTCTACTCCTTTTGCGTAAGGCGTTTTGTGACCTTCTGGCGGTATGCACTTGCGGTCAGCTCGCAGGAGAAATGATCGCATTTGCCGATAGACTTTACACTGAGACGCGTGCGTGCTCGTGAATAGACTCAGGTCCTTTTCCAGGTCGAATGCGACGGGGCGCGATTCGGTGGCGTTTACGTCTTCCGCCCTCGATAGGCCGTAATCCAGGATAGTAATGTCGAGTCCCGAATAGCCAAAGAAGTCGCGTGACCTGACAGGTTTCTGTTTGTGAGGACGCACGCGCTTCACACACAAGTTCCCCTCGTGCAAGTCTCTATGCTAAAGATGGTGTCAGGATAGTATCGAGAATAGATATGGGCCGGCTTACTTCGAACATGGCGAGGTCTTCGGCCCGCGCCAACGCGATAGCTTCGAGAAAGAAAATGTCCCACAGCTGACTCTCTTCAGTCAATTCCCAGTCTTCTAACGCTGTTCCTGCATCGCCAAGCTCGACGACGAGGAATCTGGTGCCGTCGAGATAGCGGCTCGGTGACGGGTAGAACTGTGCGCGGCCCGGGTCTTGTCTCTTCATGCGCCGCTGAAAGGTTTGGTGTGTGTCGAGAAGCTCTTTGGTTGCTTTCCCTTGGACGAGGTATCTCTCTTTGTAAATGACGAAGCCTGGGACGTCGGCAAGCCATTCTGAGATTTGTAGCTCGCCGTTGATATCGTCTTGGCTATGAGGCTCTTCATCAACGAGGCCAGCTTTGACCTGGGTCTTTGTCTGTGGCTTTATGGGTGATTCATGACGAATGACCTTGATGATGCTGGTTCCTCGCTCGTTGGATATGCGATAGACCTCTGCGTAAGAGGCTTCGGCAATCTTGACGATGCAGTCGCCGGGAGGGCATACGTCGCTCCATGTCAAGACTCGCAAGTCTTCATGCTTGGAGGAGTCACTCGGCGCTCTTTCATTACTTGTGCTCTGTTGCGTGCATATGCTTTGCTGCGATGCAGGTGCTGGCAAGACTATCGCGGGTTCTTGGGCTTTGATGGGACTCGAGGGCTTGGGTTTCGCAGCCTTTCGTTTGGGCGGCTGAAGCGCTTCTTCGTTGGCAGTCTTTTGGGCCTTTCGAGGAGATCGTCTTGGCTGAGGGTTTTCGGCATCGAGTTTGACGGCAGAGAGTTGTTCGGTAAGACAGGCAATCGCATCGACGTCGGGCGACTTCCTCACGGGGCTCTGAGGCAGCTCGGCAAACATCCTCTCGGCCTTTGTCCTCTTTGATGGCTTTCCATATTGACGAGCAGCGGCTGGACGCGGCATTTTGGCTTCATGTCAGTGGTTTGTAGGGGTTTGGTCGATTTTGGTTGTCGTCGCCTTCTTTTGCTGCTTGACGTATTGGCTTTGTAGAGGGCTCATGCTGGGTTGACGTTGGCACGGCAACGGGTCGTCAGTGCCCAATTCAATGGAGGATCAGAAGCATTGCCACGAGCGGATATTTATAGCCACGAATCAGCGAATGTTGAAAATAGCTGGAACATTTCTGTCGGGACTTTATTCCCCAGAGTGTGATTGAAAGTGCAGTGCAAGATGGGCGAGCACGCAGCAGATTCGATATTGATTGATGATGGCCTCTGTGCACGTTGCCGACGAGACGGTAGCGGCTGTCGGTACTGTTGAAGAGAGTTCTCAATTAATAGCAGCCATGCCAGATCGTATTACTTTGCCATTGGGACGTCTGATACTGTGAATGATGGACATGCTGTGGAAAGCTCGTTTTTTGTCCTGGATAAAAACGTCAAGACGCATCATGGTTCGAAAGGCGCATCTCGAGGTACAAGGTACTTCGTCCAAGCAACTTGTAAGGCCAAGAAAGAGCATTCGGCCGTGACTGCCCCAGACTGTGGACCCACCCGCCCTCGGGAGATCCCCACTTAAAGCCACGAGCTCCGACTTTGCCAGCTCGCGCCGTCTTCCGTCCAACCCTCCGGACACCCAAGTCTCCTGAGTCCTAACCGCCTCGAATATATCACAGCCGCGGCCATGGCTGACCTGCTCAAGAGCTTCTTCGGAGGCGCCAAGCCCGAGCAGCCCGCCGTCAAGAACCCAGACGCGGGCAAGTATTCCGCCCCCCCCCCCCGGACTCTGGAATCGCTCCAATTGACTGATAGCTAACGTCTCGGTCGTCAATTGCTAGACTTTGCCGACTTCGCCAATGCTCCTGAGCCCGTTCCCGAGGCGGCTCCCCATGTGGCTTCTGTGTCTGGTGCCGCAACTCCCGCTCCTACCGGTGTGCCCTGGACCAAGTGGTACAATATCCACGAACGTCACAGCATCTCCGAGTTCAAGGCCGAAGGTGTCATCTTGGCCATTACGACCCTCATTGTCGTCTTCCACGTGTTTGGCGCGCGGTTGAATCGGTCCAAGGCAAAGGCTTGGATCCGTGCCAATGCGCCGGTTCTCAAGAGCGAGTTCGCCCTCGTCGGCTTCGAGGGCGTGCCGACCATGAACAGGGAGACGGACGCCGACGACCTGATCAAGGAAAAGTCGCTTTACGAGTTCGCCACATATGCCACAGGTCGCCAGAACACAGCTTTCATGGATGTCAAGCTTACCATGTGCAAGCGATTCAACCCGATTCTCAATTCCATCGAGACTGTCGCTTCCTACTTTTCCGACATGTTTGGGATGCCTGTGGACGCCATGGAGGCGACCCTCTACCCCTTTGACGGCAAGGAGAATCTGACGGTCCCCTCGACACCCGAGTCTCTCGACATGCGATCCAAAGACTCCAAGAGCACGTACGAAGGCTTCGTTTGGGCCATTGTCAACAAGGACTGCATGCAAAAGGTGCGCGAGGAGCGCTACGACGTCTCAATCACCTCTACTAGGGATCACTCCAAGCTCCCCAACTGGCTTACCGTCATGAGCGAAAACTCGGAAATCACGGACGCGCTTCTGACGACGGAGCTCATTGCGGCCGTGAGCGCTGCCGGCGAGTCGTTCGAGTACCTCATTGTCAGCGACCAGCCCATCGACAAACCCAAGACCCTGGACGAGACAACTCCCCGCAAGCGACTGTTCCTCAAGTACAAGCTGCCGTCCGACAATACGTACGGCGGCACCCTTCCGCTGCTGGCATACTTTTGCCGGATGCCGGACATGCTCGTGCAGTCGGCCAACTTTCGGCCCGAGGTGATGAAAAAGGTGCGCGCGACCCGCGAGGCCCTGATTGCGCAAATCAAGAAGGCGGATCTGGAGGAGCGCAACGAGGAGCGCCTATACGAGAAGGAGAAGCAGCGCAAGGCCAAGCGCGACGCCGAGCTCAAGAACCTGGATGCCAAGGCGCAAAAGAAGTTCCTCGAGAAGGAGAAGGAAAAGGAGATGCGAAAGAGCCAAAAGAAGATGACGATGCGTGGTTGATGGCGTTTTCTTCGCGGCATGCACTCACTGTATCGGGGAGTATTTGCCAGCTTGTACGATGTAGCTATGAAAGCATTCGTCTTTGAAAGCGTCAAGCAAAAAGAGGCATCCGCAGGTATCTTGATGGAGTCTTTTAGACACTTGGTTTCATTTTCCTTGCGAAGAGCACCGGAACCTACGAATGAATACATATACATATGAACTGACCCTGACCTCGACAACTTGAAACTTGACACCGTTCCTCTTTTGTTCTTCCTACCGAGGAAGCCCTTCCGACTAATTTGATCAGGCCGATTTGGCCGACTGCTCGTCCTTGGCCAGCATTTCCTCGACCTTGCGCACTTTTTCCTCGGCCGTCTGCGTCTTGTCCGTCCTGCCAGTCGCAACAGCATCAGCTCAGTCCGCAAATGAAATAGCGCCACTCCATCTCGAATCACACAGAAAGAAGGTGTGATAGGTAAGAAGAGCAAAGACTGACCTTGAGCCAACGCGCATCGACGTCTGAATACGAGCCACGCCGCGACGATGAATGACGCTGTGGGCCTTGCCAATGACCGTCATGACTTCGTCCCAGCTACCCTCTAGATACGCCAGCAGTTGCATTTTTCACCACCGGTTAGTAAGGAGTTCTCATATGCTTGTGCGAATACATTGCCCCCCTTGATGACCTGAAAGCTACGTATTTGTGAAACCCGTCTTGGGGGAGGGAGCGAGAGAGGGGGGAACCGGGGAACAGGAGGGAGAGGAAGAGAGGAAGAGAGGAAGAGAGGTTCATACCGACAGTCGTGCCGGCAGAGTGCATCGTGTGCTTGAGCTTGCTCGCGCGCAAGAGGCGCTGCACTTCTGCGACTTCTTCTGCGACGGAGGCGTTGCCGGTGCCGACCTAGATGGATCTATCTTAACATTTGCGTCCTCTCTCTTGTTTCTCTCTCCCATGTTTCCTTTCCTCTTTCATTTCATCTTGTCATCCTCTTCCCAAGTAGTGTCTCTTTTCATCTTCTTCTTCTTCAGAGCGGCGTTTGTTTCAAGGGTATATCTTTTGCATATACTCTCGCAAAATATGTCATGTGTACTGTAAGGAGTGAAAAGGTAAGAGAGGGGGGGATCTGGCGTACAGGAAGGAGGCAAAAGTCGGCGTAGCACGTCTCCGGCAAGGGTACGGAAGCGTAATCCATAGTGAGTAGCTGGAATTGTAAGTCGGACTTGCAAGCTTTGAGGTGGTCTTGATGGTGTTGCTTCTTGGCGTATTTGTTTCTCTGGCTTTGGTGTCTGTCGCCTTGCTCGAATGGGCCGTTGATGGACTGCGCGCGATGTTTCTCTTGTCTCGCACAGCACTGACGGGGACAATCGAAATACGTCCTCTTGTATCACAAAAGAGCCGATTTATTTCTTGCTTGGTGAATGACGGGTTTCTGATGTCAAGGCGTTGCTGTCCGGTTGCTTTTCTCCCGTCCGGCCTTGCTGTGTTCTGGGTGTTGAATAGAGAAAGTGGACTGGTCTAGACTCTAGACTCTAGACTCTAGACTCTGAACTCTCCCCGATGACCAACTTGCCGCGCTAACACTACAAAAAAGACCCCCGGAACGGCACGCCCCGCATCTTCTTCCCATCTTCAACCTCGCCCTCTTCACCACCACGACTTGGGCCCCCTGACATCAACACGCGGAAAGGATGCACGAGTGTGACAACCATCGGACTTTTATTCCACCAAGAATCTACTGACCTATTTCCATCTCCATCCAGGCTAAGTCTTATGTTGTGCCGTGTGGCTTCCCTTGTGCAAATGCGAACCCCGTCTCTGTCGGGGATGCGACATGACCGCCAATTCTAATATAGCTATGTGAAAGGTCCCCAAATGCCATGATCGGTCTTTTTATATAACGACAAGACGCTGAATGTAATAAAAGTACCCAGTAATGCAAGACGCCTTTCCGATGCGACGGAATGATGACAACACATGAGAATGTGACAGTGCCAACCCGCGATTGAGAGAACTCAAGATGTCTACAGCACCCATAAAAAGGCACTCATCAGACACGCGCCGAGAACACCCATCGCCCCTGTCCCGAGCTGACGCGCACCCATGGGAGCGCCAGAGGTAATAGTGACGGCCTTGCGGCCCTGTGTGCTGGTCAGGTCATTCATGCGGTCCGCGGCGTTGACGGGGCTGGCGCGATCCCAAAAGTCGACGAGGACAAAATTGGGCAGCTGGCCCCATTCGCTGCGACACCGCTCGAGATGCTTTCCCAAATTGCCGTCAGCGGCGGTTCCCGGATCGTTGACCGTGTTGATGCGGTCAATGTCTGGTACGAGTATGTCGGAGCTGCCAAAGGCGCTGGCCACCTTTTGCAGCGTGCCGCCGAGCGGCTGGTACTTGAAGTGGTTGGCAAGGCCCATGTAGTTCTTGGCGATGGCCTGGCTGACTTGACCGATGGCCTTGGGGCGGTCGAGGGTGCAGTTGAAGCCAGTGAGCTGCGTCACCTCAAAGGGCGTCTCGAAGATGTGCTGGAACTCGGGCAGCAGGTAGGGAAACTGTGAGGCGGCGTCCATATTGGTGATGAAGGAGACGACTCGCGTGTTTTGCGAGATCATGGTATCGAGCGTTGGCCAGTTCCCCGTGGCGCCCACCGTGGTCGGCTTGTACGCAAACCTGGTGATGCCTGACTTTTCGAAGGCGCTGGCGATCTCCTGGGCTGGCGCCTTATCCGAGTTGACGACGAGGATGGTAATAACATCGTTGGGATTGCGGTTCACCCAGTCGGCCACGGCGGCGAGCCACTGGTCTAGAGGTCCGGCATCGAGAAGGCCACATGACGAGTGGCACAGTCGCAGGCCAGAGTCCGTCTTGTGAACCTGGGTCTGAAGCAGCCGCAAGCCCGCGTCGAGGGCAATGGTGGCGTTGAGAAACTGATTACCGGCGGGAGAGTTGTTGGTGCTCTTGTCTCTTAAAAAAGAGCTATCATGGGCGCCCATGTGCGTGATTCTGTTGTACTGACGGCTACACAGGGCGGGCGAGTTGTTGCAAGCTCTCGACCCGGAGGGAGACGCAGTTCCAGTACCGGCTGTGGTTCCGGGAGCTGTATTAGAGCCGGAGCCGGTTTGAGTCTGGGGAGCCGCATGGGCAACGCCGGCGACGGCTACCAGAGCCGCCGCGGCGAGGTTGCGCAGGGAGATAATCATGATGGGTCGGATGGTCGGTCGGTTGGTAAGCCGGCGTGGGCTTCAGCTTCGGCGGTCGAACCGGACGGACGGACGGGGTGAGATCGGGGCGGAAGCACCCGGGGGGGTATGGGAAGATCCGTCGCTCTCTCGACTATCTTTTCTTTTCCCTTTTTTTTCTTCTTATATTTCGTACTTCCCTTGCGTGCAGCTGGTGAGATGCGAGAGTAAGGACGAGTTGCCAAGCCCAAGGGCGAGGAGAGAAGCCACAGTAGCAAGGAGTCAGGGCGGTGCCGAAACAAAAAGGGGGTCCCCCTTGTCAAAGCAAAGAAGTGGATACTGAGGATACGATAAAAGAAAGTGAAGCCAGAAATGGGTGAGGATAGAGTGAAAATGGAGAAAGTGTTGGTTCAAGTGAGAATCGAAGATGGGAATGAAGTATGGATGAGTTGTGTAACCGCGTGTCGGGACTTTGTGAGAGAGAAGAAGATGAGTACGGGAAGAGGGACAGAGAGTGAGAGACAGAAAGAAAGTGGACAGAATGCGAGAGCCAAGCAATTGGATTCCACACAGACACGGAGATGGACTTGTGTTGTCGCGGCGAGATCGGCGTATGGGTGTTTCAGTCCCATCAAGCGCGAAGGAAGGGGGGAGAGCGAGGTGAATAAATGCAAGAAATGCACGTCATGTGGTTGTTCGGAGGTTTCCCCATGGTCAAGATAATCAATCATCCTTTCTCAGCCTCGTTCTTTTTCTCTCTTCCTCTCTGCACGTCCTGTCATCTCGTGCCTTTTGGATCCAACCTCTCCTACTTCGTAAGTTACCAAGTATCCCGACCCGACGACCCTTTGTGCATGGTGGATGCCTGGTTGCCCTGCACCGCCGCTGCTATAAAAGGGGGCAGCAGGCGGGTAACACGAGGTACGTACCTCCTATCGCTTCTGTACCCGCCTCTGGTCTCGCACACGCGTCTTGTTCACAAGGACAATGTGGATGGGGAAGGGGGGGGGGGGGAGAGCCAACTCTAAAAGACAAGGCCAGGGGTCCATGGGCATTGATGAAGAAGATGGGTGGTGGGTGGTCGAGGTGTGGAGACGCTACTGGTGAAACACGAGCGCAAGACGATGCGGTACTGCTGTGTGCATGTGCGTGTGTATGTGTGTCTCGCCAAAGAACGATAGGCGATGCGCGTTTTTTTTTTTGGTTTAATTTTCTAGAAACTGTCTTGATTCTTTTCTAAGACTCAGCAAAAGAATTTGCAGATCCAAGAGATATCGCATGACTGAAATACGTACATATGCAGACTTGCCTCGTCTCGTGCATGCACTTACGCGTCACTCGCTCTTTCCCATGCAATGCAAGAGTGAGCTGCATCCCCCCCATCCGACCCGTAGCCAGCCTCTCAATTCTCCTCAAGTACCTAGGTACCTACACAGGTGCATCAACGTCAAATGGCGCAGCGGCCAACGATTCGCGCACCAAATATCAGCATCAAAGCCACTATTCCTCACATTCGGTTGCCTAGCCGCCCCCGGATATCGAGTGATTAGACAATTAACCGCCATGTATAGTATCCGCCCCCAGTCTTTATATAATCGTCGCCAAATAAGATAAAATAAAAATTAACCTAACCCCCCCCCCTCTCGGCTGCCTGTCAAAGGGGGTGGCTTCGCGCAACCGGCCCCCTTTCGTCCTAACAAAGAAGCACTCGTGCGAATCATGTCATGTTAGCCTACCTCTCTTTGGGTACCATTGCCCATCTCGGTAACCAGCGGGCGCCAAGACGCGGGGGATTAATCACTCTAGGGCGCCGTATCGTACAGAAAGGCCGACGACACACTCTCTGGGACGTTTCTTGTAGCCGCCGATTCTCCAACATGGGGCCTGTGACGAAACATTTCCACACGTAATAGCCGCCAGACCCTCTGTCTGTTCACGAATCGTCGGCTGCTCGTGTCCATCAAACAGACGACACACCGATCGCTCTGACTGCCGAGCAAGGAAGGACCCGATACCTACAGTACCACTGCGCCACCATTACATGTCCCTCCGATGCTGTGTAACCTTGCTACCTATGATGATGAAGAAAGACGCCGCCTCTGTTGACCGAGCCTCCGTTGCCACACGCGCGCACGCAATTCTTTTCCTTATGTGCATTTACGAGGCAATGGCGATGCACGTCAGCCGGCCGATTGTCTCGCCAAGGGAAAACTCCATACACATATCATGTACAATCAGTTGCAGAGTCTATTCTTGTCGTTGTCAGCCCTGGTCCTGCAGATTGATTAAAACTTCCAATCTATACATACACCGCCGGCGCCAAGCGAGACCAATGCTTCGCCCAATCGTGTCACCAACCGCAACTTTAGCTTCTGCCTACTCCAACATCCGTATGGCATCGTCTGCTGTCCGACTAGCGAGACGCTCGACACCAATTGCATGTCAGTCGGCTGTGTCATCCTTCCTTCTTTCTCCGACACGATCCCGACTTTTCATACTAAAAGTTTCAACCATCATCCCCGTTTGTGACAACAAAATTGTTAGATCAGCACGGTATCCTCCCCATGCCACGAGTCACCCGCGTCTGCGGTCTTCCTCCTGATCATCATCTCAATCATCACTCGGGATCACCCGCAGCCTCATCTTCTTCCGCCGCTTGCGCCGCTTGCGCCGCTTGCAGCTGCTCCAACTGCTTCTTCCCTTCTTCCGTCGTCGTGTCAATCAGCTGCTCCTCCAGACTGAGGATGTTTGCCTGAAAGTTCCACGTTAGCACACCACGCCATCGTCAAAACTATCGCTCGCGTCGAGACATACCTCGCCAAACAGATTGACCATTTCTTCGGCCTCGTCCACCTTCATTTCACCCAGCACCTTGTTCACCTCGTCCAGCTGGCCCGACTCTAGTGCGCGTTTCATCTCGGGCGAGAATTCGTCAAATATAGCGCGCGCCTGTCGCTCCTCTTCGTCTTGGCTATCCGCCTGCGGCACTCTAATGTTGATCACCGTTCCGGGCTCCACGGCGTGCAGTTGAATCTGCTCCACCCCCTCGGCCTCGGGGTTCTTGGCCCTCTCGGCTAGAATCTCTCGCGATCGGTTCCTGATCCGCATGTACGTGTCCTGGACGTCCTTGTAAAAGATGTCCTGTGCCTGGTGACCCTTTGACGTGATGCGCTTGAAGAACAGCGCCACCCCGTCCTTGCCCAGCGCGCGGCAGTACTGTAGCAGCAGAGCCTGGTGGACACACTGCCGCGAGTGGTCATCTTTGCGCTCCAGTGCCGCGTCAAAGGCCAGCACGAGCAGCCCGTCCGTCTCCCGCTCCGTCAGGATATGCGGGTGCTGCGACAGGAACTGCAGGCTCTTCGCGTAGTCGTTGGCGTTGATCTGCGCGAACTTCTTTGCGTCCGGCGACGCTTCCACCTCTTCGTCGTCATCGGCTGTCGTCGTCTGCTTGCTAGACGATGGGGGGCCCGACGTCGAGAAATCGGGATTCAGGAGCTCCACCTTGGTGGGCTCGTTCTTGCTCGGCTCAGACTTTGACTTGTTGACATGAGAGCTGTCGAAGCCGGTGTGGATGTCGGCGCTGGTAATCTTCTTCTTGTCCTCCTTCTCCAGCTCGTCCAGCTTCGTCTCCAAGTCGCTCTGCAGTTTCTTGACCTTGTTCTCATGCTCTTGAATCTCGCTCATCATGGCGCCGTACCGGTCCTCGGGCTTCTTCTCGTCCAGCGCCTTGTTCACTTGGTCCAACAGGACTGCCATCATCTTGGAGTACGTCGGTTGCTCCTTTTGCTCGCTGTGCACGCCCTCGGGCGGCGGGGGCGGCTGGTCGTCCTTGGGGTTCCCGGCCGACTCCATGACGGCTTGAAAGGCAATCTCGCCGGGGTTGCGCGTCGCGGCCTCCGAGACGCGCGCCCGGAGCGACGCCAGCAGCCCTGATATGCGCTTCATCAGGCCATCGTTGATGATGCGTTCGTACTTGAGGGTCTCGATATGATGCTTGCGCTGTAGCCGCTCCTGGTGGATCTGATTCTGCTTGGCTCGGATAAAAGATCGCTTATCGACATTAGGGTGCACCTCCACGTCGGAGTCGTCGCTGAGCTCCAGAGCGTCCTATTGCGTCGGCCATTTTTCTTGATTAGCCAAAACGCCTTCATTCGCCCAGGATGACCCGCCATGTGATAGAGACCCAAGACTTACCCATTTGCTATAGTCAAGCGGCATTGTGGCTTGGAAGCGTTCACGTTCGCTGACAGACCCAAAGTCAAGAGTGGGGAGTATTCTCAGCACTCTTCGTATTGTCGCGGAGGAACCTGGCTTGCCGAGGCTTGAATCGAGCTGTTTGAAAGTTGAACAAGGAATGAAGTCAAAAGGATGAATGTGGGAGGGTGCTTGACGTCGGCACTCGACCGATAGCAGGAAGGTTCTGGATCTTCCATGGCGGGGTATTGCCTCGGTGGACTCTATAGTACGTACCTAGTGTAGCAAACTTGTCTCGCTTGTTGTAGGTGACTTAATTGCCCGACCAACAGTATCCGAGCTATCCTTTTGCCGTTTATAAAGTCGAACATTTACTGCAAAGTTTACAAACAACACAACTGATGCGCGCCTCAAGTCAAGTACACGACAGTCTCATAGTAGAAGTGGATTTCTCGTCTCCCTATACAGCATGCTGACGATCCGTTAGATTGCAACTTTTTGTCGTGCAATGACTGCCCAAATGCGCTGTCCGCTAATGCTATCCGCGCCTTGCTCTCTTCAAATCAACAATACCTTGTCGCCTTGTTGCTCCCAAGCCATCTATGCTCAAGTCTGAGTTTCAAGTCATCGTCTTCATAAAGTCCTCCAAATCAAAGCTCTCCTCGTACTGCTTGCTGTCCCATAACTCCCCAAGATCATCCAACCAGGCCTTCTTCCCTGGTTGTTTCAGCACATCGCCAGTCTCAAGGTCAACCATGTCCTCTTCTCTCCCTTCCAGCTCGTTTCGTGGCTTGTCGCTGATAAGACTTGGTCCTGAGTCGCCCAAGCTGAAAAGATCAAGGATCTGGTCTGTGTCCATGGTGGACAGGCCCGCGTTCTGCTGGTTGACGACAGTAGAGGCCACATCGATCTTGAATCGCTGAAGACTGAGAATCTTCTCCTCCAATGTGCCTCGGGTGATGAGCCGGTACACGTTGACGACCTTTTTCTGGCCAATGCGATGTGCACGATCCATAGCTTGCAGATCCTTTTGCGGATTCCAGTCATGCTCCACAAAGATGACTGTGTCCGCACCCGTGAGATTCAGACCCAACCCACCAACGCTCGTCGTCAATAGTAACACGTCGTACGAAGGATCGCTGTTGAACTTGTTGACAATGTCTTGTCTCTTGTTCGGCTCAACGGAACCGTCTAGACGTAAATGAGATACTGACGGCAGCATGTTCCCGAGCACACTGTTTTGGACCATATCCAGCATCTCCTTCATTTGACAGAAGATGAGTGCGCGATGGGGCTTGATCGGCTGATAGAGCGGATCGTTGGAGTCGCCCTCGTCGCCTCCAATGCCGCAATCAACGAGGAGATCTCGTAATGCCGTGAGCTTAGGCGCGTGGATCGGATCCTCGATGGAAGTTCCCTGCTTCTGTAGGATCTTCTGCGTGTCGTCGTACACGGTGTTGCCAGGCTTCATGACCAGGGCCGGCGAGTTGCAGAGCTTGCGCATGTACTGTAGAGCCTGGAAAATGTGCTGCTTGGCTTCCTTGTCCTCGCGGCCCGCCTCCGCCTGTAGCTTCTTGCCCTGCTTCTTGGTGAAGTCCTCAAAGAGCTTCTTCTGCAAATCACTCATATCGCAGTAGTAGTTCTGCAAGATTTTGGGCGGCAAATCGTTCAGCACTTCCTCCTTGAGACGGCGCAACAAGAACGGCAGGACTTGTTTGTGCAGGGCCTCGATAGCGAGAGCGCCAGCCTCTTGTTCTTTGGAGGAGGCCTTGCTGTATCGACTTGCTGCTATGGGCTTAGCGAATCGGTCCAAGAAGACTTTCTCGGCGCCCAGGAAACCTGGCATCAAGAAGTCAAATAGCGACCAGAGCTCCAGGACGTTGTTCTGAATCGGCGTGCCCGTGAGAATCAAACGATGGTTGCTCGCGAATCTCTTGACCGCCTGGGAGATCTTAGCCTTGGGGTTCTTAATCAAGTGGCCCTCGTCAAGGACCATGTAGTTCCAGTTGTGCTTCTCGAGAACATCCGAGTCATTTCGACACACATCGTAAGATGTGATCACGATGTCCGTCTTTCCAAGCTGATTTCGCAGGGCCTTCCTGTCTCCAGGTGGCCCCACGTATGCCGTAACGCTGAGGAAGGGGGCATAGGACTTGATCTCTTGTTGCCAGTGACCGGAGAGCGTCGGGGGACACACAATCAGCGACGGAAGTCGGCGGACATCTGGCGCTTGCGTCTTGGCAAATTCCACTTGTCGTTGATGATGGTCGCTGGCAACAATGCAGATTGTCTGTAGCGTTTTTCCAAGACCCATGTCGTCGCAGAGAATGCCGTGAAGATGGTATTTGTTTAAGAAGTGCAACCAGTTGACACCCTCTTGCTGGTAGGATCGCAACTCGGCCTTGATGGCAACCGGTATTTGAAACGGTTCGACCTTCTTGGGATCAAGCAACTGCGCGATGAATGTTCGTTCTCGATCGCGACCCTGCAGCAATTCCTTGGATAGGCCAGGCGGGTCAGGTATACCGGCCTCAAGAGGCACCAACTTGACCAAGGTAGCGAAGGACGTGGTGGCAATGAGACGGATTTCGTTATCCGAATCGCTCATTCGGCCGAGCACAGGCACGATGAGGAAAATGACGTACGGTAAAATGGCGTCTCCCATCGTCGCAATTAAGTGGTAGATAGCTTCGGTGACGCCCTGGCGGAAGTTGAGGTCCAGAGGATTGCTGATGGACGGAAGCACCTTTTCGACCAGTGCAGTCATGCCCTCGACCGTGATGACGCTGCAGATTGTTGCGAGGCACTTGGCAGCCATGTAACGGAACACAGATAGCTCCGAGTGTAGCGCTTTCACAACAAGTGGAAGCATCTGCATAACGAACGGATGCAAGGATTTATCCAGCGTCGGCGTCATCGTTCTGATGACTGACATTGCATCGACAATCTCCTGGCCCAGGAAATTTTCCGGATCTTTGGCCTCGGCTGGCAGATCACCTGAGAAAGCCTTGACCAAGGGGTCCTCCATGTAAGTACGCAGACTGGGCACCGTCTCCAAAAGGCTGGCGCCGTACATCTTGGAGAGAACCTCAAGTGCTTCCTTGGCACCTCGTCTTGTGATTCGGGCAGCCTTGGCTTCTTTGGCCCATTTGGCAGCGTCGGCGTGATCCACTCTATCCTCCTCCTTTTGCATGGAGAGTATACAGCTAGTCTTAGTAGCGTGTACAGGGAACTCGGGCGTTTCGGCGACTTCGACGCAGGAGAACTTGACCAGGTTGGCAACCACCTTATCTGCAGGACCCTTCCTCCCTTTTTCGGTGAAAAGCTGCACAAGTTTGGCAATGGTCTCGGCAGATCGGTACTGGAGTTGCTGGCTCTCTTCGGTTTTGACGGAATCCATGACACCTTTGATCAGCGGACTCGGCTTCTTTGGTAGAACCTTCATAGCAACCATGGCGCAAGCGGCCGCAGCCTTAATGCGGACGTCTCGAGCAGCTTTCATCGTTTTGGCTTCTTCGATGATAGCCATGGCATTCTGACGGGCCTCGTCGAGCTGTTGGCTGGCAATCAACCGTTGACCGGGAGACATGAGCTTCTTGAGACGTTCGAAATCATCACCCACACATTTTTCGGCCGTCACTACGGAAAAGGCTCCTGGTCCTGCTTCTGGTTCTCCTTGTACCACGACGGGAAGAACTGGAAGCTTGTTCTGAGATACCTTGCCGTGGTCGCGGAAGAGGCTGATGAGTTGCTGGCATTGAGTCCTGGTGCGCTGGACTGAGTTGACCAGATCCCGGTAAGCAGATGGACGGTCGGACTCGACTATGCGATGCAAATGGTCCTTGTACCGCATCGTATCCCCCAATGTACGAGACTGCTTCGCAAACTCATCAACAACCACACACGCTGTGAGCTGTGTGGAGGCGTATGCAGAAGCAAAGCCCGGCACGAGAATTGCATCATAGTCGTCCAGACTTGCAGCTGGCACCAGAGACATGACGCGGCCCATGGCTTTGGCGGCTGACACGCGCGAGCGAATCAGTACTTCAACGCCTACCAGGTCGACATCTCCTTGCATCATATGGCCGTCAACATCGTGCGTAAGACTGGTCGGAGCGGGTTCGTCAGCCGCTTTGGCGGATTTGCGTCGCCGTTTAGGTGCCCTGTCCGAGCCGTCAGGCGACGATGTTGGTCGTACAGTCGGTTGAGGAACGGCACTGTTGGAGTACGTGCCTCCGGATGGTTTCTGGAATAGAGTGGCATTCATGGGGATGGGATTTCTCGAGACGCCAATCGGGTGCAACGTGAGTTGCATCAGCGCGTCGACATGTGGTGAGAACTCGTCTGCCAGATTCCTGGGGTTCTTTGCCAAACACTGCACCAATGACTCCCAAAGCTCCAGTGATGTGTTGAGCGTCTCTTGATCACGCTCCACGAGGATATTCTGGAAGATGAGTCTCAGTATTCTCCCGTTGAGCCAGCCTTGCGACGTTTCGGCGCCGAGATTGGCAAAAGTCAGCAAAGCCTTCAAAACAGCAAGACGGACAGACGTGATTGTATGTCGAAGGAACGGGTACAGGCGCGGCACCAGGAGGGTGAAGGACCGTTCCTCATCCTGTGCTGCCGAAGCCTTCATTGCTTCCAATACCTCGGGAAACCCGCAGAGCGTCGCCAGTAGATCCATGATCCGCCCCGTACTGGCGCTGAGATCATCGCCAAGATTGGACAAACTTTCCCAGACAATAGTAGTGAGCCCTTCGAGAGCCCCTGGGCGCATCATGACGAATTCTTTGGCCATGGGAATGAGAGTGGCAGCGCTGACGGAGCGGACGTCGTCGTCCATATCTCCCAAGCCTTTCATGACGGCACTAATAATACCGTCGATCATGTCGCCATCCTGAAGCAACAGATCCTTGCGGATGGCCACCACATATCTCAAACCAACCATGCCTCCGTGGCAGACCGCCCATATGGGCCGGTCTAAACCCAAATCTTGTTGCATGACCATGCGGTACAATATGCGATAGATGGCGTAGACAGACTCTGCAGAGACATGCTTCAGGGCCGAGCCCAACGTTTGTCCAACGGTTTCTCGGATCGGTGCAACGGACGTGTCTGAGCTGTAGTCGGTAAAACGGTCAAGCATCAAAACACAACACAGCCGGGACGTAATGTCGTCAAGCCACAACCGGTTCAGAGCGTCGTTTTCGTTTCGGCTCTTCTCATGCAATCTTCCAGCGCCCGCGCCGTGGACACGCAAGACCTCCCTGAGCCCCATGGCCGCACCGTGGCGAGTCTCCCACGAGGCATCAAATAAGTCGATCTTGAGAAAGTCGCAGAGTCGCTCATAAGGCCACTCGGCACCCTCCATGGATTCCTCGGCTTCCAATTCTGATTTGATAGGAATAACTGACCCTTTGAACTCGCTAATAACCTTGGAATCCTCGTCAACGTCTGCGGGTCGGTCGAGACTAAAGTAGTCATTCATCTTGCCGTTCTTCTTAGAATCGCTCTCTGCTGCAGGTGTTTCGTCGCCAGGGTTTTCAACTCCCGACGTGGTCGATCTTCGAAGGGACAAATCGCCGAAGCCCCCTTTGCCCTGCGATGCTCTCATGGCTTCTCTCTTGCGTTTTCGCTTTAAGACGTTGAGCTGTCGAGAGCTCAACTGCGAATCCTCGGAGTGCTGACCGGCGCCGGACATGCTGTCGCTACGACCGAAACCGTTGCTGCTGGGTGCATCAATTGGGGTCATTGGCGTAGTCAAGCCATCCGGTATGACGGGCATCTCCTCATCTTCGAATTTCCTGCCTAGTAGGCCAAGCCGCCCAATCAATGTCTTCTTTTGATGGGCAAGGCGAGCCTGGGGACTCAAGGATGCTAAGTTGTATTCGATACCGCCACCTCGCAGCAGCTCACGGCCGAACTTGAGAATGGAGTCGACATCGAGTGATTCAAGCTTGAAATGTTCATGATCCTCGACCTTGATTTCCCTGTCGGGGTCCTCCTTCTTAATGTAGCCATTCTCGGCTACAGACGACTCGATCTTGGGCTCAACTTGCAGTGCTGTGTCCTCGGAGTTGGGGTCGTACAGAGGAGCGTTCTCCACGATTTTTCCTATTGCCTTTGCTGCGGTGCTTCTCGTCTCCCAGTCCTTATGTCGAAGATAGGGTACCACCCTGGAAAGCAAGTTGAAGAGCTCATCGGGGTGCTGTTTCTGCCAGTCCGCAAGCTGATTCACGGCAGTGTCGCGGATGAGACGGGTACTCCCGGTCTCCAAAATACTGCAATAGTGTTAGTTATTTCTAGCTCGAAGCTCGAATAGCATCGTGGTTCTTGATGCCCCATCCTCAATCCTCGAGTGGAAGATATGGTGCGGCGAACTTACGTGACCAAGCGATCGAGTCTGCAAGTTACTTGTTAGTTGCGATCACGAGTTGCAAAATTGGGATGAAACTGAATACCTCGAAGCCATTTTGTGCTGAATTTAGGTAAATCTCAGTGCTTCCATGCCGTCATGTCTTACTGCGATCTGAAAAGACTGTTAGTAATACGTCAAGTCGAGGCATCTCACGTATCAGCCGGGTGTCGCCTTATGTGACATGAGGTTATGGGTGCGTTGAAACACGAGTGTTGACTCTGCACGAGCGATGTGCAAGAAGGTGAACGGGTACTATCGCCGAAGTAGGAACCACTTACTAGGTAGGATTATTTTTGCCGTGATGCATGCAGGTGACGCGTTCGCACGTGAACTTCTGCCGGTTCTAAAATCTCGCCCCGAGCGAACACTACGTCGCTTGACGTATTATGTCGTCAATGACAACGCGATCGCAAACGTGGCTTTGGCCTTTGGCTAGAATTTTTGACCAGGTACCGAGGCATGGAGCATGGGAGATATGCGCAAGATGTTGCGTGAGAGATGGCAGGTATAAAAGCGGCGGGTTACTGCAGCGAGGTACTTCAGGCCAAGAAGGTGTGTGAGATAATGTGCAAGGCGCACACCGACAGTAACGCAGCGGTGATCGGGGTGCGGCGATCGATTCAAACGTTTAATGGCACGCTGACTGCAGTAAAGCAGCGGGCTGCGTATGTGGGCGGTTGTGAGTATTAAACGCGAATGTGAGAGTGACAATGCAGCGGTGCGTTCCGCCGTTGCCTTGGCCTGGGCAAGCTTGACGCGAGTTGCGCAGCTGGCCTATCAATGGCAACGATTGGTTGGTGAAGATGGGGAATGAGCGGGCCTCTATGCGCGAGAACGCGATGTTGGCCTGGCGTTGACACTGAGAATGAGTCTGTGAGTAGAGAGCATGTGAGAAGCAACCAGTGAGGATGAGGTGTGAAGCTTCAAGGTGATGTATAAACTGCGGAGCGAAAATGGAAAGGCAGGCGCTAATGCCAACAGACATAGACCTTGAGTTCGGAATTGATGAGTGCAAATGTGCTGAATCTTGCAATAGTAGGCAATGGCAAAGCGTCGTCGAGAAGGGAGGCGTGCACACTTTTTTTTGGCTTTGCCTTACTCACATTTGCTTGGGCAACTTTTTTTGGGGCTGCGCTGCGCTTGCGCGGGATGCGCTTCTCGCTGGCCGACGGCTCTCTGTGGGACACAAGGAATCGATCGAAGCGGAGGGGCAGGCCGAGCCTTTGTATCATGTGTGGCCTGCCTGTATTTTTATACCTTGTCTCCGGGGTGCCGTGTACGTACCTTGCCTACTTGGCTTTAGTACCGGCCTGGAGGACGCGGTATGTACGTATGGAGGCTCGACGAATACGCCCAGACGCCCAGCACGCAAGGCGCAACCAACGGTTTCCCTCCGAATTCTTACTCGCTTAATTTCCTTCTTGCTCTCTTGTTAGCGCCAAGTTAGCGTTCACCTGCCCCGGGCACTAGTCGCAGTGCCGACAAGGCAGGCTGGCTGGCAGGCATGGCGGGCTGGCAGGTAGGCAGGCAGGCAGGCAGGCAGGCAGGCAGGGACGACCGACCCGACATCCATGCGGTAATAGACTGGCGATGGGACCTGGCAGGTGCGCCCAAGAGAAGGATCAACCTGCATTCGCATTCTCGGCCATACTGAGTGAGTTTTTCAACAACTTTTGCTTCACTTTACTTCTACCCTGTTCATCACATCGCGCAGCCCCCTTGCGCAGCCCTGTTACCTCGTGTACATGGCATTCAGCGCCTGTGCGCCATGTCTTCCGAGGCGTGCATTTGATGATTTTCTCATCCGATCGCGTGCGGTATACGTCTGCTGCCCACTGTCGAGGTACAGTACAAGTGCCGCGATGGTCAGGGGGCTCGCGTAGGGGCATCCCTTGGTTGTCAGCCACGGCCGGGACACCATCTCGGCCTTGCAAGAGTCGTTCCTGTGCTGCTTTCTGCAAGAGGCATGCCCTCCGAAGCACCCCGAGGATAGGTCGGCATAATGGCATCGCCCTGGGAAACGGGCAAAGCTTATCGGCCCCGCGTCACGCGTTGGGCGCTAGGCAAATGGAAAATTGCGGCAGAGACACCCGATCTTCGTCTGCGACCCTGCTGCCAGCTTGCCCTATTCAGGCTCTCGTGCATCCTTCAGAAATCCGGCATCAGGTGCTTGACTGCCTATACGGGGAAACGTCTACGGAGATGCCATTGTCTCATTCTGTATAGTCGACGCCTTTGTCCATTGAGAACCCTACAGTACTGTGCATGGCTGACTGACAAGTCTGGGCAAACAGGTTACTGTATCCGATGAACCCTGGTTTGCTTGGTATACATTGAGGGCTTTCATGGGGATCCAGGACTGCTCCTTTCATGATACCGTTTTGATGCCTCGCCAGCAGAGGCTCGCCTGGCAGCACACAACGTACGGACCTGGCTTCGCGCCAACACGATGGCATCTTACTCTGCTATCGACTGCTCCGCGGTGGTCGGTCAGACTGTGAAGTGCACTTCATAGCGGCCAAATGCACGAACGGTATCATTGGCTTATGACTGGGGTCGCGACCCTGATCTTCGCTTTAACTGCCCTGCATGGTTCGATTGATATTGACGCTGGCTGAAAACAATATGTTGCCTCGAGCTCATCCGGCCGGCTTTGGGTCGCATCGGCCAGGGGCGCATGGTGCGACTTGAGTCCTCCACAAATTCCTCGCGAGACGTCGGGGTCCAAGCTACGTTTTTTTCTTGAAAGAACACATCAAGTTGATGAACAACCGTACTGTAAGTCGTTGTAGATAGACTTCTGCGACCATTCCCGCCCAGAGAGATCAACTTTGCAGGTTTTTGGCGTGCAAATGCCAAGCTGACGGATCCATCTCTTACCAGGATCAAGGGTCGCCGGGACGGGGAAAGCACAAGTTCGTCGGCTAGACCAGGGTGCACATACCGCACTGTAGGTTACTGTACAGTACTGTTACTGCACTGTAGTTTCACGGTCATCAGAATCAGACTGCCATCCATTGGCGTTGTGAATTTTTGACCGAATGTCAAAGACACGCCTTGCGCAGAGATCCCCTGCCCTGCAAATGTCCGGCCGAGTCATCTGACAGCGAAAGGGGAGATCCATTGACGGGCGTGGCTTGCGGCCGTTTGCGTGCGTTGATGCACTGTTGCGACTGCTGTGCTTTGCCCTGCGTCCCAGTGCATCGGCGGCGCGTTGGCGCGGTACTTAACGCAACCCTTGTCTGTACGTCGTGTTTTACAAGACTTGGTCCATGTGTGAGCATTCCACGCAATCTAAAAGCAGCACAGGGTCTTGCAATTCACATGTTTTAGTTCAACCGCAAGCGTAGGGCAGACTCACCCTGCTCTAAATTTTGCCCAGTAGACCTGGAGAGAAAGGTTGCTAAGCCGGTGCATTCATTTTTTGCGCCGCGAACCTCTATGCCTTCACAGGCGAAATAGTGCTTCCTTGCGACCCGAGAGTCGTGGCATCAGCCAAAGAAGCACGATATACTTCGCACACGGTCATCCGTGCATTGTGCAGGGTAGGACCCCGGCAGGAAACAAAAAAAGAAGCGCAAATACCGTCTCGTTCGCTTGACACATTGGTTCCCGCCTAGTGGAGAGGGGCGGCAGCTTAATAATCAGCCGGGGCATGGCAGGAGCGTATCCGGTCGCGCGCAGGACCGCGAGGACCACCCGGGAACCGATGAGGTTGTAGGTAGCCCTGGCGGCGGCGGTAGGTACCTCAGGCAGGAAACCTGCACCCGCAACGCGACTTTCTCCAACGCTTAATCGCGGTGGCGCCAGAACACGCGTCGCATCGCATCGACGCCGCACCCTCAACCGAAGCTTGTTCCCAGCACAAGTCGTCACTGCAACTTTCTGGCCTCGCTCATGTCGCGCTCGAGCGCAAGCGCCGCCGACGATGTATATCAAGCAGATCATCATCCAGGGCTTCAAAAGGTACGTCGGCCCTGCCCGCTCGCATTGCATCCCCCGCTCGTTCCCACGACCACTCGCTATATCCCAGCTGCGCGCGCTGACGCTGCCATAGCTACAAGGAGCAGACAGTCATTGAACCGTTTTCGTCCAAGACAAACGTGATCGTCGGTCGAAATGGCTCGGGCAAGAGTAACTTCTTCGCGGCCATGCGCTTCGTCCTCAGCGATGCATACACACAAATGAGCCGCGAGGAGCGGCAAGGCCTGCTGCACGAAGGTTCTGGCTCCGCCGTCATGTCCGCGTACGTCGAAATCATCTTTGACAACAGTGACGATCGCTTTCCAACCGGCAGTAAAGAGGTTGTTCTTCGACGCACCATTGGTCTCAAAAAGGATGAATACTCGGTCGATCGCAAAGTTGTTACCAAGGCCGACGTCATGAACCTCCTAGAAGCCGCCGGCTTCTCGCGCTCTAACCCCTATTATATCGTCCCTCAAGGTCGCGTAACGGCCTTGACCAACATGAAGGAGTCAGACCGGTTGAACCTGCTCAAGGAGGTCGCCGGTACTCACGTCTACGAGACTCGCAGAGCCGAGTCGCTAAAGATTATGAACGAAACCAACAACAAGCGCGAGAAGATTGACGAGTTGCTCGAATACATCAAGGAAAGGTTGAGTGAGCTTGAGGAGGAAAAGGAAGAGTTACGAGGTTTTCAGGACAAGGACCGTGAACGGAGGTGCCTCGAATACGCCTATCATCATCGAGAACAAATGACGATCCAGTCCACGTTAGAAGACATTGACAGCGCGAGGCAAGACGGCCTTGACACCACCGATTCGAGTCGCTCGAATTTTCTCGAAGGTGAGAAGGCCATATCGAGGATAGACGCCGAGATCCATAACCTCCAGCGCGAAATCGAGCTGCTCCAGATTGATCGACGGCAACATGAGGAGGACCGGCGAGACTGCGCCAAAACCCTCGCCAAGACTGAGTTGAAAGTCAAAAATCTCAGGGAAGGCCAGTCGGCCCAAGAGCAGGCCCAGGCACAACACGCTGCCGAATTGGAGTCCGTGCAGACTGACATTGCAGCGAAGGAGGCTGAATTGGCCAAAATCTTACCCGAATTCTCTAGGAAGAAGAAGGAAGAGGATGAGGCTAGGAGGCAGCTCGATGCGGTGGAAGCTACGAGAGCTCGACTATTCGCCAAACAAAGCCGCGGTTCACGATTCAAAAATAAAGCTGAGCGGGATGCCTGGCTGAGACAAGAAATCAACGAGCTTGATATGACGATCAGCGCGCAGAAAGCGAATAAGCTCGAAGCCGACGAGGAGGTAACGAGGGTTCAGAGAGCCATCAGCGAGACGGAAAAGGAGATTGCCGCTCTCCGATCGCGGCTTGCGAATTGGAGCGGGGATCGCAACCAATTAGCCGAGCAGGTTTCTCAGGCTCGCCTCACCTTGGACAAATTGAACGATGAGCGAAAACTCATCCGCCGCGAGGACGACAAGCTCAACTCCATCATGACCAATGCGCGGCAAGAAAAGGAACAGGCTGAACGAGAAATGGCCCACGCCGTTGATGGCGCCACCGCCCGCGGTTTGGCCACTATTCGCCGACTTAAGCAAGATCAGGACATTCCGGGAGCCTATGGTACACTGGCCGACCTTCTCCAGGTCAGCGATGCCTATCGGTTACCCGTAGAACAGACTGCAGGAGCCAGCTTATTTCACTACATCGTCGACAACGCTGATACTGCCACTTATCTGGCCGATACCTTGTACAGGCAGCATGGTGGTCGTGTGACATTCATGCCATTGGCCCAGCTTCGGCCTCGTCAGGTGAATCTGCCCAGATCCAACGACGCTGTGCCCCTAATCAGCAAAATCACGTACGATGCCAAGTTCGAAAAAGCCTTCCAACAAGTCTTCGGAAAGACAGTCGTGTGCCCAAATTTGGCAGTCGCCGGCCAGTACGCGAGGAGCCATGGAGTCGATGGTATCACCGCCGAAGGAGACACCACCAACAAGAGGGGCGCCATGACGGGTGGCTGGATAGATCCCCGGAAATCCCGGCTTGAAGCTGTACAGGCAGCCAATAAGTGGCGACGAGAATATGAGGAGTTGATTGCCCAATCTCGCGAGATCAGAAATCAGATTGAGCGCAAAGACCAAGAAATCACCGCCGCCATGTCCGAGGTTCAGAAGCTCGAGCAACGGCTGCGGCAAGCAGAGGACGGATTCGAGCCCCTGAAATACGAGCTGAGGAGCAAGTCTGCCCACGCAGAAAACGAGAGGTCTCACCTGGACTCCGCGATCAAACGCCGAGACGCTGTTGAAAAGAACATGAATGGTTTCATGGAGGAGGTCGCGGCGCACGAAGCTGAAATAGGAACAGACTTCAAGAAGAGCCTCACCGCAGCAGAAGAGCGGCAGCTGGAGCAGTTGAGCAGCCAAACACAGGAGTTACAAAAGCAGTGGAACGAAGCGAGCAATGCGCGAAGGCGGCTCGAGAGGACCAAGCAACTCCTCGAGGTGGATCTGAGACAGAATCTCCAGATGAAGCTTGACCAACTTAACAGCCAGGCTTTCGAAAACTCCACATCAGGTGCTACGGCGGGGGGGATGAAAGAAGCTCAGCGGGAGCTCAAGAAGGCGCAGAAGTCGTTGAAAGCTATCGAATCGAGTCTCGAGGAGACGGAAGCCAAGATGGACGAACTGAGCGCTCGATTAGAGCAAATATCTGCGGACAGACTGAAGCGGGAGCAGGTACAGAGTGAGATCTCCACGAGGATAGAGAAGCAGCAGAAGAAGATGGAGAAGACTCTGCAACGCAAAGCGCTTCTCACTGCGCAAGCAGCGGAGTGTGCCAAGAATATTCGAGACCTTGGTGTCCTACCAGAGGAGGCCTTTGACAAGTACGAGAACATGGACGCCAAAGTGGTAAGTTGCATCAGACTTTATGGAGGTCATGCCGAAGCTAACAAATTCTTGTAGATCACATCCAAGCTCAAGAGGGTCAACGAGGCTCTGAAAAAGTACAAGCATGTCAACAAGAAAGCGTTTGAGCAGTACAACAACTTCACCACGCAGCAAGACCATCTGATGAAGCGGCGAAAGGAGCTTGACGCCTCGCAAGAGTCGATTGAAGAACTCGTGGAGCATTTGGACCGCAGAAAAGACGAGGCCATTGAGCGAACGTTCAAGCAAGTCTCCAAGGAGTTTGCGACAATTTTCGGCAAACTTGTCCCGGCCGGTCACGGTCGCCTCGTCATTCAGCGCAGGACCGATCGCCGCCAGGATCAAGATGAGTCAGATGAGGAGGCTCGAGGCAGTGTCGAGAACTACATCGGCGTAGGGATCAGTGTCTCCTTCAACTCAAAGCACCTGGACGAGCAGCAACGCATTCAGCAGCTGAGTGGTGGCCAGAAGAGTAAGTATTTTCTCAACGTGATAGAGGCTCTTTGGCTGACTCGACCCAGGTTTGTGTGCGCTGTGTCTCATCTTCGCGCTGCAAGCAACCGAGAGCAGCCCCATGGTCATTTTTGACGAAGTCGACGCCAATCTAGATGCCCAGTACCGAACTGCTGTGGCAAGTCTGCTTGAGTCCATCTCGAACGAAATTGGCACGCAGTTCATCTGCACGACCTTCCGGCCCGAGATTGTCCTTGTAGCAGATAAATGCTACGGCGTCACATTCCGCAATAAGACGAGCAGCATCAACTGTGTCAGTACGGAGGACGCCCTGAACTTTGTCGAGGGGCAGGCCAAGCCGACTTGATTTGCATTTCACGAGCAGCCAAGACCGCGAACGGTAATGGGTGGGCGGTGCGGCCGGAGTCTGGAGTTGACCGGGAGAGACCTCTTTGGAAATGGTCCTCGGGAGGTCTGCTGCGGACGCTTTCGTGAAGCAGGAACACTACCAGTCTTTTTATGCAGTCCGCCCCGGCAACGGGCAATAGTTTTGGAGTCCGGGGCACTGTCGAGGTACGAACAGACCAAACTGTCGGCTGGACGATCCACGATTATGATGATGCAATTTAGCCCAATCGAACGTCCTGATTGTTGGGGCACCTTTGAGCACGTGTAAGGATCCGCCTCCTCATGGGGGGAATCGAGGCGCTGGGCATTCATATGACCTTTTGTACAAGAATAGTCTACATGCTTGACAGGCGGCAAACAAGCCATGCCGCTAGAATTTTTCACCGATCCGACATCATGTTGCGCACACCCTTGAAGTACTCGGCCGGCAGCTCGGCCTCCAGCTCCTCCCTTGTCAGCCACTTGAAGTCGGTGTAGCCGAGCGCGTTATCCTTGATATTGGCCTGGCCGGCCATGATGCGGCCTTTGAGGAAGAAGGTCTTTTGACCCCGGGTCTTGACGGATCCGTCGTCGCCGAGGACAGGCGTCTTGACGACGTGAGCCACGGGCACGCGTCCGACCATCCAGGTGTTCATGTCGACGCCGGCTGCCTGTTTCAGGACTCTCTCAGCGGCCTGTAATCTCTAGTCAGTAAGGGTCTCCGGGAGATAATCATTATAATTATCACGTAGAAAAGACATTTCTTACCTCGTGTAGATTCTCGTCTGCAGTAAGCACATCGGCGGGGAAACCCCAGCCGTCCTCGCCCTTGACGACGAGATACAGAGTCTGGTCGAGCTTCCTGTCGAGCCTGCGCACGTCGCCCGCCCTATCGGCATCGGTCTCGCGGTCGGCGGGCCGCTCGACGGGGGTCCTGTCCTCGGGGGCGATGACCTCTGCGTCGTCGCTGACCCTGGCCTCGGCGTCGCGCAGCAGGCAGTCGAGCATGCCCTCCTGGGAGCTGAGCGGGTCTCCGACGCGCAGCTCGTCGTCCCACGCGCGGGAGCTCTTGCCGTGGTAAACGCCGAGCTCGCGGGCGACGGTGCCCTGCCGCTCGCGGACCTTGATGTTCCAGTCGAGCTGGCGCGCCGTGTCGGGCTTGAAGTAGATGGGCGTAATGAAGGGCTCGTTGAGCCGCTCCTCCAGCCGCTTCTGGTAGAAGAAGTAGGCGTTCTCGAAGGGGTGCAGGCGCCGAGTCAGCAACGGCGGCCGCGTCAGGATCAGTCCGGATCGCACGTCGTATGTGCCCGGAGGCGACCGCCGCAGCGCCGCCGCCGAGGGGGGCGGGAACGCGCTCGTCACGGCATCTGCTCCTCCCGCTGCTGCGGCTGCGGCCGCTGAAGAGGCCACAGACGTGGCCGAGGCCGCGGCCGGCGTGGAGTAGAATCGGGTCGGGGTCCTGGCGACGCTCGTTGCACACCGGAGGCAGATTTTGGGGCCAGCTAATGATCGTCTGTCAGTCCTGAATTGGGGTGACTCAATTCCGGGTCGAGGGAGTCCCTTTTGAGCTCACATTGAAAGGCTTCTCGCAGGACTTGCCTGCCTCTACTTGAGGCGGACATCGTTGGGCTCTGCGTCGGGGTGAGGCTACAGGCTGCCCACACGCTCGTCGTCCGAGATGCTTTCCTCGCGTCCTCGAACTTTTCTGACCCATCGCCGCCGGCCCGACCCCTGTCCACCATGCCAAGCTTTCGACGGGGTACCGAGTGACTTGCCCACCTCTGAGGTAAGCTGCGGCTGCTTACCTAAGAGGGTCAGAGCTCACCCTCCCAGCTTTTCTTTCCTCGAGAGCCGCACGAGCAAGTACTTACGTATCTATCTCTAGGTTATGGGCGACGATTATGTAATTGGCCCCTTCATCCGTACCCTGCTTTTGTGGCCTTAGGCATCAACCAGCACGCTCGCACACACGCAAAATTCTCCCCCCTTCTGCCCCGTCTTCCCTCCGTTTCCTCTTCTCTTTTTTTTCTCTCCCAGGCACCATTACCTTATCATCAAGACCTGTTCCACCTCCAGAACGTCCTGATCATTTACGAGTGCCGAGAGAGACTCCTCAAGCGGTCTTTTCGCTAGCGGCGCCTGCAAATAAAGGGACGAAAGTCTTTTTCTCCTTTTCTCTACCGGGTCCTGTTAGATAGAAACTGCTGACATTCCCAATCGACCCTCGCGGGATGGTCATGACGGCAATATTATGTGAGCGTCAGATACCGGCGAACAACGCGATTCTCTCAATTCTCCTAGCGAGATTGACGATTTTCGAGAGTTGACGCTCTAGATTTGAAGGGATCTTTCCCTCCTCCAATTGACAGCTCGGATCGGCTTCCTCCTGTTAACTGAGGTCTCAGTCTCGGCGCAAAGGAGACCGAGCGGACCAGTCCCGTCGAAAGCCTTTCGCGCGCGCGCCGAGTGACGTGACTCCCGTCGTTTCCGTACATTGCACATCGTTCACGAGCGAGAGAAATAAATGAATCCTCAGTATTCAACATCGCGGGCCGCGCTCATTTTCTTTTACGAGATGCGGCAATCCAGTATGACCATTTACAAACAAAATGTACCGATCCTCCGTCGCGCCACGCTCTCCTTTCACGGAGGCGTACTCCATCTTCGCGGCAAATGCTGGGTATCACGCTACATGGATCGCCGACATGCAATCGAACGCCGGAAGCAAAACAAGAAATCCCGTTCGTACCATTCGTGATCAAGCCTGGAGCTCTGCGACCGCCTGCGCCACTTCCTGGGACGCTCGCTTCTCCCATGAACGCCGAGACTCTTCGTCGAGCGCAGATGCGTCCTTCACCTCGTCGTAAAGCTTCCGCGAAATATCACGATTGATTTTTTCGTATTGGACAGTCGTCAGCCTTTGGGCTCGCCAATGCGGCCGCAGAGCGCACTTGACGATGTCGTTGATGCTCTTTTTCTCCTCGTGCGTCAGGGATAATCGGGTAGGAGACAGCTCCTCGGCACGCGACTGCACCACACGTGGCCGCCGAGGCCGTGGCTGACGCAGTTCAAGGGGCCGAATTTCGTTCCTTCTGGGCCGTGACTCAGAATCGCTATGGTCGCTTGTAGGCCGGTTGGGTGAGTAATTGGCCGGCGGATATCTCGGCTCAATGTGCGTGCTCAAAGAGAGCGTAGGAGACGACTCTCGCCCGCTGGTGCGTGGCAGCGGCGGAGGCGTCAAAGACAGGGCCCGCGGGCTGCTGTGATTCGAGGGCGATGGCGACAGTGCTGGCGAAGACGCCTCTGGCGGCACACGCCAAGACGTGATCAGCCCTGTGGTTTCGTCTTCAGATGTGGCGTTCGGCTCAAGCTCTTTCAAGAGAGAGGACACCAGCGGCGTTTCGTTCTCGACGCGGCCGACACCGTTTCTCAAAGAAAGTCCACTCGCTGGACGGACCGTCGAAGGCCCGGCGGCAGCTGGAGATGATGCCGATGTCGACGGCTCGCCTTGGTTCGGCAGTCGACGAGTTCGAGGACGCTTCAGCTTCCTTTCCGGCTCTGGCACTGGTTCCGATGGCGAATTGGTAACGGAACGGTTCCGACGTTTTCGAGTGCCATTGTTGCCGTTGCGAACATCTGCTTCTCGAGCCCGGTCGAACGCGCCCCACGCGCGCCTCTCGTCTCTCGTCTCCTCCACAGGTGGAGGAGGTGGTTGCAGACGCTCGCTGATCTGCGGAGGGATACTGTTCGCAAACTCGTCTCGAGCGCCGAGACGGTGCGCAATATTTACCCGCTGCTGCCACCTTTGCAGCTCTCGCTGGTCATGTTGCTGGAACAAACGATATTGCTCGAGATCTTCGTCATCGTCATGGTTGTCGAGATCCAGTTCACTCATTTCGAAAAAGCGACCAGAGAACTGACCCCAAGCACCTTGCCATTCGGCATTTCGTGCCTGGCGGCGCGCTCGCCTGAGTCGTGCCCTGGTCCTGACGTGATAACCGCGTATTTCGCGGGGATTCGGCCGGCGCACGATTTGCGGACGGGGAGATCTTATTCCTGGATCAGACGCGTCGGCCTCTTCAGTGAGCCGGAAAAGATCGCTGCACTCCATGCAATACCAGTCGCCTTGGGGGACATAGTCGATGCCGATGCAATAGGTGTGATAGGCTGCATCGCAGCTATCGCAGAGTAGTAGCACGTCCTCGCGTTCGGCTGAATTGCATATGGGACATGGATTGCTGGGCTCCTCGTCCTCGGCGTCTATGCTCTGGGGCATCCATTGCTGCACATCGAACTCGGCTACTTGTTTTTTATCCTGAACGTCGTACGTGGAAATGGCGGTGCCTTTGATTAATGGCAGATATCAGCTTATGCTCCAAGAAAAACGCATCGCCACCAAAGCCATCATGACCAAGACGAAAAAAAACCACGTTTGGCAGGCTCACCATCGACACCGTTGTAAACTCGGACGGTATGAAAAGGGTTGCGGCATATGGGGCAGGTATTTGTTTTTTGAGCCCAAGATCGGATGCATGCGTCGTGAATGATGTGGTCGCAGCCGTCCAAAGCGGCGACGATGTCGAGATGTGTGGCATCATCGTCGAGGACTTCTGCGGCTGCTGTCGAAGAAGCAGCCTCTGGTGTAGAATCGTTGACGGACGAGGGGCGCGGCAGGGGATCCAGACATATGATGCACTGCTCGGGCTCAGACATGACGCCGGCTTGGACAGAGGAGGAGAGGAAATGATGAAAACATGTAAAAGGGGACTCGGATTCCGATGAAAAGAGAACAAGGCAATGATGGGCAGCCGAGGGCGATGACGATTTGTCGGAAGCGTGGAAAAAGGTAGAGATTCGGGTGGATTTGGCTTGAAGGCGGTGGTCGTTCTGGTATGGAGAGTGGTTGAGTTAGTGCAGGCGTGGGGGGTGACGGGGGGGTACAAGCGCGGGCCTGGACAACGTCGGCGAGCACAGGCGGGCGTCTGACCCAAAGGTAAGGCCGGGGCAAGGTAGGAGTGGAAAATGGAAATTATGGAGGAATTGAAGAGACGACAGGAAGGGAGAAGGGGAACAAAAGGGTTCAGCAGCAGCAGCCGGCGTCTGGCAGCAGCAGTAGGCGTCGGTACGGTAGCTTTAGAGGGGCGGGTTTTCGCGATTAGCGCAGGCAGTTATTGGGGGCACCTGGGGAGAGGGGAACTGGGGCGGGACCAATGAGCGTGCTCAGGCGCTGAAGCCGCCACGTCTGTTCATGAGTATTAGCGGAGGGGGGGGGGCGAAGAGAAGGAGACGGGAAAATGGGAACTTTGGGAAACTGAGTATTCCTAGCAATGAAAAAAAAAAAAAACAGCAGCGCAAACATTGCGTACCTCTTTGTCCCGTCCGTGGAAGGAGGCTTCTGGGTGATGCTTCCGACGATGCGAAAGTTTTGTGGTCAAGCAGCAAAGCCGAGGCAGGGAAGCAAGGGGAGAGAGAACCTTGACTTGTTTTGCCCAGGCAGAGAGCAGGGGATGAGGGAAGTGGTAGAGAGTACTAGTAATCTAGTGAGAGTTAGGTAGGGAGGTAACGTATCTGCAGAAGAGTTGGAAGGAGATGAAGAAAAGCAGAAAGAATGAATGAATCAGGAGCTGCTGGCTCCTCACATGGCGCGCGCTGGCTGTGACAATGCGGTTAGGCATGTACGGGATCAAATGGGCCACCACGAATCTAAACCATGTATGAGGTACTTTGTACCTTTCCACGCGCACGCCGTACGGAGCAAAAAGTCAACAGTCACAGCCTACTACGAACGAATGCGACAAAGTACAGTAAAAAAAAACCCTACGAAATGAAAAGGGAACATGAATCTGGGTCAGCGGCAGTTCGTCTCACAACGTGCCAGCCAGCCAGCCAGCCCCCAGTGCATCGCTTGCGCGGTCTCTTCGTGGCGTCGCGTAGGTACTTAGGCAAGTTTGTAGCAGCACGAAGCTTGTAGCGAGTACCTGCGGCGAGCAACGTAAGCCGTGCCGTCCGGCGGTCGAGCAGCCATTCGATACTGGAGACATCCCCCGTGACTGTGTTCCCATGAACGACCCAAGGTACGGGCAAGTCATAAGGCAAAGGGTGCTTCAGGTACCTCTCCGTAGGGAGGTGAATGACGAGGACAAAGGCGGGTGCAGCCCTCTTCTCTTGCTGCTCCTTGCTCCCAGTTCCTGCCTAGAAACTCACTTCTGGCACGCACTCGTGCCCAGAGTGAGTGAGTCACGATGGAAGAGGAAGGCGTGGACACAAGTTCAATGTGGCTACGAGCCTGCGAGGGCAGGTACGGAATACTCGGTACTTTCCCCCCCGAGATCCCCTTGTGCAAAGAAGCGAGGAATTCTTTCTTCTCGACAGTGAGTATTCGTACGAAGTAGGGTATTTTCTTGTTTGATTGCTTTTTCAATCAATACTGTGCTTCTTACGCTGCACAGCCAAGAAGCCCCGACGTGCCGCCACCGGTCCCCCAAAGTATCTTGAACTTGCCGGCTTGACAGGCAGGCAGACAGAAAGCGCAACACTGTACAGTATGTTCGTGTACCCCGTTTCCCTCCCTCCGGATGTGGTCCGCGTGGGTCGCTGCATTTTCGAGGTTGCTACAAGTCCGCCTTGTTGCCATCTGCAGACGATGATCCAAGTTACATTGCAAGCTCGTCCTTGTGCTTCTTCACTGACTCCGTGGTTCCCAAGGTGCTCACATGTCTTTCTGCTCCATGATGCGAGCAGGACTACCGTCATGTATATACTGTACATATGGTCATGTCGCGTCTTCTGGCACCCACCCAAGTCTCGGCGTCGTCACCAGGCCCCATCTTGGGTCCTTTTTTGGGGTGGCCGCACAGGTTCCCATACTGCCACTGTACGAAAGCCGGCACTCGGCCGCACCGAGACCATGGTCATGACTCTCGAGCAATCGACCGTTCCATGCGAAACCGCAGCAACAGCAACTTCCATAACGCAAATTGAGCGCGGCAGACGAGGACAAACTCGCGAAAAGGGTAGACCTACGGGCCGTCGCTTCACAACTAACGTGGTGGCTGAGGCGGTCTAAGGCTTGCTCCCACACACACTACTGATGGCCCCCTACTTTGTGCCTGTGCCTGTTGGTTTGTCCAGTGCGAGTTGCCTAGGGCAGGGACTGACGCCCTGCTCAAAGGCCCTTGCTGAGGTGATCATCCTATTCTAGATTCATTGACGATAACATGGGCAGCCCTCCGATTCTGGCAGCTGATGTACGCTACAGCTTCGGGTCGTCACGAAAGACCCTATGGAGATCAGGTTCCCACCCGTAAGAGTACGCCCGAAGCTACAGCCCCAGTTTTGCGAATAAAGCTCGAAGTAATTGGATTATCCCAGCTGTCAATGTTTTCATCGAACACGCACGGCAAGCAGCAAGTTGAAAAACTTGAGTTAATTACTCCTGGATTTGGACCAGCATCGCATTCGCAGATGACAAACGTTCTTTCGCACATCTCATCGACATCGACCTTTGCCTTGCCATCAAGCTTGCTCATCCATTGAAATCGACGCCAGCTGCACTTGGACGAGCCGCCGGGACTGGTCGAGGAGCTACTCAAGATTATCCCTGTACAAGACGGCGTTGCGATAGCAGTCTCGGCACCATCCTCAAGCTTGACGAAACACCGCGACCGATAGAACATTTCGGATCAAGCCTGCCCTTTCTGGTATTCAGTAAAGCCCCTACTTACGATGACCACATTTCTCTTGCCTAGAGGCTCGACCCCATCGATCCGTATCTACGGTATGTCTACATCCAGATGAGCATGTCAAGTCATGGCATATCCCTGTCTCGAGTGACAGCGAACGGAATCGCAATAGAGGTGAAGGTGAAGCCAGTAAGAAGAGAACGTCCTCGCAATTTTGCCTACCCCCAAAACGGGTCTCGCAGCAGAACAGCATCTCTTGCAAGCTCGTCTCTAGTGTGCAGCAGAGAGTTGAGGACTAAATGAGTGAGTATTCAGGAAAGGGCTCGCACTCGGCAAACTCTTACAAAATAGCCCCAAGCGGGTTCTGTACCTTGTTGCCTATCAAAAGCCATGTAGAGCTTTTCGCAGTGACTGTAGCAATTGTACGATTCCTTCCCATCTACTCGGAAGGATAGCAGAATGGAAAAACTTGAGAAAAGAGTCTGCCATCGTGAGTCATAGCCCCTTCCTGCTCAATGATGCATTGACAGGCCCAAAGAACGAATGGGCATATTTAGGTAGAAAAGATTGATGAGATAGGGCTTCGTGGCCGTGGCGTAGCGTTACTTTATCTCTCCGGTGCTGTGCCATCTTGTTGTTAAGTTGCCTACAATAGACAATTCGAGTCTTCACGGCTATCCGGTAGAACGCAAATCGCGGACATGACGTAGATACTATTTCGTAGACAGACAAAATTGTTGCGAATTCTACTGAAGAGTACTGAATCTGGGCGGTATGTCCAAGCAAAGCAATACTTAGCTCGCCGAGTTGTGGTAGCATCGTTGACATCATATGGCCGGTGAAAAAAGACTCTAGCTCTCACCCCCGTCATATCAACCGCAAGCGCGAGTGATGCACGAATACTTCGTAGCAATTGAGCTATCGCAGACCCAGCCATGGCTGCTGCATGTCCACCACTCTCAGCCTCGCATCGTGGCGCTTGCATCTTTGTACGACGGGGAACCGAATACATGGGGGGAAAGCGAATAGGACATACATGATGTACATACAAACTGTACGAGACAAGGGGAACGAAACCGCAATGTCGTTCCCCTACAATGTCTTTCCCCTGCCTTACCGACCTTGGACCTCACTCGATCTGCAAAGTTGACGCCCGTGACCTTTTTGGTGATCAAATGTTACGCTGGGCTTGTAAACGGCGACGGCAGACGGCGGGGTGGTCACGCTGGCATCTTGCAGTGGGGAAAGCTGAATCGGCGAGGCGCGCGGTTTTGTCTCACACGAGTAGGGGGAGGGGGAAAAGCGTCCCGAGAAAGAGAAGGGAAGAAGAGCATGCGACCGCCGGGGAGAAGCTCCCGGACAGTCTGGTTAAAGGGGTATTGAGGGGATGTCGTGCAGAGAGCTGAGTGTTTGGGCACTTGAGACTTGATATTCACCTCGTAGCTCAATAGGGGTTGGAACATGTCCATCGCGGTTATGTTAAAGATCTCGGCGTATGTGGTCATCGATTGTGCGCTCCATCGCTGATGGCGAAAGTGTATAATCGGGGGAACTGTCACATCGCGCAGCGCCACTCTGGGTAGTTGGTCGTCAAATTCTCGGTGGAAGATCGGATACGTCGAGCTAAGATGGCTTCACTCTGGAAACGGCGTCACTTTGGAAACAGCCGAATTTTCCTGCAACTATTCATCGTTGAAAGATGCTCCACCATGGGAACCGTCTTGGATCATCCCGAAAGCCCCCCAAGCCAGCACTTGGTTGACGCAGGTCGAACCGTCACCGTGAATCATTGAAGCTCGTTGAAAGAAAAAAAGTCCGAAGGATGGGGGTGTGCGGGTTCGAGACCATGCAGCTTTGATCTTTTCCATTTTGCTAAATCGACCGGCCCAATTTCTCTGGGCCCAAGAGATTTCGAAAAGTCGACGCCCAGTTTTCGTCAACTCGTAGTGTGCAGGCCACGCAGACCTTTGTTTCCCCGTACACCGGACCGAAATGCAAAAGCCCAATATTCACCACCCCCTTCTCCTCTCTCACTCTCGCGCTAAACCCAGCCTCTTGAGAATTGGCAAGCTTAGACCTCGGCGATCTCCCTCAGACGTCGCAGAGTCGAGCGCATGGCGGCGGCAGCGGGGGTGCTGTGTTGAGGAGACTCGTGTGTTAGTCTGAGAATTCTCACGACGACAATCCCGACGTGGTGCCCCCTAGCGGCCTCGAGGTGGGGGGAGCGGAAACGGGGGACTTTCGAGTTTCTTCTCAAAGAAAGAAAGCCCCGAGTTCTCGAAAATAAAATAAAAAGATGGGGGATCGAGGAGGTTAGACGTACGCAACAACGTAGGCACCGCCGGCCATTGTCCGCTTGCAGGACTTGCAGTTCCAGATACCGGTGGAGTGACGACGGACGGTGGTCTTGCCGCAGAACGTGCAGACGTACTTGGCGTGCTGGGTGATTTCCATCTTCTTGACCTGCTTACGCAGGGAAGCACCGTAGCTGTTGATCAGAGGAGCGTCAGCGTCTCGCGTTTCTTTCGAGTCGGTTTAAGTGTCTCCTTCGTAATGTGCGCGGCTTGGTGGGTTTCGTCGGGTGTCTCGTCTCCGAAGTTCGCATGTGCGTTCCTCCATTCCAGCGTGACGGCAAGTTCGTAGACCCTTTAGAGTCACCGCGAGGATATCGACGATTCGGGTTCGTAGGTTCGTCGCGTTTTCGATATTCGGGAAATCGTGCAAAAAAAAGGGCCGGACCTTTGGGCGGGGAGAAAAATTGCGACGCATCGGGGCGACTTACCGAGTACCGTACTTGCCGCTGTGTGTACCGTTAGCAATAAATCCTCTTTAAAAAATTATTTCAACGTGGAGTGGTTATACGTACGTCACGCCGACCTTCTTGGTGCGCTTGCTCATCTTGACGGGTGGTGGGTGTCGGAGGGTTTGTCGTTGGGGGGGGAGGAAGAACGACGTTGAAACTCGACGAGGGCGGCGGCGGTGGTGGGAATGGCTCGACTGGACTGGGCTGGCTGCGGATCGGTAATGCCCTCTGCGAACCCACTCCAGGGGGGGAAAATGTTGCAAAAGGGTGCGAGTTGTGGTTTTTCCGTTAGGGCACGCACGTGAGTGCCAGGGTGGGTCAAGCGAATGGTGCGTTGAAAACAGAGGTACGTATCTCGGGATGATGCAAGTCACGTGTCTCTATCTCTCCAAGCCGAACTGTACCGCGAACTGCCTGCCTCCAAGCTTCAATGAGCGAGACGCCGTTCGGCTTGTGAACTGCAATTGCCAGAGAGGACTCTGATCAAGGAAGCAGACATGCTAAATGCTGCAATTGTTCCAGAATTCACAGCAGCCTGCTCACTGACGAGACTCGAAAAACTTGCTCCTCAGTCATCAACACTGACAGCCTTTGGGCCGCATCTTGAAGGGAATTCCTTGAGCTGATTCTACATGATGCTCTTGTAGGTATTTAATAATATCCTTCTATCCTTCGCATCATCGGCACCTGAAAAGACCGGAATTCCTCGGCCACGGCGAACCCACCCGTTACGGTCTGTCGGCGGCGCAGTGGAGAAGCGGACTTTCTCTTCGTCGGCGGACCGAGCTCCGCAATCACTGCGGACTCTTCGTCACGCAAGCGGACGAGAAAAAAACAAGTCAAGGACGAAGCTGGAGGGTTCCTCGGATTGAATGTCGCTGTGAAATCGGGAATCGGAGTAAGAAGAATTGGAGATTTCTATAAAGCACACTCCCCCTTTTATCAAGCGCACTAATAATAGAGTAATATAGCTTGATTATAGAGCTGGAAAAGAGAGAAAAGGGGGGGTATAAGGCTCATATATCTTTGCACTTTATTATAACTATTTACTTAACTTAGTTAATTAAAGCTATTTGTGAACTTTTTCTAATAATATTACTATTTATTATTAACTTATCTGTTTTTGCTTTCTATTTGAAGCTTAATTTTGAATAAGTCTGATTATCGGGGACTGCGTAGTCTCGTTGTCCTGCCTCTATTAAGTGGTTTTATATATGTCGCGCGCGTCTGGTCTGTTGTGGTCTTGTCTGTCCGAGGCGTCCTTGGTTGTCTTGAGCTCGGGGGGTCGCTCTATCTTGCGGTTGTCTCGTGTGTCCTGTGTGTCTTTCGTTGTCTTTGGCGTCTGGGAACGGAGCGTCTTGTGGCTGTCTGCCTTGTCTTGGGGTGCTTCGGCAAAAGGGCATATAAAAGGATGTGCTTAGATATTAAACAACTGCCGGAGATTGTTGTTGTATATCTCATAGTCCTCCAGCTTTGCCTTCACAAATTGGTCGGCATTCTCACACCAGAACTGTGAAAAGGCTTGCTCAACTTGCAAGGACAGACGAGCCTGAAATTTCGGACAGAGATGGTCAGCAACAAGCCAGAATGCGGCGTCCACAGAGCTCAGTGAATGCCAAAACCAGACTCCCCGCGATTCCCAAGTTTCGTTCATGATCTTCGACAGTGAGCCTCCCATACTGTTCTCCTCTTCCTCTAGGATCTGCATAAATCGTCGTCGAACACGATCAAACTCCTCTAGATGTTCACCTTGCAGTTGCGAAATAGCGCGCCCAGTCAGCCAATAGGGCACGGACACCATCTCTAGGGGTAGAGCACACATCTCTCCGAGGTCAAAGATACATGTGATGTTCCAATCTTTATCGACAAGAATATTACCGGGATGAATATCCGTGAGTTGAACGCCAAAGGGTCCATTGCGGCGCTCTCTGTGCACAAAATTGTGCGACATTATCCGTAGCAACGCCCTAATAGCCATCTGGCTGCGGCAGTCCTCCTCCTCGTCGGTAGCGCTTGGGTTGCGAAGGAGACGATTATCGTGAAGACGTATCATATCTGCCACAAACGGATCTATGCATCTATAAGTCTCGTCTGTCCGCATAGTCCTCGGCGTGCCTTCACTCTCAAGTATCATGGTTGAGCACATGAGCGGTCTGTTCGCAAGCGCTATGGTACCGTCATCGTTGAAGCGGAAGGAGCCAATTTTGGGTTGGGGCACTCGAGATAAGGCAAGCATGATACGCGCCATACTTCGACAGAGTGTCTCTAGATGTGCTGAATCCTCTCGCTGTTGGTCCCAGGTATCGGACAGTGTTTGGCCTCCCTCCGAGCCTACGTACTCCATGACCATGTACGTACTCGGGAAGCTATGTCGTAAGGGATTCGGTGCGAAGTGCGTCAGCGTAGGGTATTGAAGGATTCGATAAAGAGCGCGGCGGACTCTTCGCCAAAGCCGTACATGGATCCGAACGCGGGACTCGTGTGTAAACTAGCATTGATGGTCAGCGTAGTTGAGACAAACGACAGGCAAGTCCATACGTCAGTCGCGTTGGAGAACCCAAAGCCGTATAGATGAGGGATGCGGATATCAGGACAGTTCTCTTGCATCCATGCGTACGCGCCAACCTCCCCGCGCATATTCTCGTCAACCGTGCCAGGATAATACTGTTCTGCATGCATGTGTGGGAGAGGACATCTGAACAAGAGCCTCTTACTGAAGCTACCGGTCACCTGGATGGGTACGCAAATATTGAAACCGCCAGTTATCCATTGCGGTTGTACGTGGCAAGTATCTGATGGACCTAAGCGGAGATGATGCTTCGTGACTGCAATGATATCCTTCTCGTGTTCCTGCAAGACCTTGCGGAAAACCTCGGTTTCTGCGGCATGAGCAATTCGTCTGATAACGTCGAAATCTTCGCGTTTTGCCGACTCGTACGAAATGGGACCGCGGTTTGGAAGGTTCAAGGTCGTCGTCATCTTAGTGGTCGACTGCATCCACCTCCGCAAAAGGTGAGCTAACAACGCGGTTGGGCTAAAGCTTTCATCCTCAGGCACTCCCAGTCCTACTAGAGAAAATACGTAAGGATATTGCGCTATGTTATATTTAAGCGCTTTAATAATAAATAAGATCTTAGTTTAAATCTTTAAAAAGTATATATTTTATATAAGCGCTTTAATAATTATAATATACTGTCAATAAATAGCTTTATTCTTTTTAAATTAATAATTTTGTAACTTCTTTTAATCATTTTTCTTACTTATATATAAGCAACACTGACCTATAAATAGCTATAATCTTTTTAAATTAATAATTTTAAACCTTATTTTAATTATTTTCTTACTGATATATAAGCAACACTGACCTGTATTAAATACGCTTAATAAAAGGACGAGTACGCTTAATTAAAGCCTCTTAGAAATAGGCCCCTCGACTCTGGTCAATCAGTGCGGAGAGACGAGCGGTCCAATTAAAAACCACCCGGGCAGACGGTCGGAGCCGTCTCCAATCGATAACTCCTGTTGCATGCTGTTTGCCGTCCTTCTTGGCCAGGCGGGCTTCTTTCATATGCCAATTGCGGACATGATGCGGAGATTTCATCCTCGGGGAGCGGCTTCTGCTCTCGTAGTGTTCCGTGTACGCTGGCCGAGGATAATTGTGGCTCGGGATATGTACTGTATGTATAGTCTGCGCCTGTGACGTTTGCCCATGATTTAAAGTCTGCGGGTCCTCCTCGTCATGACGTTGTATGATGTCCATGTATCCCAAGTCTCCGGCCGAGGTCTATTTATTCTTTTTCGCAATTTCCACATACTTTCTCTCTTTGTTTCTTTCTCGTCTGATTTGCAAGAGAAAGGAGAGCGCATCTCGAATTAAGCACTTGAAAAGCAGCTCGGACCCTTGAAAGGGCTTAGAGCTACCTACACTACCTATCTAGCAGGTCTAGTAGAGCTTCATCGGAAGCCACTCGAGGAAACCCTTATTTCACCACCCACGCAACCATGCCGTTCAAGCAGCATTCTCGCCAGTATGACATAGTCATTCTCGGCGCGACTGGTAAATCATACAACACTCCCTTTCTCCAGCTTCCTGCAAGTCCTTTACTCACTCGCCATGATTCAGGGTACACCGGCCGGTTGACCGCAGAGCATCTGGCGGCTCATCTCCCGACGACGTCAAAATGGGCCATTGCCGGCAGATCCGAGTCCAAGCTACGACAGCTCGCCGACGAGTGCTTGAGCCAGAGTCCAGACGCGCCCAAGCCCAGTGAGTTATCCCCCCTCTCCATGACGACCTTTGCCAGATGAAAGTTTGCCAGTTTATTCCTTCGTCGTTTGTGGACATGTGACGGACATGTAACAAAAAAAACAGAAACTAATCCTCGGACCGTAGGCTTGGAGATCTTTGACATCCATGATGAAGGCCAAATCTCATCTCTCGTCAACAAGACCGCCCTCGTCATCACCGCCGTTGGTCCCTACTGCAAGTACGGCGAGCCCGTCTTCCGCGCCTGCGCCGAGTCCGGCACCCACTACGTCGACTGCACCGGCGAGGTGCCCTGGGTCGGCCGCATGATCCAAAAGTACGACAAGCTGGCCCGCGAGTCCGGCGCCGTCATGATTCCCCAGAACGGCCTCGAGTCTGCCGCCGCGGACCTGTGCACCTGGGCCATGGTGCGTCACGTCCGCCGCGAGCTCGACGCGCCGACGGGCGACGTCTCGTTTTCCTTTCACAAGGCAGAGTCAGTCTTCTCCATCCTCATTCCGCCCTCCCCCCTTTCCCTACCTCTCCCTCGCCTGCCCTCGCGTGACCTCTTTGGGATATGGTGCGGTGGTGGTATCGAGTGCTGACGAGACGACGGCGTCGTTACAGCATGACGGCTTCTGGCGGAACCCTTTCCACCGTCCTGTCCATCTGGGACTACTTCAGCGTCAACGAGCTGCGCAAGTCCAGCGCGCCCTATGCCCACTCTCCCGTGCCTCACCCCGAGAAGCCTCGTCCGAGTAGGACGCTCTCGCAGGCGGTCCTCGGCGTGCGCCACGTGCCGGAACTCGGCCTCCTGACGACTTCCGCGTTCGGCCTGGCCGACGCCTCGGTCGTCGAGCGCTCATGGGGACTCATGTCGCAGCAGACGCCGTCGCGCAAGACCGCCAACGGCCAGCGCAAGGGAGACGAGGAGGAGCAGGCGTACGGTCCGCGCTTCACTTTCGCCGAGTACTATCGCCCGCGCAACTGGCTTCACGGCATCGTCCACCACTGGGCCTTGGTGATTGGCTTCCTCGCCATCAGCCTGCTGCCGCCCGTGCGCGCCGTTGTCAAGCGGCTCGTCTACCAGCCGGGCGACGGCATCTCCAAGGAGGAGATGAGGGCCAAGGAGGCCGAGTTCCGCGGCATCGCGGTCCCCGACACGCCCACTCCCTCGGGAAAGCGGGCGTTTTGCCGCGCCCAGTTTCGCGGGAGCCTCTATCAGCGTGAGTCGACCCCGTCTAAGCCCCACGTCTCCCTCTGGCAATGGTCTAACTTGCACGACCTGCAGTGACAGCTGTGTATTTGGCCCAAGCGGCCCTGACTATTCTCGAAGACGATATGGAGACCAAGGCAGGTGTCATCACGCCGGCGTACCTCGGCGAGGGCTACGTGAACCGCGTCAACGACGCTGGCTTCAAGATTGATGTCAAGTTGATAGACGCATAAAAGTTAGGAGACGCGTCAAGTCTCAAGTTCATTATGCCTCCCAATGATGTGTTTCTCCCGAGTAAAATGTGGATGCTTCAAACCAAGTAGCAAACCGCCAATCATCCACACTCCCCTCACTGATCGACATGCAAGATTTGCCCATCAGATTCCGCCAAGTTCGCGTAAGCGTCATGCTGCAAAGCAACGAGGAACGAGGATAAAAAACGACGCAATGGTTCAAGGACATGTTGGACGCCATATCGCCCCAACGCCAATTCAGCCCAGGTCATCTTGCCACTTCCACCGTGCACCATCCCCGGGATGCCATTAAATGCCGGTCTGCTGCGTAGCCCTCCGCATGAAGCAGCCTTGTGAACACCGTCATGAACGCGAAACAGTTGCTGTATTACGTTTTGTAGTGCAAGGACGAAACTCGCCGCGCTCTCACTCGCCAACGTATACATCCACCACGATGTTGACAGCAGCCACCACAATCTCCATGGCAATCAAGACAATGACTGCAGAAATACTGGTTAGTACCACGCAAGACCCAAGCGAAAACCTGTGTGACAGTGTGACGTACCAATCCATTCCAGCTTCTCGTCGTGGCCGTGACTCAACTGGTCCTTGAGCACGGCAAGCAAGTCCGCAATGACGTCCAGGCGCTCCGTCACGAGCTGAACACGCTGGTCCATTTCCAGGTAGCTTCGGACGGCCTGGTACACAGGTTCCAGCTGGGGCTCGACCCAGAACAGCTCCGGGGTGTCGAGGACGGATCCGTTGAGGTGGATGTTGATGCGAAGAATGAAGAGCTCGCCAATCTGCATGTTAATCTGCGACCGACTCAAGTCAATCCTGCCAGTCAAGGCAATCTGCGTAGGAATGTCTTTGCAAGTGTCGATTGTCGACGCAATCAGTTCTTCAAAGAGAGATGTCTACATCGATAACATCAGCAAGATTTTACAAGTCAGGATGAACAATCAGCTCAAAACGCACCTTGACGCTTTGTGCTAATGCATGGGAGATGGCTAGCTTGGTCATGTAGTTGTGCTTGTCTCTCAGCGTAATAAAGTCATTGTAGATGCGCGCCTGGTACTCGTGGGTGTAATAAAAGTTGAAGTGTTCCGTCTCGACGTCGCGCGTGGCGAGTTTCTCGAGCTCAAACTTGCTAATCTCTTTTAGAAACCTGTCCTCCTGAGACTCGAGCATGCCCCAGATGACAATGACACCGTAGTCGAAGAGGAAGACTTCAGGCGTGTGCACCTGAACGTCAAATTCAGGGAGGCTGTCGGGAGCAGACGAGGGCGCGTCGTCGCCCAGTCCAGGCAGGAGGAGGCCGGCGTCACTATCCAAGGCCCTCTCAACGTCGGGGCCATGACGGAAGTCGTTGACGGAGAACTCGTCAGCGTATCCGGAGTCTTGTTCCGCCAAATTTCGCAGGTCAGCACGGCTGGGGGGCTGGTGCGAGTCGTCGTCCAGCATCTCGCCGCCGGTGGAATGACGCCTAGGTCGTTTCCTCAAGGCGGGGCCCTGGACGGGTGCAGGCTTCGGATAGGCGTAGGGGGTATAGATGCACTCGTCGATGAGCTTGGGATTGGCGCCGCGAGTCTTGCCGCGGCCCTTGAAGAAGCGCATCAAGCTATCCATGTCGTACCGATTGGCGGTGCAGTAGGCCGTGACGCGGGGAAGACGCGCGCGGTCGCTTTTGCCCAGACGAGCGGCATCTCTCCTTGCGGTCGGGTCCTTGATGCGGGTGTATTGTGAGTACACATCTCGTCCGCTTTCCTCGTCGTCTCCCTCCTCAAGGTCCGGGTTGGGCAGCAGCTTGAGCTTCTCCGTCTTCTTGGTACTCCTCTGGGGACCAATCTTGGAGCCGCCGGGCATTGGAAGAGCTGCGTTGGCAGCACCATGGCTATAGCGTCGGCGGATCTTGCTGTTGAGGGCGGCGAGGACGGGAGGAGCAGTGCCGGCAACGGCCGAGGGTGCCGAGTGGGCTCCTGGACCATGAACACCGCCCAAATGTGCAAGACGCGATTCTGGCTCGATGGTGCGAGTGACGGGATCGGCACTGAATGTGACGGTTCGAGGTTGTCTTTGCCGGTTGTTGTCCGTTGACACGGCCGGCGTCGGCAGCAGCGGCGCGTTCTCGTCGTTGGATTCGAGGTCCATATCGATGTCGGCCGTCGACATAGTCCGCGGATGGTCCAAGGCTCAAGCGAGCTATGGCTCAGCTTCGTCACAACAGTCTACCGATGTATCGAGAATATGCGTTCCATGCGAGCCTATGCAAGTTTGCTGCGAGGATTGTTGTTGTGGATTGGGGGAAAAGTCGACGACGAAAAGTACCAGCACGGCTTGCCAGGGATGAAAGGAAGAAGCCAAGGCCGTCTCGATGGATAGACTGATAGTAGAATCGGTGTACCAGTATGTGTATGATGAGGACAAGATCGATGGGTGGCTTCGTGGTTGGGGTTGTGAATGCTAATGTTGATGGCTTGGCGTTGTGATTGGTGCTGCGATGACGTTCTCCTTGGGCGCAGAGTAGAACCTTGTCGTCAATTTCCCAGGTTCGCGGGAGGGAGCCCCGCTTGGCTGGGTCGGGGCCCTCGGGGGGGATGCCCCCTTGGCCTGCACTTGGGAATCGCGATAGGCCAACCAAGTCAATATGTTTCGAGATATCAGAAATGCTTGTAATAAATGTTGTCACTCCAAAAAAAAATTCTATCAAATTATCAAAATGATAGATTTCATTTCCATATATTCGAATATGCGTAAAATGACAGTTCATCGATTCAACTTACTTAAGCTAAGGTGGCTAGGTACAGTACTCGTATGTGATAGATAAATAACCTCGCACTTACATACACCATTGTCACACCCAAGCCAATTTTCGCAGTACTGGACTTATGGCGTGCATCCTTAACTTGCCACAGACAGACGTCAATGCCGTCGGCCTCGCCATCTCCATCGCACTCTCGCAGCAGCCATTGTTCGGGCCTACCGTAGCAGGCGAGGACCGAGGAACACTGACATGGACACTGGCAGCCGGGAAAGCGACCGCGAACACAAGCCTTATGCTCCCCTTACATGCCAGGGAACGAGCCGGACAGCGGATACGTGGCTGAACCGGTAGGCAGGCTCGAGAGCGTGCTGGAAATCGCGTCGGGCACCGCAGCAATCGCATCGGTGATGGGGCCGGACAGAGGATTCGACATTGCTCCGGAGAACTGATTCGAGATGGCACCAGGGACCGAGGCGATGGCACTGGGGATGGAGCCGAAGGCACTGGTGATAGGACCTGCTAGAGGATTCGACATTGCTCCGGAGTACTGACCAGAGATGGCACTGGGGATCGAGGCGATGGCACTAGGAATGGAGCCGAAGGCACTGGTGATGGGACCGGATAGAGGATTCGACATTGCTCCAGAGAACTGATTCGAAATGGTAGTAGGAACTGAGGCAATGGCAGCGGGAATGGATCCAAAGGCACTAGTAATGGGACCAGAAAGGGGATTCGACATTGCCCCGGAGAACTGACTGGAGATGGCGCTGGGGACCGAGGCAATGGCAGTGGGAATAGAGCCAAAGGCACTGGTGATGGGACCAGTCAGAGGGTTAGAGACGGGACTCGGGAGCGGGAAAGGAAGCGGGAACGGGAGCGGCCCCGAGGGACTCGTCGGCGGCTGCGGAGGATACTGAGGGAGCCGAGTAGGGAACGGCATCGGCAACCGGGGAGGGAACGGCAGAGGCGGAAAGCTGATCCTCGGCTTGGGCGCGCAAGCACCATAGCATCGGCTCAGATCCTGACAGCTAGAGCTGACGGGTCTGCAGTATTCGGTTGTGGCACACGGCGGAGCGTTGTAGCCGCAGACCTGCCCGGCCTGTCCGATTTCCTCCATCTGCCTGAGGTGCTCCATCTGCTTGAGATGCTCCATCTGCCTGAGGTGCTCTGCCTGCCTAAGGTGCTCGACCTGCCTGAGTTGCTCGGCTTGCTTGAGCTGCTGGCCCTGTCTGAGCTGGCCGAGCTGTTGGCCCTGTCCGAGCTGCTCGAGCTGACCGAGTTGCTTCATCTGTCCGAGCTGCTGGCCCTGCCCGAGCTGCTGGCCCTGCCCGAGCTGCTGGCCTTGTCTGAGCTGACCGAGCTGACCGAGTTGCTTCATCTGCCCGAGCTGCTGGCCCTGCCTGAGTTGCTCTGACTGCCTGAGCTGCTGGCCCTGTCCGAGTTGCTCAATGGGCGAGGCAACGCCCAGGCCGGCAAGGCCAAGAGCTGCAATGACGAGAGTGACGTGAGTAAGCATTGTTGTTTTCTCTTTTGAGTGCTGATGTTGACCAATCTGCTTGATAGAAGAATCTCTTGATGGGATGCTTGCTTTGAGTCCTCATCTACGCTCGGGATTCGCGTCTTTATATCTCGAAAAATCGAGGCAGCTTCACCAGTTCTAGTCGTCTCGTCGATTCTCCAAAGAAACTTCATCAACTCGAATCGTCTTACTCTTAGACACCAAGGCCATCTTTCATTCCAGCCTCATCCGACGGGACGATCCCACGATTACACAGATAGGGCTGCTTTCAGTCTTGCTTCATGTTGAGGGTTGTGCCTGGACCAAGTCGGCTCATGACAGAGTAGGGTCACGGTGAGATGTATAAAGTCGGTGAGTTGATCGGGTCTATGGCGAGATACCAGGAACACTTTTCAAACGCCAAGTCGTCTTCTTTGGCATTGAGACAGACATGACTTTTGTGCTGGCAATATGTCAAACATCAACAGCATCTCTACACATGTATGCGCGACCTCGGAGTGAAGATACGAAGTACTTCGATCACCCCCCTTTCCCTGCTATCAGATGGGTTCTAACATAATCTCATTGCACTCGATCATGCGTGAGCCATATCACATAACTCGCGGCGAGGCATCACCTACACATGGCAAACATTTAGCGAATAGGGAGTCACGAGTGAGACGATTCGTTGTGTACAGCCAATCCGAGACAGCGGGGGAGTCTGGGCGAAGAAGGGTTCGTTTACAACTTGATTGGCAACTCTGACGAATTCAGACATATCTCCTTGGGTTGCCGTCTTTACGCTTCGTATAATTCAGTCAAGACATGACCGAGAAAATTGCGTGATCGATTGGGGACAGTAGTAACGCGGTGATGCTCGAGGACATTGATGGGTTATACAACTTAACGTGGAGCGGCATCTCCATCTCTGTACGAATGGATAAATCGGGGGCCAATATCGTGAAACAATCTGCGACATTCGGTAACCGGCTCAAACTGACGAGACTTGGCGAGATTGATAATAGCATCGTACGTTGAAGCTTGCTACATGTACGCAATTTGGTGATGCGGCACTCTCCTCGGCTACTTGTTTGCCGACAGTCGACGTGTATTTGTCACGTCTGGAACGATCTTGATGAGGTCTGTGATGGAAGCTTCATGCATCATACATGTATGTGACGTTGAATCCGATTTGAGAATGAATCAGGTGTTTCCCCTGTGTGTGATGAAACTGTCCTGCTCAGCGTGTCGAGCATGAGACATTCATGACCATATATAGCCCAAGACATATTCATAGGCCATGAGGAGTAAGATGGAAATATTCACGTTTAAAGAGCATGTCGAAAAGTAGTAGGCTGAATATTGGTGCATTCACTTCGTGATAGCTTGTAACTTAGTTATCCTCCATATCGCAGCTGAATGTGCATGCAGGGCGACATTTACTCTAATAAAATATCCACGGGGCTTTACAGTGGCGCCTGCGGTTGTCAACCTTGACCTCTACTGCCTCGAATTTTCCAAGCTACAATGAATCATGTAATTAAACATGTCAAATAAATTCACGCAATAATTCTACGTGCGGCGATATGCTGCCCCTCGGTTCCATCGCCGCGGAGAAGCGGTTGTCGGGCAATGAACTAACTTACCGGCTAGCTGCTACCACGAAGTAGTACTACCTTTTTCTAACTTCTTACTGCAGAGACTTGTTGTCCGTAGGGCGTAAATGACAAACTGCCTCTCTCTCTCTCTCTCTCTCCCCGTCTTATTTCCTCACCTCCGAGACTACCAAACTACGCCGGCGGGCCGAGCGGGAACGAAACCCTCCGATAGTCATCTCTCCCCCCCCTGACCGGGTTGTCCGTGCATCCGGGGAAATGGACTCTTATATACACACGATATCCGGACTTTCACAACCACCCTCTTTTTTTTGTCCATTATAGACGTTTCTTTTTAGTTACTTGATAAAGTCAGTCTAGAAAGAGACGAAAAAATATGTTTCTCCCTGCAGTACACGTAGAAAAGAACATTCCCGTTCTCCGCCGCTTCATCCGCGACTATCCGCTCGGCGTCCTCACCACCGCCATCCCATCAGACGAGCACCCTCTCATCCTCTCCAGCCACATCCCCTGGGTGCTCGACGTCGACGATGAAGCCAGCGATACGGACCTCGGCCGGCTGCGCGGCCACATGGCGCGCCAGAACCCGCAGAGCCAGGCCATGATGGACGTCCTCCGCGCCGCCGGACCCGACATCAGGGCTCTCGAGCACGAGGTCCTCGTCCTCTTCACCGCGACGCCGCACCACTACGTCACGCCCAAGTTCTACGTCGAGACCAAGCCGGCCACCGCAAAGGTCGTCCCCACCTGGAACTACGCCGCCGTCCAGGCCTACGGCAGGGCCACCGTCTACTACGACTCGCGCGCGAGCGAGAGCACAGAGTTCCTCGCCCGCCAGATGCGCGACCTGTCTCAGCAGTCCGAGACGTCCATCATGGAGTACACCGGCCAGGGCGGCCGTCCCGGCCCGTGGAAGGTGTCCGACGCCCCCGAGCGGTACATTGAGCTCATGACCAAGAACATCATTGGCATCGAGATCGACATCCACCGCCTCCAGGGCAAGTTCAAGATGAGCCAGGAAAAGGGCCAGGGCGACTTGGCGGGCGTCGTCCAGGGCTTCGAGAACCTCGACACGGACATTGGTAGAGACATGGCTACCATCATCAAGGAGCGCGGCGATGCAAAGGCCGCTGCCAGGGCATAAAGGTTTTGCGCATTATAGTCTGTCGTTAATGAGATGATGAGATATCCCTTTGCCATCGTGATGAGTTCAAATCTTCTGTGCAAACAAATGGAGATGATGTTTTCGTGGTGTCCAGACGCTTCACTCTGCATCTTCATCATCTTGACAAAACTTGAGCTGATTGCCAAACGGGTCAATGACGGCCATCTCCCTACATCCTGGCGCAGGCCCTTCCTCGATGCCTGGCCTCATGTAGCGATACTCCTTGGCGCTAAGTTCGCGATGGTACTCGACGAGCCCGCGCATCATGATGCGGACCTGCACGCCCGGACTGCCGTCCCCGTGATGCTCGCTGAGGTGCAGCCGCAGCCCGGCCCTGGAGATTTGCCGGTAGAGCGGCGCGTTATCGTCGAAGCGGTGGTTCCAGTCGACGCGGAAGCCGAGATAGTCGAGATAGAACTCGTCGGCCTTGGCAATGTCAAAGATTCGGAGTATGGGGATGACCGACTGAAATTCCATGGTCGCGATTCTTGAGAGAGATTTCTTGAGGAAATGGGCAAGAGTGTAGTGAGAATCTCTGGTCGTGGTGAGCTGACTGGGTGTTTGTCGGTGAATACTCGTATCGGGTGTCAAGGCGAGAAACATGACAAGAGCCTCGTCTTCGTAGTCCTTGGGCCTACCTTGAAGATCGACGCCTCGCCGATCACGCGTGCGGGGTGTCTGCTCTTGGCGGTCGCCTCTGGCCTATGCGACAAAAGACCTGGGGACAACTGTATTCAAGTCTCTTCTGTTGCTTGTTAGTTGAATTTTCCCACCAGTATTTCACAACGCGAGTTGATCGTAGAGTCCACTCTGAAAAAGTATCGCAATTTCAACGCCGGCTCACCAACTTGACACATGTGCCATATGCCAGGAAAAGTCCACATGTTCATATTCGTGAGCTGGCCGGAGTAAAGAAACCATCCTAGGATCCTGTAGTCCTGCCTCGCGTAAACGCCTCGAATAACACCATGCCAATGACGGCACTCCAGTCTTATTCCTCTCCGTCCTTGTCCATCTGGGTCTCTTGATCTTCCGTATCGTACTGCGCCATCTCGACATCCTCGTCTTGCGCCTCGGCTTTTGTGCTCTCGTCTGCTGACTTTCGCTCCTTCTGCTCGGATTCCTCGGGCTCCTTGCTACCCCTGTCCTGCTGCTTCTTTGACTGCGCCTCGTGCTTTTCTCTATATTCGTCCTTTTCCGCGTCAGGCAGCTCCTCCCAGGCCCGAGCAAGCTCCTCATCCATATTGACATCACTGTCCTTGTGTTTGTCCTCCAGGGCTGGGCGCGCATCCTCGCAGAAGAGCTCGAATGCACTGTCGGCCGACTTGGACGACTTGGATACCCCATTGGCAGAGCTGTCCTTATCGCGTTTGGACTGGGACTCTGGCTGCTGAGACTGAGACTCGGACGCCGGTGATCCTGGATCTTTTGTCGAGTTGGCCGCGTCGGCCTTGCCCTCGGCGTCATTTGCAGTGGATTTGCGATGGCCCCTCTTGATTCGTAAGGGCTTATCCTTGGGCTTCCGGGGGTTAGCATCGAGACCGTTGCGTATGTCGACCGGCTTATATAAATCAGATTGAATCTCGTACAAGTCTCGCAGGGGTGGCGGACAGCGGAAAGGGTCCGTTTGCGATGGACTTGGCAGATAGCCGCGGCGCATCTCAGGACATGGGGGAAAGGGGGCTGCTTACCGTGGGAGGAGGGCTCGGACTGCCCTCCGAGTCCTCGACGTTTGTGCTGGTTCTCTTAGCCAGCTGCTCGAGTAGGAAGGCTCTCTCTATCCGCAGCTTCTCGACCTGACGCTTTATCCGCGCCAGCCGCAGTCGGGCGGCATCATTGGCGTCCTCGACCTCTTGAGTCCTGTTTTTGAGCTGAACACATTTTCGACGGTAAGCCTCCTCTACCGATGGTGGCAGAGAGGGGGGGACGGCGGCTGCGGGAGCGTCAGCTTCGGATAACTTTCTCTTGGCCGGCATGGTCGCAATCAGTGTTGGGACGACTTCGGTCGGAGAATGGCCAGTCGGTTGATGAAATTGAACCGTCGCGATTGCGGCTGACAGAAGCTAGTTGACGACGCCTCGAACAGCCAGATCCAATGTTCGCCAGTAAAATGAAGTGGAAGGCCAGAGCGACGAGGCGCATCGGGTGCGAGCTGGTGCATTTCGTAGACATGCAAGGGAGGTCGAGACTCACAAGATTGGGGCGCCATTGGAGACAGTACTTGGGCAGCTCTCCGTCGCTGACGGCGCTCTGCTTATCACCAGGCGAGATGGGCCAAGACGCAATGGCAGACGCCCGTCGAGAATTCAATGTGCTCAAACCCGCTTGCCGGTGCTCGAGTCGCTAACGGCTCCTGGTACACACGAAGGCAGCAAGAGTGCTGAGACAGGCGGTGAGAGGACGCGATCAGTAGAGTGTTGATGTTCGAATCGTGAGCGGCAAGACGGATGCGGTGTAGATGAGGTCGAGTCAGGTCAGGACGAGTAGGGACAGAAATAAAAAAACGGACAGAGATGCGAGGTAGCGCGAAGGCTGCGATGGCATCGATTGGCGCGCTTTCGGATAAGGTGGTGTTTTGCCCTTTGCGAGGGACCGCTGTAGTCAGTACCTGATCCTTGGGTCATTGTGGTGCAGTGACTCTGTCATGCGGCATCGTTTAACGCATGGCGTCTTCCGAGCGGTACTTGGACGACCTCGAGATGTTGTATCTGGTACCGCACGCTTTCTATGGCAGATGACAGCAGAGTCGCGGCCACCCATGCAGTACTTGCTTGACCCTCTCGACCTAGGTGTTATCACGGGGCTTCAATACGCATTGCTCTCGGTCTATACATGCTTCGAGTAAAAAAATGTCGCCTTATGGCCTTGGGCTCTTAGGATTGACCTCGAGCTGTATCGGATGTATTGGTTGTTAAGCTCCATACAAGTTGGTAGCCTAGGTATACCAAGGCATCAATCGCCAAAATACCTACTCTACTCTATCATCACGGTACCTCCTTTGGTACCAATAATGCGTCTGCATTGATGCTATATGTCAGACGAGCAAGCCAATTAATCTAGGAAAATAATTAAAAGGTATAATCTTCCATGTAGGACGTCCGACGTATGGTATGAAAACTCTCGCCCGTGCTGTCACTGAGCCAGTCGGGCACCTGTGATTGGCTGCTGCTCTCTACAGATAGAGGTACCTAGGTACTCGATACTTCGTACCTGCAAACCACCACCGCCGCCAGGGACCACGCCCCAAGATTTTCTGCGAGGCTCCGGCGCCCGTTCAAGCAGTTGGCAAGCGGCCGAAACCTTTTTCTTTCCCCAAACTCCCACCTTCAACCTCCAAGACAAGGCGACCAAGCTCCCCCGAGACTGTCGTCATGTCCCTCAATATCCCCGGCGCCCCCAACGCGGGCCTTTTCAAGCAAGGCTACAACAAGTGAGTTTGTCCCGGCTGTGGCAGCTCTTCATCTCCAAAAAAACCCCTCCCCCGCCAAGCCAGGGGACAAAGATCCTGACATTCACCTCCCTCTCAGCTACGACGCCGAAGATGGCGCGGTTTTGCGAAACATCGACGCCTGCCGGGCGATTGCCTCGACCGTTCAGACGTCTCTTGGTCCCTACGGCCGCAACAAGATCGTCATCAACCACCTTCAAAAGATGATCCTCACCTCCGATGCCGCCACCATCCTCCGTGAGCTCGACGTCGTCCACCCTGCCGCCAAGCTCCTTGTCATGGCCAGCCAGCAGCAAGAGTCGGAAATGGGCGATGCCACGAACCTCGTCATCGTTCTCGCCGGCGAGCTCCTGCGCAAGGCCGAGGACCTGCTGCGAATGGGCCTCAAGACCTCCGACATTGTCATCGGTTACGAGAAGGCTCAAAAGTTCGCCCTTGACGCCCTCGAGAAGCTCGTTGTCGACAAGGTCGACGACATTCGCGATCAAGATGAGCTCAGCAAGGCCATTCGCACCGTCGTCGCCAGCAAGCAAAATGGCAATGAGGACTTCCTCGCCGAGCTCGTCGCCGAGGCTGTCCTGGCTGTGCTGCCCAAGAACCCCGCCAACTTCAACGTCGATAACATTCGAGTCGTCAAGATTATGGGCGGCAGCCTCGACCAGAGCCGTGTCGTAAAGGGCATGGTCTTCCCCAAGGAACCCGATGGTTCGGTCAAGAAGGCCCGCCGCGCCAAGGTCGGCGTCTATACCTGCCCCATCGACGTTAGCCAGACGGAGACCAAGGGCACAGTTCTTCTGCACAACGCCAAGGAGATGATGGACTTTACCAAGGGCGAGGAGAGTCAGATTGAGACGGCAATCAAGGAGCTGCACGATTCTGGCATTCGCGTCGTCATCTGCGGCGACAAGATTGGCGACCTGGCCATGCACTACCTCAACCGCCACGGTATTCTGTGCATCCGGATTCTCAGCAAGTTCGAGCTGCGCCGCATCTGCCGTGTCGTCGGCGCCACCCCGTTGGCCCGGTTAGGCGCCCCTATGCCCGACGAGATGGGCAACATTGACGTCGTCGAGACGCTCGAGATTGGTGGCGACCGAGTCACCGTTTTCAGACAAGAGGACGAGGTGACAAGAACAGCCACTCTCGTGCTGCGTGGCGCGACGCAAAACCATCTCGATGACGTTGAACGTGCCGTCGACGACGGTGTCAATGTTGTCAAGGCCATCACAAGAGATCCTCGTCTCGTACCAGGCGCTGGCGCCACCGAGATTCAGCTGAGTGCCAGGATACAAGCGCAAGGCGAGAAGACGTCTGGCCTGAGCCAGTACGCCATCAAGAAGTATGGGGAGGCCTTCGAGGTCATTCCCCGGACGTTGGCCGAGAGCTGCGGTCTGGACGCCACCGAGATCATCAGCAGCCTGTACGCCGCTCACCACAAGGGCGAGAATGGCGACACGGGCGTCGATGTGGATGTAAGTTGACCGCATTGCCATGGAAGGAATATTCACTCTAACTTTACAATAGAACAACGACGATAGCGGTACACTTGATGCTACCGAGGCTGGCATTCTCGATCTTCTGGCGTCCAAGCACTGGGCCATTAGACTTGCCACCGAGGCTGCCCGGACAGTCCTGTCTGTTGACCAGATTATTGTGGCTCGCCAAGCTGGAGGACCCAAGCCTCCTGGTCCTAACCCCGTAAGTTATCCAGACATACTGCATCACAGTCGATAATCTGTTACTGACCGCTGTTTTCTGTAGAACTGGGATGAGGACTAGACAGGTGGAGTGATGAACAATGTCTGAAGTGGCTAGGATAAGACAAGAAGATTGTGGGAGGCGTCCTCTCTCAAGTTCTGCAGTCGAGTGTCCCAAGGCAGCACTGGATCTATCCAGAGAGGCGAGTACAGACAAGCCGAGTTGGACCTTGACGAACGGCTACCGACGCCAATGAAGCGTACATATTTGTCGACCGGGCCCGTTCAGTCGATGACGCAAGGGGTGTGGAAGTGGCCAAGTAGAGAAAAGTCGTTGATTATACCCGCGCAATCACGAATCCATGGCTACATAGTTGCCCTATAGACAGGAAGGCCTTTACTTCTGCTGCCCACCTCCTTTTTGTCGCTGCTTCATGCAAGAGTGAATGGGAACCGTATGCCCCCGCCGACTCTAGCATATTGATGTTCTGACTACAACGCTGGGATCCAAAAAAAAACCCCTGGCTTTTTTCCCCCTTAAATGGTGACGCCTCGTTGACAAAGCGTGTCTATATGACATAAGACGTTTTGCTTCGACTTATGTCGTCTTGCAAGCAAGTTGTGTCCATAGATATCAATCGACGCTACGCGATTCCACCACGAGGAAAGCTCGGGATGCGAAACAATGGCGTTCTCGACCTTTTCGGGCTTGGGGGAGTTTTCCGCGTGAGACTAGACGATTGAAGACTTAAAGGATCAAGTCGGAGAGGGAGAACGTAGGTCGTGTTTCAACAGCAAGACTCTCCTCTACAAAGTAATCGAGGTCGGGGGAGTGATGGTGGCATCGCTTCCCTCTAAGACTACGACACATGATGCCCCTGTGCTTCAAGTTAAAAGGCATTACGAATGTATATTAGACAAGCACACATGACGCTAAATTGGTTGCATGTTGGAGTTGTCCTTTGATTTGTTCTTCATTTCCATTCTCGATTCGAGCTCACAGTCAAATAGAAAATATGAGCTCCTAGCACGGAACAGATATTGGTCGCAAGAGACGAGGCTTTCGAGCCCAATGCCGCACCAAAAACGCAAACCGACTTTCTTTTCGAAAACAGGCCAACACACGCAGAGATTCCTTCCACCGTTCCCCAAGGCAGCCGTAATTCATTCCATATAGCAAAGCAAAAGAAAAAGGGGGTAAAGTATTCACAAAGAAAATTGTCCGCAACCGACAACAGCACTACCATCGCCCCGTAGATGGCGTCGTGGGTATATGTTGGGGAGGAGAAAAGGAGGAACTATATCCAAATAAACAAAACAAACTGACGCATAGTCTAGCGCCGACAAATACCCTCAATGCCGGGTCAAGGCCGACAAGAGATAACAGATAATGTAAAGAATGAATATAAATGAACATCTCGTGAATCTGTCGGTAATAAAGGGGGTATCAAATCAAAGAGTTGCAATGCCGACACTACCGCTCAGGTGCTGATGGCGAACGTGATTGAAGAAAATGAAAACTTTGTGACTTCAAGCCTCTTCCATGATACCCCCCTGTCCGCCACCCTCTTCGCGCCATTCGCGGCTCTTATCCGCAAGGCGCTTGATGCCAGTAACGCGGCCGGCCCAAAGGCTCTCAATGGGTGTGCGGAAGGTGAAGGCGCGCTGTGAGCTGATGACACCAATCACTTGCAATACAGCCTTTCGGCTGTCGCGGCCAAAGACCGCTGGATGGTTGATCCACTCCAAGCTGCTCTCCAATTCGCTGTCCAAAGCAGCGACGGTGTTGGAGTCTATACCGGTACCAACTCCAAACCCTTCGCCTGGTCGGCTTGGGCCGAAAGACGCGGCGGCAAAGCCGTTTCCGCCCGAGGAGGCTGCAGAGGTAGGAGGTGACGGACTTCGCTTTCGCTCTGGTGTACCACCTGCATTAAGAGACGAGTCACTGGTCCCGTGAGGAGTCGAAGGTGCCGACTTATTGGCCGGAGGGACGGGGGGGAGACCACCCTTGCCCAGGCCCTTGAGAATAGACCTCGTTTCGTTCAAAAGGGTGTGGGCGCGATCGTGCTGTCCACGACTAACGAGCGTCAGAGCCCGCGTGAGCATGTCCGAAGTGAGAAGTTCCATACGCCGCTGAACAATGCTGGGATGAGGTGGGATGGGAGGAGTGCTTGGCCAAGACTTCTTCTGGCCGATGGTGGCCGGAAGCATCGTGATGGCCAACAGAGAAGGCCGGGGCATGTGAGTCACGGTCCCCTCTCGTAGAATGTCGCCCCAGCTCAAGTCAGCTTGTATGAGAGGCACCTCCTCGACGGAAACGGCCCTTTCAGTGTCGTTATCGCCCGTTCCACCGAGAGCCTCCAGTCCGGAGACGATGTTGTCCCATGGATCCTGCGGTAGCTGCTCTTGCGACGCGCTGTCGGGTGTAATGAGTAGCTGGACCAGAATGTCCCGCTTATCGCCGAAGCGCATGTCACCTAAACTGGCCTCGGCGTCTCGTCCAGTGGCACGTTTGGTGATTTGCAACGCTCCGCTGATCTTGTGAAACTTCGCTGGGGATCCCTCTGGGAGCTTGAGCTTGAGCTTAACGTTTTGATGGGACAACGTCTGCATGCCGCCGAGGCAGCCGGCAAGACACTCGCGCAGCATCATCCAATCCTTGACATAGGTATAGGATGCCTTGGTTCTGGTTGATAGTTCAATCATCGTGTCGGGCTTGTGGGTCATGCCCAGGCCAAATGAGTGGATAGTAATCTTGGCGGCTTCCGCCCTGGAAACAACAAAGTCGACCGAGTCAGCATCCGCTGTGGAGGCGTCGCTAATGAGCATGATGGTAGCGATGGGGTTATTGTGCTTTCGCTGCATCAGCAAGTCCATGGCAACATTGGCGCCTTCGACCACGTCGGCCCGATGGCTCTTTTGGCCCACGGGCTTGATAGAACTCAGAATGTTGGACCAGCCGGGCCAAGCTTTGGTGGTCATTCCGACGATTGGCACGCCACCGCCTCCAGAGCCAAACGTTACAAGCCCCATTCGATCTCGCTCTCCAAGGTTGCTGACCATGAACTTGAGAGCATCGCGGACCAAGTTGATCTTGACACCCTGCATCGACGAAGAGATGGGTACCACAACGACGACGTCAATTGGCACATGAATCGCGTTGGGCAGGTTGGGGCTCCTGGCAAAGTTGGTGTATTCCGTCGGCGCAGTAGTGACGGACCTCGGTCCCCACGAGGATGCCGTTGACGACACTCGCTGTGGACGCGAGCGGTGCCAGTCGAGATCGTCTTCGTTTTCCGACAGGTCGCGATCAAAGTCGGGGCTTCGGATAGGTGAGTCTTCGATGGCGTTAAGATCCAGGAGGGCTTGATTCCAAAGCTTGAGTTGATTGCGATTCTCAAATCTCAAGTGGAATTGAGGAAGTTCAGCAACAGAGAGGCTTAGAGTGAGGACATTTTCATCGATTGTCCCCGTCTCTGCCACTTCGTTCAAGTGCTTCTTGATGAGAATCGATCCTTTGAGGGTGCAGCGAGTTCTAGGAGCCCCGTTATCATCCCATTGGGTCGATTGGGGGGCCAGCTTCTTCTCCTTGACGCAAATGAGCATCTCGGCAAAGAGATAGCACTCAAGCTCTTGCCAAGAGACCTTGTCCTTGCCGACCCGAAGTGTACCGTAGAGTCGAAGTTGACCGAACCTGGCAGAGATCAGCAAGGTGGTACATGGAAGGGTACGAGTATCGCCACGGGTGTTATGCTGAACACATCAGACACATACCTGCTGAAGTCCAACCCGTGCCAGTTATCGACGCGATTGCGCAAGTTTTCGGTCATCTCTTCCAAAACTTCGGCGGACTCGTATGGATAAAATCGCCCAGAGCTCTGTGCCATCGACGACCGATAATTGACCTCCTCCATGCGAGCGCTCACTGGGGGCAGATGCAGAGGTTGCACACCGAGATCTTCGGGATCCGGTCGCCACTTGTTGCCAGTGACCTCGACGGTGACGAGGCATGTGAGAGTCTGCTGCTGTCGAGATCGATTGATTGTGGGAAACTCTGACCGCACAGTCACGGTAGGCGGAGGAACTGGGTTGCGAGAGATGGGTCGCGGACTACCGGGTGTCGTCTCCATCGCTTGCACGTCATAATCGTGCCGCCATGGCGGCCCGCTCTGAGTCGTCTCTGGGTAGACGCTGGAGGCGTTTGCCTCGCTGTCGCTGCGCGCGTGTCTTGAAGAGCCGTAGCGGTCGGATAGAGCGGCGTCTCGGCTATCTCTGTAGCTGCCTCGGGTGACGCTGTCCCTGCCGTTGATGCTAGAGTGCTGCGAGTAGTAGTTTCTTTGCGAGCTATCGACGCTGGGCGGTCTCATTGTCTGGCTGTCCCAAGTGGGATTGGACGTAGCGATGGAGCGAGCGTCACTCGCACTGGCAGTGCGCATCATGGTGCTAATCTTGTCTGCGCCGAGTGTCAGTCCGGATCAAGAATCGAACGCGTCAGGGGTAACCAACTGAGATCAATGACATTACCACCGCGAGTGGTGTCGAGATGAAGCGGCGCATCGCATGTCGGGCAGAATTGAGACTCGAGTTCGCGAATAAACTCGTAAAAACAGGCCTCGTGGGAGACGTGAGTGCAAGAGAACTGTAGGATACGCTCGCCTTGCAAGGTGTGCTCCAACGGTTCCTCACAGACAGCGCATTCGCTTCCGACAAAGGTCCTTTCACGCCGCGTACGGCTTCGTTCTGTTGTGCTGGCCATAACGTTATTGTCGATACTGCCGACTCGCCTGGGAGCGCTGACGAGCGATGATGAAGAGGCGCCGTGCGAGTTCCGACGGTAGGAAAAGTCGCTGCGCGTTGCGGCTGGGAAAGGATTGCCTGGACGAGTGGGCGGATTGTCAGTCATGCGAGTAAATCCCCCGATCCGCCAAAGGCAAAATAAAAGGGTCAGACCGGAACTAGCAACGATGCTGGGTGCTTGGCGGCCGCCAGATAGGAGGGCGAAGATTGAGAAGCGCAAAAGGACGTACCCTTATCTGGAAACAGCGGATCATGGATCAGGGGCCTAGCACGAGGGGCAGCCTGGGGTTTTCCGGTTAGGCTCAAATCTGCCAGACGCGATGCGAAGTGAGGATTCTGGCCGGCGGCTTCGTTGGGGGAGGGCCCGGCGTCGTCGACCCGCTGGCGCGTGCTTCGTCGAGATCGGCTAAACATGGAAAGGGACTCGCTGTTGGGTGCAATCGATATTGAATAGGGGGCCCTCGGCGGGCGATGACGCAGAGGCACGGGCTGAAAGCCTCGACACCTTTGTGGTCCTGCTCGAGTCGAGTTGGGCCGGGGTTCGATGGAGCGATTCGTTTCGGTAAAAGTCGCAGGAGACGGGCAATGTGGTGGTATCCAAGGCGAGGCGAAAGGCTAAACGGCAGGCAATACGAGGAAGTGGTGTGTGTTCGCGAAAGGGTGGATGTTGCGCAGCAGGAGGCCGTGAAGGAGAAGATTGATGATGATCCAGGGGCCGGGGTAGGATGTTTCAAGTGCCTGCCTTTATTAATGCAACAAGAGACAAGAGGCCAGCCAAGACGGCAATTGCATGATAAAGGACAAGGTCCAGGCAGGCAAGGTAGTTGGATCGGAGAGCGGGAAGGACGCGAGAAGAAAGAGAAGCGCAGATGGATGGGAAAAGGTGGCAGCACTATCCGTATACAAGTACGAATTCGGGGACAGGCGCAAAGACGCCAGGGAAACTGGTGCAGAAGAACGGGCAGGCGCGGGAACGAGGTACAGTGCCTACAGTACCTGCCTGGTGAGGCTGTCCGCCGACGAGTTGTACTGGGCAAGTACCTCGTCTACATGCAGTTCTGTGTGCAGCCTCAAAAGGTACTTACAGAGTCGTCAGGGTCCTTTGCTGGGGACACCCAGGATGCAGGGGGAATTTGGGTGCAACAAAAGTGACGGCGCTGGGGTGTGGGTGGAGAGATGATGGTGGGCAGGTGGGCATGAGGAGGAAAGGAGAGCCTGCCAGCGCGCCACGAGCCTTCCCGGGTACGTACCTAGGGGGGAAAACCTGGCAGGCAGGCCTGTTTGCGCAGTGAGTGCCAAATGACAAATTGCGGGCGAGGATGCGGTCGCGGAGGGTGCCCCGGCTGTGACCGTAGGCCAGTGCGGTGGCGTGGAGCTTAACGCGCCAGAAAATGGGTCAGGCGGCTTTTGCAAGGGAAGAATAATGGAACGTAAAATGGCACAGGCACTCGGTGACGGCGTCGGCGGAGCTGACGGTTTGCAGAGCCAGCGGCTGGCCACTGGCGTGCCAAGATACCACCTTCCCGTCCGAAGTACCTCTCTATCGATCTCAAGTCCTTCAGGGCTGCAAGTGTCTACCACCAGTACCTCGTACTCCCAGAGGGGCTACTCACCAGCCAGTACAGTACTCCAGTCTGCAACGGTGCAAGTGAGCGCACATGGGCAGCAAGCCCATGCCGCCGTTTGCCCACCCCTACGGCCTGGACGACTGCATCCCAACGTGGGCATTTGCAGCAGGAAGAATGAGCGCGAGGCTGGACACGATGATATTGGAGAGCATTGATGCATGCAGGAGGGCATACAGTACAGACTCACCCGCATCTACAGTATTCTACAGCCCCCACCGTCATCTTACAGTACCTATGTAAATAACTTTTGTCCTCGTCTCAAGTCCCACGTGTTTTGTGTCAGGCAAGCGGCTCATCTCAACACTTGGTCTTGTATCCGCCTGTCGTCGCCCACGTTTGCTCATCGGCCTGTTCGTCTCCGGCGCGAGCCACCGGTGGACTTGATGGTTGTGCAATCGCAATCCGCAGTTGGTCTCACCCGAGACACGGGGGGTGTGGTCGGTGGGGGCCGCCGTGTCCGTTTGGTTCGACCCGCTAAAAAACCGCTCCGACGAGACAGGCGCGCGGGCGGATGGAGACCTTACGTAGACGCTGCAGATAGATGCAGAAGACTACCATTAGATGGGTTTCCTCCCGTGAGAATAGGCCGAGGTTGAAGAATTGCGAGACGACCTTACTTGTTGCTTGGTGGTTGAGCAGTGACCAAGTCGGACAATAATGAGCGTGAACCGCTCAAGTACCTCGTACGTATCTCGTACAATACAGTGCAGTCCTCCATTCTCCTCTGTAACTTGAGTCCTCCGAAACCGTCAAGCCGGAACCACCTGCTCGATTAGTCGACTACCTCTGCAATGCTCCAGCCTCTCTGGTCATGTCCTTCCCCAATCCTCCGCACCCCGGTCTTGGCTCGTCTTCGGTTGTTTCTACCGTACTGTACAGTATGTACTGTAAGCCACTCCAAAAATGGCATCTTTTGGTAAAGCAGCAGAGCAGTCAAGTTACTGTATCGGCTGTCGTCTTTCCTTGCTTCCTTTTTTTTCCACGCAACTTTCCTCCGACTTAGCGCCTGAGCGCGCAACTTGGCGCTAAATTGAGATGCCGGGGAGGTCCCGTGTACTTTTTCTCGCGGCAGTCCACCAGGTCTTCGTAGGTTTTAATACATACATGGATCGCTCCCTGCATCTACTTACAGCAGGTGCGCTAGGCAGCTGGGATCGACCTTCCATCCGGCTAGCGCGTACAAACGGACCAGCTGCGACTGCAGACAATAAGCTTGACGCCCAGCTCGGAAAACAGCAAAAAAAATTGAGTCAAAATACTCGCCCAAGGTGATCGCCTTCACTCACGAATTAACCCACATTGACCGATTCACTATTCAGCGTCATTGACCCGAAAGTCTTTGCCTCTGAATTAGCAAGAAGAGCTACGATTGACTCCTTTGATACAGTTCACGAAGCACATTTGCGAAGCACTGTGCCGTGCTGTACACCACCATCTGCCCATGCAGCTTCGACTCCGCGACCTCCCCCGTTCTCGCTGAACCAATCAGGCGCTACATGTCGCTTGATCAACGTCGGACAGGGGTGCCCAGGGAGTGAGCCATGGAGCGGACATGTCAGCCATGGCAATTCCGAAAGTCCTTGACAGCTTGATGCTGACCAGCAGACCAGGCTTCGATGAATGCCTGGCGAAGGTCGCCGAGCCCTGAGCCGTACGTCTGCGCCGTTGCGGCCAGGACACGAGCGGCTGGTCAACAGCGATGTCGATTCTTGAACTTGAAGGAAATGCCGCAGGTCTCCGAGGATCGCGATAGCGCACCACGACTTCTCCGTCTACGCCTGAAGTTGAGAAGGACCGTCCCTATGCAGAGGACATCACGAGATTCTCAGCCATGACCAACATGTGTTCCATTGCTAGCCCACCCAGCCCGAACCAACCGCCGATGCTACATGAGCTTGAGGGTAGGAACTGGGCACCTCACGCAAATCCGGGGCAGGAAAGTGGTGGTGAATGCTACGGCGCACGGATGCCTGTGACAGCTCCCGCTGCACCTCGAGCAACCTCCGTCACTGCAGGTACGGGACAAGGCACGACGCTGCGTGCGGTACACATGATGTACTTGAAGATTCTGTTAGCAGGCCTACCTGCTCATCCCACACCACTGTAAGTGCCTAACCTGGCCTGTCCGGGCTAAGTAAGTTAACTTGTTAACTTGATACCAGGTAGGATGCATCGGCAAGACTTGACTTTATGGGTCGCGACAAAGGCCCAAATGTGCAGGTGGCTTACCTCGGAGCATGGCCGTGTACGCAGTCTTGAGGTGGCACGGCCTCAGCCCGGCGTGCCTTCATACGGGACTGCGTGGTCAGTGCGGCACTTGGCGAGTCGGCCCCGTCCCTAGACGCCACAAAAAGACCGGCTCTTAGCTTCTCTCCACGAGAACCGTCCTCTTAGATGCCAGAGTCTCGCTGCTGAAGTCGCTTGAAATCATTCAGGACTTTGCTTTTTCTCTCTCTCTCCCCAGACCTCCGCGTTTATCGGAGCAACTCGTTCTGTGCGACAAGTAAGCACATGCCGGTCCGACGGTTCGTTCATCCCTGCTCCGTGTCTGTCACTACGTATTTCATTTCAAGCATGAGATATCGCTGCGCCAGTTTGACAAGCTACTTCGTACGCATAAATGAGAAATAGCGAGGCTCAAATTATTGGCTCAGCCGGTAGCAGTTGCTATCGCTGTAGTCTCTATCCGCTTGACCAGGCAATCGAAAGCACCATTCTGCTTCCACGCTTTATGTCTACCAAAGCTGTCTTTAACGACACAAACCGTGCTCTCATAACCTTCAAAGTGACCATGCACCAGATAACGACACAAGACCCAAATCTCGAGCTCTCCGCGTCTTGCTCGGTCAGATCACCTTCTGCGGGTGAGCACGGACTGGCCGGCCAACTTGTACTCACAAATGCGCTAGGAGTCCTCCGCTCTCCGGTGCTCATCTTTTAAGGTAAGCTTCCGTGGCGGCCTCTTGGCAAATGACGGTTTCACAACTGGGGTTTGGCGGCGAGATAAGAGAGATGGGATGACCCTGGAGATGCTCTCAACCCGGACAACTGCAGAAAGCCACATGGCAATCTGGCACACCGTGCCTGTCGGCTCCGTCTCTGACGTGACTTGCTGTCACCGAGCTCCAGCGCATCGCAAGGGGCGAGCGACCGTGGTCGAGGCCGGGAGGACGATGCTTCCGCCGGGGAAGCTTTACCGGTATGAGATGATGCGCAAACGCGGAGGCGCCTCGCGAGCCATCCCGACTTATGTCGCACGGCACAGTGAGCCGAGTGCTCGATCAGGGGTCTACCTCATTTGGTCCCTTGATTCCAAGACCTGCGGCGACGTTCAAGACCCTGTATGGAGTACGCAGTTTTTGCTGCTTCGGCACGTGGCTGCCACACCGTTGTCGAGACATTTAACCCCGACAGCGGTCCAAAACTTTCAAGCGGTGTTCCGGAGCCACGTGCGATTTCCCGCTCAAAAGGCCTGCCATATCCCCTTCCTCTCGGCGTGCCAAATGTTGCAGTATGCTCCGGTCACGAAAAACAAAAAGAAAACGACAACTCACGATGAATCTCAGATGGGTTCGTCTAAGTCGAGGGCCTGGTTTAGGTCACTAAATGTTACACTAATCCGGGAAGGGCGTTACATCATTGGAGACATAAAGACACTCACATCACCTCACGAAGAGGAGCATTCAGGGATGAGGCTTGCCCGAGGTCCGCAGGTGTGCATTGAAACGTCCTTCACTAATCAACCTGGCCGCGGCAAAGATCAATTTTCGTGGTTGCGCAGACATCGGAGAAGATCACGCAACCTTGCAACCATAAGTGCCGCACATCGTTTATCATCACCATGTATTGGCTTGCCATCAGTATTAGCTCGAAGCCTCGAACCCTTCAGCTGCCGAATCTGGCCAGGCCCCGATGGACTTCTATCTGGCTTCCAGAAGCATTCGCGGCAAGCCACCTTCTCCACCAGCTAGGGAAATCCAAAGAGTCGCTCAGCATCCGTGCGAGACGATGTGGATCCCCGTCGGCATGGGGCATCGTTGGAGAGCGCTTCAATAACAATCCCGAAGCACTCGGATTGGCAGCAGCAAAGTGTCTGAGCGAGGGCTGGCAAGCCACTCCCGCCGGCGCTTCACACACGCGTTCGGCAAGCCTCGAGGAAATCTTTCGAGCCAAAGTACGAAGTAACGTCCATAGTGGACTTAAGGTAGGGAAGGCTCTTTGAACGGCCACCGTCGAATGTAACCTCAACTGCATAGGCCTCAGTAACGATCATCGTGGGTGAGCGCGCATGACACCGTCTGTGGGACAATCGTCACCTGCAGCATGAGTACAGCACGCTCAACACTGCCTTGCTAGAGAGCAGCCGGATTTGGACGCACGGCGTCCCTGCACAGCGGCAAAGCTAGAACCGGGCTGCATCGTGAGCTGGCGCTTGCGTCCTGCAACACCGGCGCGCGACGCTTCTGGCAAAGGGGGCGCTAGGCGGTCCAGGAGGTGTGGAGGGCGCTGTTCCAATGTCGTCAAGTCGCCAATGACCAGGAGTTTTTCAATACGATCGCCTACATGGCTCAAAGAGAGGCATTATTCCTCCTAGTCGACGCGTTCGAGCCAAGCTACGGAAGGCGCGCATGTCGGGCTTCGTGGATCTCGACCATCTCTGGGCTGATGCGCATCTGATGACCACGCGAAGGTCTTGTTTTCCCACGGAGTCTGGATAGGATTTCGAAGAAGGAAAAAAGAAAAGAAAGGACGCCCAAACCGACTGAATGGATGTGTCAATGATTGGCTGAAAGGCTGTGGCATTGTGCCGTCTCTACTATGACGAGGCCAGAGGGCGTCGCCCTACTTTACCTAAGAGAGAGTTCTTCTCACTTCCGGATACGCACCCTGTTCTCCGGACATCACAAGCTCATAACTTTAAAACATGAAGAATAGTCATTTCGGTGCGTCTCCGAGTGTCTTTGAATGCTTGGTGAAGCTCGATCATCAGAAAGCCCAGAGGCTGGGAAGCGGGGCCTATTGACGTGCGACGCCCGGGAAGTCGGAGCGCGGGTGCCTTGTACGGCATTGTTGCCGAAGTGCGCCGCAAAACAGCAGTCCATTACGGAGTTTTCAATGCTGCCTAGAGTCAACGTGCAGCGGCTGACGCTGGCTCCAGTGAGGGGCTCACGATGTGCGGCCTCTGAAGGTGTGCATCGATGGATCAATCATCATGGACGGATAGTACCTGCTAGGCCTACCGCTGGATGCTACCAGGTACAGTACGTTCAAAGTACCCAACGGGTCCTTTGCACCGCGTCTCTTGTCTCCCCAAGTGCCATCCGTCACCGTTAGGGAAGCTTTGAAGCAACATGCTCGGTGTCGACTTCCGACTCTAGCGGCCAGACCAGCACCTGCCTGACGAGGGAGAGTGGCAGCACTTTCTCAAGCTGCCCCGCTGACTAAGGGCCCCTAGAGCAGGTAAGTTATGCACGACGCACGTGCTCGGCCGATGCAGCAGCAACTTATTAGTATTTCGACTTCCTCCAACACATCCTTTTAAACTTTGTCCGCTTCTTCTTCATCAATCTGCCGATCTGAACGGCAGGTCCGAAACGCCTCTATCAACCGGACGAGGGGGAGGGGCGGCCTAACGTCTGTGAGCCGAAAGTCAATCCAGGAAACAGACGAACATGGCGGCGTCGGCGTCAAACCAAGTCTGTGCGAGCAACCCCGAGCCGACGACATGCACGTTCGTAAAGCACTCTCGCATGGAAAGAGGAGCACGTCTGTGCTCCTCGGCCATGGTGTGGAAGACGGCAACGGAACGAAAGAGACTCTTGCCGGCGTTGTTCTTCTTCCCCGCTGTTGCACGCTACACCAATTCGGATGCCATCATTGGAATCCCAAACAGCCAAGTGGCGGACGTGAGCCTTTTTTTTTCTCTCCGAAGAGACGCTCTATTAGCACAGACGGCAGTGTTCCAGAATCACGGTCCCGAGGCGGACCATCCAAGGCTATACCGCCGAATGTGACATTGTTTTGGCTACCGTTGGCCGTGTGCCGTTCAGCATCGTGGTCGGCAGTAGGACGGCAGATGGAAGTGGTGGCCTCTCGGGCATCATTCTGCCTACCTTACTTCCCCTCCTCGTGAGACGTTGAAAGGGCACTAGACTCAGCCACGCATATATCGCAGGCAGTCAATGGCGGGTTCATCACGAAAGGCAGGCCCTGTGTAGGAGTGAACTGTACGTTCCTCTTTCGAGCTTGGGGTTCGTGCTTATTGTGACCTGGCAGCCAGCCTTTGTCGAGCTGTGCTCTCCCGTCGCAACTCTACCACGGCGAAGCTCACCCCGGCTGCGACTCTGGAGTATCTCTCTGCCTCTGTCGTCTAGAGAGCAAGCATCGGCGGGCACAGATGCTGTCCACATGGCAGACGCTGAACCTTCTTGAAGGCCGTGCCTGTGCGGGCTTTGGGGCGTCTTTGTATCGACCTCGGTGACTTGTTCGTACTTGACCGAGCACGCGCCGAAAGCTCTACCCGGAGGAGTGTCGCCTACTCGGTAGTGTAGCAGCGTCGGCCGCCGTGAACATTGGCGGTGGATCACTGGATCCCAAGCCGACCGGCCCCTCCCTGCCTGTCAATTTGATGGGCAATGGCTCGCATGCGCAAGCCCTCGATCCCACGTGAAATGTGGATAAAGTCAGGGATGAATGCGCCTAGGAAGTTTGAGGCTCTTGAGCGCGATGCCGGAGGTGGGTTCAAACTGTGCTCATGGCTCGCGGGTTGGTAGAGATGAGTCGTATGTTCTGGAATAATCGGAAAGCCTCGATCAACAAATTCGCTCTTTGATGGAGGACTCAAGACTGCTCATTTGCGTTTTTGCTCCCGAATCGTTGATTCTCCCCTCGGAATTCGGAAAAGGATAATCTCTTCGATCTGCTATGATCAGGGAGGCTGTCCAAGTCAACAACATCATTCGCATCGGGCTTTTGGAAATTGGCTGTGGATCAACCACTCCATGACATTGGACGTTTTCCCTCCCAAGATTTCCACGAAGCGCGAATCCTTCCGTCATTTACAGTAACTTCTTCTGTGGGACCTTCTTGGCTGCAGACATGACTTGTGGTTTGCCCCGGTGATTAATATTGCACACAAGTTATACTGTGACTTGTATCCCGGCTCACACGTGCCAAAGAGCTTTGCTTTCTGGGAGATTGCCGTGGGTAATTTTACCAAGTCGATGATGATGATGATGATGACCTGCCATCTTCTCCACCTCAAACGGAGTGTTCAAAAGAATACAGTAGTTTTGTCGGGCGAAAAAGAGACAAGGCAAGGACGGCTTTTCGACGGGTTTTCTCACATTCTGCAGCTCGCAACTTTGAGCTTTTCATTCGTAAAGTACAGTACAGTCTGTAAGTTGCCGCGTATGGGGGCGGGCGCATGCATCGCGGGTCCTAATTTCACGCGCGAAGCTTGATGCGACGACTTGGAGGATGCGACGTGGAGCGCGTACAGTACAGTATGTGCTGTAGCAAGGGAGAGAGGCAGGTGGGCGGAGAGGTTTGTACACAAGGTATGTAATGTTCGTATATAAGATCGGGAAGACGCAATTTCTCTCGATTGTCTTTCTTGCGGTGGATGATGACTCGCAGTTGAATCCGAATGTCAATATGTGGTCTCATATACACACACTCTTAATATCGCGAGTGCGGATATATTGTACTGCACTTAAGTAAGCATAAGCTTGGTCGTGTGTCTTGGAGTCATAGATTCGAGACACTTTACACGTTCAAAGAGACATGTCGTCATGAAATCACGACCGGGGCGGACCAGCAGACGTGCCTGCGAGTGCGGCGGGTTGTGGGCAAGCGGTGAAGGGAAAATGACATGCGCGCCGCAGTCGTTGTTCGCAGATTTGCAGATGTCGATGCAGACGTTGGCGTGGATAGTGCCGCCGTTGCATATGGATATCTATCTCGCATCCGCATCCCCCCCCCCCCCCCCCACTGACAGAAGACCTGGAGAGCCCACCGAGCATGCAGAGATGGGACGCACGTGTAATGAGCTCTCCGTCTCCATCGCCCATTACAGACTGTATACAGTACAGGTGTGCGTACAAAGGGATACACCAGGAAAAATAACATATGCATGCCTCACAGGCCGAGACGAAGGCAAACCCCATGTCCAAGGAAGACACAGAGAGGACAATAAGCCGCATTGGCTCGGGCAAGACGTGTATATATCGAAAATCCACGAGACTTTGCCGCGCCGCTGAACACACACCCGCCCTCCCCCTTTCATCTGCAGTCGTGATGCTTTACATGAACGTCTGCTACTTGGCCTTGGCGGTGAAGAAGCCCGCCGCCCGCGGCTTGGCCACGACCGTCCGGTTGCGCCGCAGCAGCATGTCCTTTGACTTTTGGCTCTGCTTGCGCGCCTTGGGCGGCAGTCGCTCGTCGGCCTTGCTGGCCACGCGGTACACGGTCGACCCGACGACCTCGTCGCGCGGCGCCTTGGACTTGCGCGCGAGGCCCCTCTCGGCGCCCGGGATGCTCCTCGTCGTCTTCGTCGTAGTCGTCATCTCCTGTTGACGAGACCCACGCGTGCCGGTGCCGCCCTCGTCGTCGTCATCGCTCGACGGGTCCGTCAGGAACTCGGCCGGCAGGACGTCCGGGACGGGGGCCTTGTCCACGCGTCTCCTCCTGCCCGCCGGCTCCGGCTTCCTGGCGACCTGGCCGGCCTCGTCGTCATCGTCCCTGTCCTCCTCCTCCTCCTCCTCCTCTTCCCCTTGCTCGACGGCCTTTTCCGCCTCCTTGCGCTCCTCGGCCTGCTTCTTGAGCAGCGCGTCGCGCTCTTGGCGCTTGCGCTTCTCAGCAGCCGCTTGCCTATCGCGCAAAACAGTCAGATGCCACGTACATGAAAAGCACACAATATGAATTTCTTTTATTCACTTTGAGGGGGGGGGGGGGGGAAGAGGGTTGACTCACTCTCGGGCGGCTTTTTGAGCGGCTTGCGCAGACTTCTTCATCTCTGAAGCGACTTGCGTCGTGGACACGGCCTCGGGTGCGGCATCGTCGTCGCTCTCCTCATCCTCGTCCTGAGCGGGCGTGGCGCTCGGCTTAGCCTTTGCGCTGGCTGTCTTTGCGGCGGTCGTCTTGAGAGCCGCCGCGACGTCATCTTTGTCGTCGTCGCCGCCAAAGGTGATGAGCGTGCCGCCCTTGACGGCCGCCTTGGGAGCCTCCTTCTCGTCGTCCTTGGACCGCACCGGCAGCTTTTGTCGCTTGGGCGAGGCCTCTGCCGACGCCGCCTCCTTTGCGGCCTGCTCCTGCGCAGCCTTCCTCTTGCGGGTTTGAACCGCCATTATGCAGGCAAAAGGTGAATTTGTAGATGAGCCGTCGTAGTTTTTTGCTTGATGAGATTTTTCGCTTGATGAGATTCAGCTGGGTATTGCTGTCACGTGTAGATTTCCCTCTGAAGAAAATAAAAAATTCGCAATGGAGCCTTGATGAAATTTGAATGATTTTGAGGACTAGGGGTTGCGTAGGACTTGGAATGATTCTGGGTGGTATGGCGGTAATGAGAGGCTTAGGACCCTGAAAATATTTTGGCATGGTCACTTTTTCACTCCTCGGTGAGAGATGGCCTCACCGAGGCTCCAGAAATGATATGATTGGACACAGTCCTGCAAGGTGGGTCTACACCTCGAATCTCGACTACACCTTGGTCTCCACGCCGCAACGAAATCACAAGCCGGCTTGCAGATTCACTCATTGTCCAATACAAATCATCATTTCGCTCGCTCCAATTTCCTTGATGAATACTCGAAGGGCATGCATGTACCATAGGATGAGCGGTGAATGAATCCAGCCCCGACCTCGCGAGTTACCCAGCTCGAAGCGTCGAGTGTTCACTGCTCATCCGCTCACGATGGCATCTCGAGCCGTCCAGAAAGGCGGCGCACTGTTCCGAGGCAACTCCTTGCTCAAGAATACTCTCGCGACGACGGCGCGTCCGCACATATCCCGCACCAGTGTCAATGCGCAATGGCAGACGTGTCGAGGGAAGAAGTTCCAGCCACTGACGAGTAGTCAAAGAGGAGCGCCCAAGGCCCCTAATGCTCTCCGGCCGAAGCTCTCGTTCACCAAGGAAGGGCACTTGGACTTGAAAGACTACCCTTCCGAGGTCTTTCGCAGAGTCATCGCGTCACACCCAGACTTCTTCAATCGCTTGTCGGCAGACCAGTATTACGAGTGCGCCGAGAGGTTCTTCAAGGCCCACCAGCAGGGCGATAGCCCTTGGAGCATATCTTTCGGCCCAGGTGAGCTTTTGAAACCCGAAACGGGGGTATGATTTACCAGATTCTTACGCATCTCTCCGCTCTAGACGACATGTGCTCGCCTGCCGTTATGCATGACATTGCCTGCATCATCTGCTTGGCGAGGCCGCGCGGCCCTCACTGCGCAGCCCTATGGGCATCGGCGTCGGCCATGAAGCATGACCCGTCCACCATCTCCCTGGTCAAGATGCTCATCGATTCCGGCCTCTACGGTGTCATCCGACAGCTACGTCCGGCCGAGGACCGGTTACGCAACCTGGCGGCCGAGGGCAAGAACCCCAACGCGCTGATGGTCGAGGGCGAGCTGCTCGCCAAGAGGGAACAAGTCCACGTCGCCATCGCCGCATTTCGGCGCGCGCTCAAGATCGGCGGCGACGACTTTGAATGGAGGCCGCTGTGTCAGATGAAGCTAGCCGAGGCGCTCGACAAGGCTGGCGAGAAAGAAGAGAGTCAGCGCATATGGGAATCCATGAGCGACGAGAACCTTCCCGAGGTTCATGAGTGGCTCGGCAAGTTCCACATGTCAACCGATCGGGACCGTGCCAAGCAGAGTTTCTATACGTCGGGAATGCTCGATAACGCCCGGGCTTACACCTATCTGTCCGAAATGGCGCTCGAGGATGCGTCGCAAGCGTCGGATTCCACCACTTCCGAAGACCACACGAAATGGGCGATGGAGTGGTCCAGGCTGGCGAATCCGCGGGCTGATATTTGAATCGCATCTATCACGAAGGACGGCCCGCATCATTGACCGTGACTGCAATAAAGTGCCCTCTTATTATCAAACAGAGTCGAGGGGGAAAGAGTCAGGCTGTCGGGCCAGAATGCCCAATGGCCCACAGAAGACCAGACGACGGTCCGGAATTGAGGCCTAGGTACAGTGACGTATGTCTTTTCTTTATCGCGTTTCAGCGTTCTAATCATGTCGGACGCGACGCGACAACAGCATGGACGGCGCGGACAGAGACCCGAGTGACAGATCCTTGAACCGATCTGAGTCGCGCAGCTAAAACAATGTCGCCGGGTCTTCACGGCGCGACTCAGCTAGCTTACATGTCCCAAGACAGTCTTCGCCTTACATGTCCGTCAACTTCTTTTGTTTCTTGGGCGCGGCTTCGGTGCTGGCCTTTCTCGCGTGACGCTTATCCCCAGCCGACGGCTTGTCGCCGTCCGCGTCATCTGCATTGGCCCCGTCGTCGCTCTCGCACTCGCCGCGAACCTCGGACTCCTTTGGCGACGGGAAGAGCTCGCGCCAGGTGCCCTCGAGGACCTTTTGGTCGTTGCCGTGAAGGCCCACCTGATAGGCCTTCTTCATGGCGTCGAGACATACGCCGCGGCGCTCCGGGAAGTCGATCATGGGCTTCGGATACGTGCCCTCATCGCGGGACGCCAGCCCGTCGCCCGTGACGCGTACTCCGGCCTTCTTCTGGTCCGAAAGGGGCGCCTTCCACGGCTCGTAGATGTACTTCGCCGGAAGGTCCTTGAGCTCGGGAATCCAGCGCCGGATAAAGTCGCCATTCTTGTCCCACTTCTGGCCGAACGAAACGGGCGAGTACATCCTGAAGTACTGCGAGAAGAAGGCACTGCACGAGAGCCACTGCCAGTTTCCGGCGTTGCACGCGGGTTCGGCGTCTAGGAGCAGCTCCTGGAAGACGTCGCCCCCTCGCTCCCACGAGATGTACAGGCCGCCACGGGTCAGGAAGCAGGCCAGTGCGTGCCGTCCGAGATGGTGAATCCAGCCCTCCTCGCGCAACTGGCGCATGAGGGCGTCGATCCACGGGTACCCAGTGACGCCAAGCTTCCAGCGCTGGAACCAGACGTGAGCTTGTTCGTCATCGACGTGATATTCTCCAGTGGCCAGACCCGTTTCCGGATCGTGTTTCGAGGGCAGATGCCAGGGGATGAAGCGGCAATACGGATTTCGGCTCTCCTGCTCAAAGACGGCCCCGAGGGCCGCCTGGGCCGCAAAGTACATGTCGCGAAAGAGCAGCTGGCCCGTGAGACTCGCAGGCGGTGACGAGGCGCCCTTGCCGTACTCGTCGACGACGTCCTGCACGCGCCAGTAAAAGTCACGGACTGACAAGGCGCCAAAGTGCAGAAAGGGGGAGAGCAGGGTGGTGGACTGGGGCTCAAACTGAGCCGGGCTCGTCTTTGGCTTCTCGAACGTGGCCGTGTACTTTTTGTCGCGGATGATGTCGTCCAGCCGCTTCAGGGCAATCGTCTCGCCGCCGCGATGGGGCGTCGTGGCGGGCGGGAAGCCAAGCTCCTCCATAGTCTCGATGGCGAAGTCTCCCTTGGGTCCGGCAATTCTGTGATACGCCGAGTCCGAGCCCGTCTTAAGGTCGCCGTTGCGATCCGGCCGTCTCTCGGGAAGGTCATGGTCAAAGTCGACGGGCATCTCACCGGGATCTGGGAGGCGGTCCGGGGCAGGGATGGGCCGGGGGATGGCACCGACCTTTGCGCCTGCGGCCTGCAGCTGAGTTATGGACATGGTGGGCTTGCCCGAATTACGGGCGACCACCAGGTCGCTATCCCATAGGGTCCTGCCGGAGCGAACAATGACCTCGACGCCGGCCTCTTTGGCGGCCGCTGTCACGAACTCATCGCGCTCACGGCCATAGCTGTCCGTGTCCTTTTCGAAGACGAGATGAGTGACCTTCCAGGCCTTGAAGATCTTGGGAAAGACAGTCTGAGGACCCTCTCGAAGGACGAAGAGCTTAGACTTGGGGTTGAGTTTGGTGATGGACTGAGACAGGTCGTTTTGACAGTCCAGCCTGAGACGATCAAGTCAGTTCATGCTAGGATTCGCAGATTGTTCTTGGACTTCTACTGCTTACAGGAATTGCCATCGATTAAGTCCTCCACGCTTCTTGTAGACGTATGTGGGGTCCCATGTGAAGATTGGCCAAAGGACTTCAGGCTGAAGATCGAGAGCCGCCTTGAGGGCCGGACTGTCTGACAATCTGAGGTCGGTCCTGAACCAGTAGATGACACGCGGCTTGCCCATGGTTGCGGAAGATTGTAAGACTGTCCCTCGTCAGGCAGGCATTCACTGGGCGCACTCGAGATGCAGATGCTATTTTGGGCCTGCTCACGGGTTATGAGCATTCAATGGTTGCACCGCGAGATAAGGTGAGGCTAGGGGAGCCTCGGTTGGGAGGTTGAAGTGTAGGGTAGCATCTTTTTTTAGTCAAGTCATGACGCCTTTACACCGCTTCCTTTCAACTAGCGCGATGTGAGAGACGAACGTCTACCGTAAGGATCTCGGCCGAGGAGACGAGAAGTGCGGTCAGCTCAAAGTGGGCGATGGTCGACTACCCTGCTGCTCTGGAAGCTTGATGCGTAGGCTGTTCGAACTTCGTTGATTATCGTCAATCGCGGGTTCATCTTGACTATTGTCTCCCGGTTATCCGTTGGGCGAAGATGGCATTTCGAAATTCAATGTTAATGCAGGGAGAATGTTTGTGCGGGAAACAAATTGCGGGGCATTGAGTGAAGCAAGTCCGAGAGATGCGATTTCCTAAAAGTCCATGAGGATGAAATTGGAAAGAGCTACCTATTCATCCACTCCTCCCGCACACCGAGGGTGAGCAAGAGGCGGGAGACAGACGCCACAGTCAACGCTCAAAGACATGACAATTTCAACAGGGTAAGCCACCACCGCCACTCATTGTTCGAATGAGTTCAGTGACTTACGAAGTGCAGAAGTACCAACAAGGCGCCACCGGAGAGAATCTCGGGAAGAGGCCAGCTCCCTGCTTCTCGAGTTCAGATGATATCCTCATAAAACTTGCGACTTGTTTACACGTCTCGTCTGCCCTGATTTCTGTCTCCGATCACAACATTGCAACGATCTCAGAAATCGGCGCAAAAGCATCTTTCCAGACACTTGATCCGGTCTTTGAGATCGGACGAAACCCCCAAGTCTGGAAGTTTGGCATTTCTCCCGATCCGTGGCGCAAGCAAAGGCCGCGCAACATGGCTTACAGTATTCGTACAATGGCTTCTTCGTAATACGACGTCTGTATTGGCAGCCTGTACCTGGTAAAGTGGAGCTCGATGGGTGCGGGACATGTGCAAGAGACTTGACCCCAGGCTCGTCCATCAGGTGCATGAATCGTAGACCGACGGCTTCACCGGCAAAAGACCAGGATCACCGCGTTTGCACATCGACAATACCGTACAGCCGGGCGGAGAGGGGGGCGGGGGGCGCGACGAGGGCTTTGCCACTTACTTACTGTAGGTAGTGTTGTGAGTTGAAGCGGGGTTGCGCAGTTGTTTATTTGGATTCAAACTTGTCTTCTCATGAGCTGCTGGGCAACTAGACAATAACAATCTGTAACTTATACAGACTTACCAAGTAGTGGGCAAAAAGAGGCAAAAAGGTGAGGCAGGGAGAAAGAAGTCGGCTCTTGGCATAGAGTCTTGGTTATCTTCAAGACAATGACCCGAAAAGAGGGGGGAGGATAGTTTACTTTTGCTGCCACTATCGCCCCGGATCGACAGAATACAAATTTCAAGATTGCATCTTGTCAGTCGAGAAAAATTGATGGCAGCACTGATGTCTGTGCTGGCTGCACGAATGGCGTGTGCAACTTGCCATCGTGGAAATGACAAACGCGCATGGCAGATGGGAGCCTAGCCTACTTCGTACTGCTGCCCCGTGGGTAGAGAGAGAGAAAGAACTGAAAAAAAAGAAAGGAAAGAAAAAGACGACAGACTTGGCGCCGAATTGTAATGGACTTGTCTCTGACCCTCGGTAGCGCTGGCCGAACGGTCAATGTGAGTGTGTGTCCCGTCACACCCAAACAAGGGCTTGGTTCTATTGAACGTCTACTGTCTTCCTGCCAGAACTACTTCCTGCAAGACACCAATGGTTGGAGGGCAGCGAGGAGAAAGTGACTTGGGCGGACGGACGAGGCGTGTACGTAGGTTGAAATATCAGAGACATTGGAGATGAACGACGCCGGCTTGACAGGGGTTCCCCGAGATTAGACTTGGCCTTCCCGCATAAGACACGGCCTCGTGTCTTACCCGGGATCCGATGACGTCCGGGGGAGAAGAGAAGGAGGAAGATTCGATCGCCGGAGCGGGCCCCAGAAGAAGAGGTCTACTAGCGCCTGGCAAGAGACAGAGAGACAGAGAAACACGCAGAGACAGAGAGGGAGGGAGAGCACCCGTTTCCCGGGGAGGACCCCTGCCAGGGTACACAAAGGACGCGTCGTTTCTGCTTGCGTCTTTTTGATGTCTCGAGAGCCTTATTGTCTCTGAGCAACCCACCCACCTTGTTCCCACGCAACGAAGAATCCACTTTGCGGACGCGCGTCGAGAAGTGGAAGAGGAGTAGGAGGAGGGATGGACGACTCATGAGCGGGAACTAAGAGTTTAAAAGGGGAAATAAGAAAACAAACCGAGGTAACCCGTCAAAGGGAGGGGGGATCGAGTCAAAACAGGAAACCCGGCGGATGTGGAAGAGGGATGTTGTTTCTCTATACGAACGAGGTTTCCGTAGAATATCGGGGAAGAGAGAAGGTGACGATGGGGAGCTGATAGAAGGAAGAGTCGGATGAGCTGTAGAGAAGAGGAGTCTATAAGGGTGTTGGTAGGAGGCTTGAATATATGCAGTCACCCGATGGGGGAAGGATGCATCGTATTGCGAACAAGACGGCGCAGCAGCTGGACACATACTCTTACCGTCAATATTGACGTCGAGTCTGGTCTTGAAGGAGCTGACGACAATGGCTGACGGGAAGGATCAATTCCCCTCTTGCCACTCAGCCACCGCCATCAAGAGCTTCCAGAGGCCCAATCAGGAGATCGGTGGGTCTAGAGGCAAGAGAGAGAGTCGTAACCAAATGTTCGAATAAAAGAACAAGAAAGATGCGTGGCGAATGGATGAAATATGTTTGACCTCTTGCCCATGGAGCGAGAGCCCCTTTGCCAAGCTCCAGCCGCATCGTCGCACATACAGACTGCATCCTACGCATGCATGTACAGATATGTATGCAGGCACTTGCGAATTGCTTCCCGGCATTGTAAGAAAGACACATTAGGATACTGCTTCGTACCCTCGTCGTCGTCGTCTGCGCTTGGCTATCGCGAAACCCGGATGCTACAATAACCAACCGACCAACCAATCGACCAAGCAAAAGATGGTCCCAAGAATAGCGTCACCGTGCTGACCGTTGTGGGATCATGCGGGATGATACAGCATGTGCCACGACTTGAGATCTATCGAAACCCGCATGTGCCATCCAAACGTATTCTGTACAGCACGGAGTGGCATACGAACCTACACGAAGTAAGTTCACGTTACTGGGTAGAGGATCTGAGGGGAATGCTGCGGTCGCATCACCCCTTTTCTGGCAGCCCCCTAAAGTTACCACGTTGCGCAAGGCGCATCTCAGGGCCCTTTTCTCCCTCTTGGACCCTTTTCCTCGCCCCTGAGGCAAGCATCATAACCTACCGTACTTCGTACTTCTTCCTGCGAGTAACTTAATGATTCCACGTATACAGGCCCCCTGATTGGATCTGCGGCGACCTGAATGCCTTTCGTACCTGCGCGCAGCCGTTTCCAGGCCGTTTGAGAAGAATGATCCATGGCGGTTCCCGTCGCAGGCTCGCCAGGGTTCCAAGAAGCGACAGATAAAAGACCACGAAGTATGTAGTCAAAAGAAAAAATAAGAGAAGCTGTAACTTGTTACGGAGTTGGTTCTTTTCTGCTTTCAATCAGGGCATGGTGATTTTGTGAGAGCCATCTCGACAATAAACGAAGCCCGTTTTACAAGTAGCAGCAAGAGACGTCAGTTATTTACTCACTGTAGGCACCCCGGTGAATGCCACTGTAAACGTCGGCTCTTGCACAAATAAATGCTGGGAAAAGCTTCTTTCCCTTCTTGCCCTTTGGCCGAGGCCCGGCAACGTGGGCGGGCGACTGCCAGGAAAACGAATCAGGCTTTTTTTCCGTCTCCAATGTCGCTTGGATGGAAAGAGAAAAAGGTGGAGAAGATACAGTACGTACAGTACAAGGGGGCGTGTGAAAATGAAAAGAATGGAGCAAGCAGGGGTGTGTGTGTGTGTGTGTGTGTGGTGAGTGGTCATTCAAGGAAGAGACTGGAAAGAAAGAAAAGAAGGAAAAAGAGAGATGCATAATTATCCTCTTTGCATGCGACTTTCCCCACGTTGTGTCCCCTCCAGTCTCTCTAGCGCTCGCCGTAGCAAGTCAATCTCCCAGGGCCTCAATTTCCTACCTACTCTCTCTTTCTCTTTTGTTGTTTACTTTCGCACGCAACAAATGACTCCTCCCCAGCAACATGATTCTATACCGTCCTGTGCGCACTTTGTAACGTGAGTCACAATGTATTCGTAATTAAGTAATAATATATAGAGAGAACTCAGAATCCGCGCCCCGGCTTGCCGTGTCTCACGTTTCACCTCTCTGTCCCACCGCCCGTTGCACCGCAATCGCCCGTGCTCGTCGCGAGCCCCAAACGCAAGACTTTTCTTTTTTTTTTCCACTCTTTTTTTTTTCTCCTCATCACCACTGTCGTACGACAGAGAGAGAGATGGAGTGAGTTTGTCGTGATACCCTACCTGTCTCCTGTCTTTCCTTGTTACTCTCTCTCTCGTGTGATGCCTCGTCCCGGCGGCTGAACTTATACCCACCCTGTCCTACGGCACCTCATATTCCTGATACAGTACTTTACATCCATTACACTCAGGTACGCGGCAACTTACAGTAGAGTGGAATTCCCTTCCCAGCAAGTTGCTCCGTGGTGGCATCAACTCCATCATTCAATTTGCGTCCTTCTCCCCCGACAAGGTTAAATTATACCGTAACATCATCGCGAGAAAAAGGCGATACAAGTCTTTTCAACAATCTTTGTTCATCGAAAAAAAAAACTCCGTTGCGGTTTTCTCCCCCCCCTCTTATGCTGAATCTCTCTCTCACACACACCCCCCACGAGTCCAAAGCTTCGGGTGCCATCCGTCCAACCGTCGACCATGGGGGACCCCCCCTCCCCGGTCATGAATCCCTGTCCGTCCCGATGCAAGGAAAACCGCCGTCCCTGCAGGAACACAAGAGCGAAAGCCTTCTTTTACTCTCCTTCTCTCGGACTCTTGCTCTGCATGCGGCATGTGTATGTGTGTGTGTGTGTGAGTAAAGTGAGTTTGTTGTAAATTATTGTATTCGTATACACACACACACACACACACACACACACACACCCATCCATCCGCAGACGCGCCTCATCTGGTTCACCTCCTCCTCAAGCTGCATCGTGAAAACGCGTCTGGCTTCGCCTTGTTGTTTTTTCCTTCTGTTCATGTATATCACATCCAGAGCCGCTTCAAGCTTTGCCTCGTCTTCGCCTCATCCCCCGGCTCGCCAGCTTTTCTTTTCATCCTCTTCCACTGCATCCTCTTCCTCCTCCCCCCCCCCCCCCGTTGCCACGACTCGTCCGTCTTCTTGAACCCCCCCTCCCCCCCATGTCTGGTCCTCATCGACTTCATGCCGTCGCCATGCCCACCTCTCGCAACCGTTGATGCCGGCCCGCAACACAATAATAATTGCCACCTACCGCTGCCATCCCTGCCAAGGTGCCACTCCCATCCGAGCCTGGCCTTCCCCACATTCGATCCGACCTCGTCCACTGTCATCCATCCCGATCCGAGCAATTCCACTCTTCCAAGGAGCTTTGCCGACTCGATGCCCAAGCCGTTACGTTACTCATCTCCATAACACGCTCTTTGCCATTCGTCAATAGGTACTCTGCCTGGACTGCTTCTCAAGACCCATCACGCTTTCCTTCATCAGTGGACTCTTGGCCGGCTTACACAATCGTTCTTCGCCCGCCCACATAGAGGACCGCCAGGATACCCACTTGGGCATAGCGACGCAACTCCTCTGCCGAGACTCATAAACAAAAGAAAAATCCTTTATCCGCATCCTCTTCCAGTCTTTCCCTCGAAACAGCCTCGAGTGGGCATCGCTGCTGTCGCTGGACGGCCGTTTGCAACATCTCGAATCCCAGCTCATTCGCCGTGCCGGACACATCGACCGCCTCGACGCAAAATTTCGCACACGCATCCGACGACAGCTGCCGGAAGGCTTGGGCGCCTCCGGCCAAAGGCCATGGCTCGCCCACTCTCCCTCGCCCTCGGCGGCACCGTTGCCGCTTCTACGACCGCTGCAGTCATCGGTCTCCAGATCTTCACAGCAGTCCATCCGGCCAACACCGATCGAGCGCCGTTGAGACCTGTCACGATAGCCGCCGCCGTTTTGCAATTAGTCGCTCTCGCCACGATATGCTGCCTCACGGCGTCTCGCATCCTGCGGTTCGGTCAGGCGCCGTCACTCCGATGCCTTGTATCGGTCTCCGCCGCCCAGCTGATAGTCTGCGCAATCGCCGCTGCCATGTCGGCCGTAGCGCTCGCTCACTTGAGCAATTCCCGGGTCGAAGAGGCTTCTTCCTCTGTCGAGAATCAAGCAGCTTTGCTGGCTGGATCGTCCGTCGCTGTGGCACTGGCCACAGTCACCCAGCTCATTTTCATAACCATCCATTTCCTTTCCTCTCGAGACACCCTGACTCAAGCGGCTGATGTGCAAGGAGACGGCCCGAAAGCCCGCTGCACCCGCGTCAAGGCCATCCCATATGCTCAGACGAGAAGTGACAATTGTTATTCCGTTCGGGAAAAGTCACCTCTAAGGCGGCCACCGCCATTGGTCATATCCGAGTCGAACTCGCGCAAGCCGTCCTTTTTCGGCTCGTCCTTTTCGCGGGTCATCCGTCCGAGCACATCCAAGACTATGCTTCTGGCCACCACTGAGCTGAGGTTCTCATCTCGCGAGTCAACACCTCGCAGAAGCAGCTTCGAAGAGTCATCCTTTGACTCGTGGGATACGTCATCAGTAGACGCCCACAATCGACAGGTCGTCATGGAAATGTCCTCGTCGCCGTCGAACAAGCCGGGAATACTCGAAACGATCCCGGCCAGCCCAAGGCCGAGCCGCAGCCCGAGTTTGCGGATGCCGAAAGATATGGAGCCTCCGCGGTCCGTACGGACGTGCCGGAGTTTCAGCCACAGCACGTTCAAGCAGCGCGAGGACGGCGCAATTACAGCATCCAGCTCCGTAAGCGAGCTGCATATTCACCCCCTGTTCCGCTCCGACTCGGGGTCGCCAGCACCGTTAGCATCACCCGGGACAAGCGTCCTGGCATCGCCCATTGCAGGACAGGTCATCACGCGGCGCGAAAGCATGCAATCACTGGCGCGAATGCGCAGCGGCAGCTTTCGCACGGCGCTGAGCCATCAAGCAAGCATGGAGAGCACAAAGCTCAAGATGCAAACCGACGCTCAACAAGTCGACGAGCGCGAAGAAGATGAGGAGGAGCAGAGGCAGCAGGAGGCGCACGAGAAGCCTAGCAAGCTCGAGCGGAGGATGACCCCTCCAGTGCCGGACTGGCTGCTGAGTCCCGACCTGCAGACGAGTCTTGACAACGCCGCACTGCAGGCGGAAAAGGCCGAAGCCAGGGAATGAGGATTGAATGACGAAACACTTCATGTAATATCATGTCACCACCACGACCGTCCACGCTTTCACGTCTTCTTTGTCGATGGGGAAAAACAGGAGAATAAGAGGAGCAGAGGTGCAAACCTCGCCGGCGCGCATGTGGCCTCTTTTGCACGCGCTGCATTTTATCTTTTTTGGGGCGTTTAAAGGCCGGCTTGAATCACTTCCCGACAGATGGAAGGACGGCGTTTTCTTTTTGGATAATTAGCGATAACCAGGCACTGAGATGCGTTGGATCTGGCACGCAGATAGCCAAATAGCCTTTGGCGAATAACTCATCGTCGTCAGTTGTCTTGTCGCAACGTGTGATGTCAACGTTGGAGTGACTGCATCGTCGTTGGCTGAAGGACCAATAGGATGACGTCGTGAGCTTGCGCGAACGTGAGAGACATCGAGGCTGCAGCTCGCTGAAGCAAGAGGTCGCTTCGGCAAACTGATGGCGAAGATAAGATGCAACTCGCAGAAACAAGGAGCGACGTTGCGTTCCCATTAGGTAGATCACTCAGCAGGGCGCTACAGTGTGAAGTATACAGTAAGCGCAAGCTCAAGCACAGTCTGAGTACAGCCAACGAGTACTTCAAGTCGAGATGAGGCAGCGTATTCGTATTCTCGTGCTGCATTCATCTGTTGTCTTGCAGCTTTTGTCGTATAGGTCTACATTCATAGCCTGATATCGTGAGTTCTTCTCACAGCGATGAGCGTATCGCCGAATCAAGCGTCGAGCATGATTTGAATACAGTACCTAAGGCAGAGAGATACCGGAGGTAAGGTAAGTACTTCTGTAGAAGCCGTACAGTGCCGTACGCTTGCGCGGTACCTCTGGAGAGCTTCACCACTCTTGCAACTTCTGAGCACGCGATTGATGAAAGTGCTATTTAATATGGATAAAACTGACCAGAGAGCAAGTCCAGAGCCGCCGATCCTTGTACGGATGAGTTCTCTCAATGCCTACCTAGTCGTTCCGTCTCTTCATACTGATGCACAGGAAACAAACATGACACTGGAAATTGATAGCTCACCTTGCCGAGTCCAGTGCAGTGCAGCTGCTCCCTCCACCAGAATGGACAGGCCACTAATAAAAGCCGATGACAAGAGCTAAGGTACAAAGGCGTCTACTGTAATTACTGTAATGCGCGCGTACATCGAAAGTACCTCGCTGCTGTATGAAGTAAAATGGCGAGACAAGGTGAAGGTGCAGTCACTGCGGAACTCCCCTTCCCCCCTCGCCAGGCAGTCATTGAATGATGCAAGCCCGCCTCAATCTCCCAGCACCTCATCAACAAGCGAACAAGAAGCGACCCCACCTCAACCCGAAGCCTGAGCCACCTCTCTACCACACATACTGTACGAAGTACGCACACGCACACGTACACGCACACACAGTACAGTACTGTAGGCGCGCACACACCAACAATCCGGCGGGACGAAAAAGCCTCGACAAAACTGACCAAAGCCTCTCCAAATCACGACTATACACACTAGCCCTGGAAAGGTAGAGAAGGCGACAGACGCAACCCATAGTGTGACGCAGCGACCGGCATAGAGAGAGAGGGTTCAAGCCTCTGCCCTGGGGTCACCTCTCAGCCTCGACACCGTCATCCTTGTCTCCGCTCCACCGCCATCGCTGCGACTTCTGCTCCGGCTGCAGCTCCAGCAGCTTTCGCCTCCCGACTTCTTCCAACTCTTTCTGCCAGCGCCACTATCGTCGCAGCCGTCCAGCTGCACCCGACTCGCCCATCATGAAGGTTACCTTTAGAGTATGTCTCGACACCTCGACTTATTCCGACAACTCGGGAAGCTTCCAAACAGCTAATCCGGACTCGTTGCGCAGGACTTGAAGCAGCAAAAGTTCACCCTCGAGGTCGACCCAGCCGACCAGGTACGTCTGCGGCATATTCGATTCCTATCAAATCCGCACGGCACCTAGACCCAACACTAAAGCTTACTGTCTTCATAGATCTCTGCTGTCAAGGAAAAGATTTCGGCCGAAAAGGGCTGGGAGCCCAAGCATCAGAAGCTCATCTACTCTGGTGAGATGCGACTGTCGACCGGCTTGAACCCCTCATACCTATCCTAACATGCGCCAGGCAAAATCTTGAAGGATGACGAGACTGTCGCTTCCTACAACATCGAGGAAAAGGGCTTCGTTGTGTGCATGGTGAACAAGGTGCGCCATCGTATTCTATCATCGTCACATCTCCGCATTATGTTGACTGACTATCCTCCTGCTGCAGCCCAAGGACAAGCCAGCCGCCCCAGCCCCAGCCGCCGAACCCTCCGCCGCTCCTCCTGCAACGCCTGCTCAACCAGTCACCCAGACGCCAGCTATCCCCGCTGCACCGGCCCAATCTTCTTCTACTCAAGCTGCCGCCCCTGCTACGCCGACTCCTCAGCGCACCACTGATGCGGCCCCTGCCAGCGGTGAGCCGTCGGGCCTGGCCATGGGCGCTGAGCGCGCTGAGGCCATCGCAAATATGGAGGCAATGGGTTTCGAGAGGAGTCAAATCGAGGCTGCCATGCGCGCAGCCTTCAACAACCCCGATCGCGCTGTCGAATACTTGCTTCATGTTGGTTCACTCATTACTAAGAGATCCCTGACCTTTTTGCTAATAGGCATTTCAACCAGGGGATTCCCGAGAACATCCAGCAGGAACAACAACAACGTCAGGCGCCTGCCCCTGCGACATCGGCCGGAGCCCATCATCCAGCTGGCCAGGCGGCAGGCGGCGACGATGATGGTGGTGTCAATCTTTTTGACCTCGCTGCCCAACAGGGGGGAGGGGGTGCTACCCGCGGCGGGGGAGGGGCCGCCGCCGCCGCCGCCGCTCAGGCTGGCGATCTCGGGAATTTGGACTTCCTGAGGCATAGCGCCCAGTTCCAGCAGCTCCGTCAAGTCGTGCAACAGCAACCTCAGATGCTGGAGCCCATCCTTCAGCAACTCGGTGCTGGCAACCCGCAGCTCGCGCAACTAATTGCCTCTAATCCCGAGCAGTTCCTCCAACTCCTTGGAGAGAGCGCAGACGATGACGTCCCTCTGCCTCCGGGTGCGCAAGCTGTATCCGTGACAGAGGAGGAGCGCGACGCAATTGAAAGAGTACGTCAGGCGGTTTGGAAGCCTGGCTTATGCTAACCTGTTTTGCGCAGTTATGTCGCCTTGGCTTTGATCGCGATCAGGCCATCCAAGCCTACTTTGCTTGCGATAAGAACGAGGAGCTTGCCGCCAACTTCTTATTCGACCAGCCCGACGACGAAGAGCCCCCAACAAACTGAGCAAAGGCTATGGGAAAGCATGTCACGACATGACGGTGGCCAACGATTGGGGAGTCTTCAACCTTATTCACGATCGAGGATGGGATACGGGAATACCAAGTTGGGAATTTGGGCGATGCAATGCAAGACGTTGCGCCACTACGAGATGGCACCACCGCGAACGTTGCAATGCCGACAAGATTGCAATGCGCGCTGCTCTCCGTGTGCAGTAAACGCCTTTGCCGATGTAAGGCCTCTGCTACAGGAGCAAAGAAGGCCGCAATACCGTCATGTTAATATGAACTTAAAATACACTTCATCATCTCCTTGGTCGGTCATGTTCTTGTTATACGACTGTTTGCGAGCCTTTTCTTGATGAGGGACACACCCTCCTATGATTCAGGAGAATTTTCCTCTATCGTACTGTAGTGATCAACACGCTTGCAGCAAAGTTGATCCTGCGGGTATCATGCCGCCCAAAGTGCGCCAACGCCAATTTTTATCGTAACCCAAATGTTGGGATCTGTAGCATCTCCAAACTGCCCCATACCTGCATCATTCGTCTTGTGCGATGGGCTCTCCATTGAGGCCGTAGACGACGGCCTGCTTGCCCTTTTTCTTGCCCTTCTTCTTCTTGCCGCCGCCGGCGTCTCCGTCGTCGGCGAAGAGCGCCTCGCGCTTCTTGCGCATAATCTCGGCCTGCTCGTCGGCGACGCGCTGCTGCTCCTCCTCGTAGCTCTCCTGGATCTTGCGCTGCTCGGCCTCGATGGTCTCGACAGGCTCAAACTCGGCGCCGGTGAAGGCGCGGTACTCGTCAATGTCCATCTTGATGGTCTTCTCGCCAATGAGAGCGGCATCGACGCGCGCCGAGTTGCGCCGCTCCTCCCGGTTGAATTTGAGCTTGACGTGGCGCCGCTGCTTGTTCGGGAAGAACTTGGAGATCATCTCGAAGTCGGTGCCGAACATGCGTAGCCCGCGGTAGAAGAGCTCGGTCTCGTCGTCGGTCCAGACGTTGGGGCCCTTGAGCTTCGAGGACGTCATGAAGGACTGGCTGGTGATGAGCCGTGTGAAGTCGTTTTCTTCGATTGTCTCCATGTCCCCTTGTGCGGCAGCCGCCCGCGCGTGTCGGTCCATAACCAGCGAACTTTGATCCAGCACAATCTGCCCGTCCACGATGCGGAACTGCGGGCCAGCCGCAGCCGCCGACGTCGAGGCGGTTGGTTCTCCCAGATTGCTGCCACTGACCTTGGCCTTTGCTGCTTCATCAGGCTTGGGAGATGCCGAGCCTGATGCTTCATCTTCATCTTGCCCTCCGTCCTTTTTAGCCTTGGCTCTAGCCCTTCGCTCACGTTCTCGAAGCTCGTCGTGTCTGCTAAACTTCTTGCCAATGCGTAGATCTTTGGTCAGATCTGCCATCCTGAGTTGTTGTAGGTCCACCACTTGGTCTTCTGCATCTTCTGGCGTTGGCGAGCGAGCCTTTCTCGGCCTTCTCTTAGCAGTGGCGCTGGTTTCGGCATCGTCGCCAGCGTCAGCGTCGGCGCTTGCTTTACGTTTTCGGGTCCGAGGTTTAGGAGCTGCGTCGTTCCCTGCTTTCGTGGCTTTCCTTCTTGGCCGTTTCGTCAATTTCTCGACTGCGTCCTCTCCGTCTGCCGTTACTTCGGCTACCGTCGTGCGCTTCTTTCTACTGCTTGGTGCTCTCGGTGGAGCTTTGGGCAAAGATGACTCGATCGGCGGAGTATCCGTAGCAGGATCGAATTGGGGTTCGACTTCCAGTCCCGGCGCGGAAGCATTGATATTTTGAGAAGGTTGCAATTGCTCCGCTGACGTACTGGTCACATCGTGTAAAAGTGTCACCGTGGATGAAGTTGACGCTACGACTGTCGATTCCTGTATTTGCGTAGAATGCTCGCTATCGATGGCGGATTGAAGATTACGAAGCGCCGTATCGACAGCGGTTTCACCATGAAGATGCGAAGCGGAATGTATACTGTCCGTGACCGGCACGGAATCGTTTGAGAGAGGGACCAAGTTGGATTCGGGAGGGTCTACAGACGACTGACTTTCGGTCGTGGTTGGGGCATCATTTCGGATCGATGAGGTTTGCTGAGTTTCCTCGGACGACTGTGGGCCGGCCGAAGGAGTGGTGGAAGGGCTCGACACTTTCTCAGCAACCGATATTCTACTTGAGACGATTTCGGACGTCGAGTCGATCGAAGGCTGCCTTTCGACAGTCTTGGCCGCCGTGGCTGAGGAGGCAACAGGCGGTCGTGGTCGCGCCGCAGGAAGCTTGGGCTTGAAGGCGAGACCGCCTTTCTTCTTGAACATTGAACTCATGATCGTCTAGGTATCAAGTAGTTGCTACTTGATGAGCCGCCTGGACGCATTGCGTGGAAACGTTTGTAGCAAGGAGGTATCAAGGAAGCAAGAGGCAGGATGTTGGAGAAATTGAGAAGTGCACCGACTCGTTCACCGCGGTAATAACTTATGCCAGGGAAATAATGAGACCCCGCTCGAGCGAAGATTAGCCGCTGCATGAATCGATAAGGGAGAGCTCAATCGGGAATAGCGCAGAACTAAGCCTCTTTCGTGCTGTAGCAAGTCGTCTTGATTCGCGAGTTCACCTGGAAATTTCAACTCCTGTCACGAACGACCTCCGCCCCCGTTTAGCATCACCACGCCACTACACGCCATCTGCTGGATGACAGCTCGCACGGCTGGCATCGGGACGAGACGCGGCTTGGAAGCCTTCTCGCTATCAGGCCCTCGCTCGAGCATCCCTTCAGACCGCGCTTCCCATCTAGCCGGACGCGCGGTCTGATGCCTTTAGCAACGTCGCCAGCTGCCTCGCCTCGTCCATCCACAATCCACAAGATGGAGGACAGGAAGAGGCCTGCCATCGGCGGCGCCGAAGATCTCGCACCTCCAAGCAAGAGAGTAGCTGTCAACGGCTCAAAGGCCAAAGACGATGCTCTCGACCTCAAGGAGGAGGGCTGGATTGAGGTATGTGCCCTTCTTTCGCTCTCTTCGCCTCCCTGGACGCTCCATACACAACGAATGTTCCCTTCTCCGTCACTGTCACGCTTGCATCGATGCACCTACCCTCAGCTCGTCTGATGGTTTTTACCGAAGCACCGTTACGCAATGTTCATGCTCACCAAGCCAGTGATGCTCGTTGTTCCGCGACGGTAATCATCGGCTTCCCGACTTGTTCCACACTCTCCCATCCTTTCACGCTACGTCCCTGATCAAAAAAGCGCGCACTGCTATTCCCATCGATCGATGACTGCACGGCAATTGGTACTGACTGTGAGGGTCATCAGGCGTATACGAAGGGTGCTATTTATCGCCAAATGCAAGAATATGGTCGAAAGGCCGCCACTGCCGAATCCCGTCTCGAGGAGTTGCATAAACGCTGCGTTCATCATGACGATCATTTGAGGTTCATTGATGCTTGGTGGCGTCAGGTCGGTTCTTCCGGAAACCCTTTCAGAGTGCAAGAGCTGACGTAGGAGAAGCTATTGGAAGAGATTGAGAGCATGACAGGGGAGAAACTTCCCGAAACAGTCAACCCGACAGGTATGTCCAAGGAAATACAATCAAGCTCGAGGTTGCTAACCATGTCATAAGGCTCCCCATATCTCAGCGGTGTCAACTTCAAGGACCTCCACGAATTTCAGAACCACATCCAAGAAAGGGGAAAGACGATCAAGGCTAAAGCAGAAGTACTATTGACGAAGATCGCATCCAATCGCGGAGAGCTCACCCCCGAGGCTGCTGCGCTGGAAGGCAAAGTTGCTAGTCTCTTGGCTGCTCAGAAAGAGTACCTTCTCAAGCTTGATCGACTAGATGCCGAGAAGGAACAGCTGTCGGAACAGCTGAATGCCGCTACGCTCAGATACTTCAAAGCCGAAAAGAAGCTGGATCGAGCCAAGAGCAGCCAGGTTCAAAAACTCGAGCAGCAAGCCTTTGCAAACGCAACGCGACCGGCCGCCGCTGGTGGTGAGCGCAGCCAAGAGGAATCGGAGGCCAACGGGACGGCAGACGAGCTTTTGCTGAAGTATGAAGAAGCAACGGCTGCGGCCGTCAAGCACAAAGAGCAAGTGGATGCTATATTGGCGGAGATCAAAGCGTTGCAAGAAGAGAACTCAACCCTGAAGTCGCGACGAGATGCCTGGACGGACGAGGATCTGGTTCGATCGGATGTCTTCAAGCAGTTCAAGGGTCAAAACGAAGACCTCATTAAGCGGGTCAACAACCTTGAAGCAACGAACAAACAGCTACGTGAGGAGGCTGAAAAGCTTCAAGCCGAGCGCACCGCCTTCAAAACGCAACTAGAGTCGGATGCGAACCAGGTCACACAGGAGCTCGAGGCGGACGTTGTATCGAGAGACCAGGATCTGGCTCGAGTTCGTTCCGCTAGAGACGAGATACTCGCCGAAAACACGCAGCGAAAAGCCAGCATGGAGCAAGAGAAGCTTTCTCTAGCGCAAATCAAGGATCTGGTCGATGCCAAGGATGACCGAATCGCTTCACTCGAGTCTGAAATCGCACGCTTGAAGCCTTCTGAGGACGAAGAGATGACTTCTCCAACGGATGATAGCCAAGAGTTATCCGAAGAAGATTTGCGGCAGCGGTACAGGAAGCTGCAACAAGATTTCCAGGCAATCAATCAGGAGCTGCCGTCAATTGAGAAGGCATACAAGAAGATGAAGGATTTGGCGCAGAAGAAAGTGATGGACTTTGCTGCTTTGGAAGAAAAGGTTGCGCTGTTGATTGCCGAGAAGAGCAAAGCGGATCAGAAATACTTTGCTGCTCGTAAAGACGCCGACACACGAAACAACGAGATACGATCTCTACGACATCAAAACGGCAAAAGCGTGGAGATTATTACCCAACTCAAGGATACGCAGGCTCAAAGCAGAACTCTTTTGAGCAATCTAGAGAAGCAGCTTTCTGATCTGAAGCAGGCCAACGCGACGCTTGTGGCTGAGAACAAAAAGATGGAGACTGCCAGCGTCGAGTCTGCACGGCGGGCAGATACTTTGAACCGGCAAGTCAGCGAGCTCACCAACCTGGTCAAAAGTCGAGATTCTGCATCCGCCCTGGTAAGGGAGCGAAACACGATGCAGGAAGCAGAGGTGGAGAAACTCAAGGTTCGCGTGGAGCACGCTCAGAAAGACCGCGACAATTGGAGAAACAAGGCGCTCAGCAACTCGTCGGAAGAAGAGGAGATGTTGCGAGTAAGTGCATTCAAGCAAATGTCACAGCCAATACGCGCAGTTAGGTTCGCATCCGCTAACACATTGTCCAGACCTTTGCGCTTTGCACCATTTGTCGCAACAACTTCAAGAACACCGCACTCAAGACGTGCGGCCACTTATTCTGCAATAAGTGCGTGGACGACCGCATCAGCAATCGCATGCGAAAATGTCCAACTTGCTCGCGGGCATTCGACAAGATGGACGTGATGCCAGTTCACCATTGATATAGTCCCAAGATACCTCGCTCTGGTATGGGCTGCCGGAAAGGCTCGACTTGCTCACTCATGGGCCATCCGAGGCCCCATGAGCTCACCCGCTCGACTACCTCCTCCTACTAACACCAAGGGGCGGTCCTTGACTACCTTGATGTGACAAGGATTGCCACATCGATTTGCCCTTGTCGTTACAACGACTCGCCCACATCTCGTGTTTGGACAATTGTACTTTTAGAAGCAATGGGGTTTGGAGCTGTGATTGCGAATGTGTACATGTTACGAAAGGTCATGGAGAGCCATGGATCCAGGGACTCGGTAGGCGGCGTTTGGGGGGTTGGATACATGAAGACCTGTCAGTCCTGACGACCAGTATTCCCGATTCACAATCACATGGGCTCGGAAGGAAGACCTCGTGTCTTCTCTTCTTTACTTGACTTGAATGACGGTGCTATATCTACTACCTGCGACGTGTCGAGCCAAAACCAGTACTTTCGTATCGCGTAGAACTGCCGCCTGAGCTTGAAGGAGGTGAGTAGCGGGAGGAGCTCGAGGGTCCTGCTCCCCAGTTGCTTGAGTAGGGCTGTCGTCCGTTGTCGTAAGGGCGGTTGCGACTGCCAGCCATGTAACCAGCGGCACCACCACCAACCAGTCCAGTCCAAAATCCGGGAGACCAGCCCTGCGACTGAGAGGAAGAAGGCTTGGTGCCAGGATATGGTGGCGGGGGGTCATTATCTGGGCCCCAGCCGGGATTCCATCCTCCTCCTCCTCCTCCTCCCCCTCCGCCCCCTCCACCACGCCGTGCGGCTCCAGTCCTAGGTGTCCGCCTTGGACCTTGACTGGCGATGCAGGCCGAGTAGACGATCCAGCCAAGAACTGCGACGAAGATGATGCTAAACAGCCAAGCCGACATATCGGTACGCCCACGACCGTCGCTGAAGTAGCCACCGTGAGGGTTGGCAATTTCCGGATGTCTGGCCTCGCCCTTCTTGGTGAGGAGGAGCCTGTACTCGACGCCGCAGCTGCCCTTGAGGACAAAGGGGTCGTCGGGGGACGAGTAGCCCTCGCAGATGACGTCGGTGCTACCGAGCTTGAGCTCCTCTGGCAGCGAAGCGGAGCAGCTCCACTCGATGTCCTCGGTGCCGTAGGAGGAGCCTTGGTTGGTGCAGCGCATCACGTCTATCTCGAATAGGCGGCAGACGTCCTTTGAGGAGACGCACTTGAGCTGGGGCATGGCCGAGGCGCGACGATGGGTTGTCTTGGCGCCATTACCGCGGAGGGTGAGGGATTGCACCTCGGACAGGAGAACTGCGTCCTTGGCACGGGCGGCGCCGGAGAGGAATGGCAGCGCGAGGAGTGCGCCGATGGATTCCGGACGCATGATTGTTCTGGTTCTGGCCGAGTGCCCTATGAGAAGGGTCGTTGTCTTGAACTGTGTGATGAGGGAGAAAAGTGCCAGTACCCGGCCGCGCGTTGAAACGGGTAAGACCTTGTGCAGTTGACAAAAAGTCACAGTATACAAGAAAATTTAGAGAGGAAACAAAATCGTGGATATCGATACGCCATGAAGCTAAAAGGACACAATGTCCAGATGGCCACGATGGATGGCACCTTGATAAGGCTGAATGGAGTCAAGTGGTGCCACGCAAGGCGATGGATCCATTGTGGCGATGGGGAATAGCTAGTGTGGCGGATCATGATGGCTAGTGTGGCGCAAACAGCGAGCCTCGAGGAAAGACCCCTCCATTTCTTCGAGACAGCTGCACCTTATCTTCGGGTCCTTCTAGAAGGTCTGAATGGGGGCTTCTGAAAGAAGGCTGAATCTCAGTCAGAAATGGGGACGGGCACGTGGGACCTGTGCATCGTGCAGACGGGTACAGTACTCCGTGCATGGGCTGCATACGTACGAGGATGCACACGTTGCAATTCGCATACAGCGAGCGGCATTTGCTTGGTCTGGCAATGTCGGACAGATTACGAGTTATCCGAGAGGAACACACAGAGATGGTAAAGAGCTACCTACTTCGTACGCGTCCAGTGCATTCTGTAATGTAATGTACTCAATGTACTCGGCGATGGGACGAATGAGGGTGCGCTCCGGAGGTATGCATGGCTCACGTAAACCATCGGCGCCGACAAGTTAAAAGGCAACGGCCGCTGTCAACTGCAGAAGACGCGCTGCATCATCATCAATTGCTGACGATACCCGGATTTAAGGGGTCATTTGGGAACCCGAGGGTCCGGGACTTTGGGGGCGACGCAGCCTGTCAATGCTTTCCAATGCGCCGGCGATACGAGCTGCGCGCCATGCCGACCGGACGGAGCGCTCACGTCCAAAGGCCAGTGCACTTTACCATATAAGTTAAGTACGAAATGTAACTCAAGCAAAGGTTCATGGCTGGCTGTTGGCAGTGTGGAGCAGTCGCTGTTTCATCATTTGCGTTTGGGAGGGCGTCGGGGGGTCAAAAGCTTGTGCGAAGGAAACGGGACGAGGCTGAAGCGTCGGTCCAAGCAAAAAAAAAACATATATCAACAAATTGTTGGAGCGCAAAATTCGGCTGGAGGCTCTACCTACAGTACAACAGGTCTCCCAGGACGGTCAGCATTTCCCCTTGGAGTCATTATTGAAGTACGTACAGGAGAGTACAGTAAGGTAAGGTAGGCGTAGGTTGCGCCGCGTAGGTGCATGCTCTGCGACGCGAGGTCTAGCCCTTTTGTGCAAGCAATCCCCCGGACTACGGCATGTCGTGCAGGCGAGATCTGACCATCAGGCGGGGGCATTTGCAAGGCCGAGACGGGAAAGAGAAAGAGAGAGCGTGTGCGAGATGTGCGGCGAAGTGGGTGGGAAAGAAATAGGGTCCTGCGACGAAATGTTTCACCGCCAAAGCAGCATTAGGCGACCAAGGGACTCGGCTTCGGCTGAGGTTTTCTCAAGGTAGAATACTAGGTAAGGTAGGTCACTAAGCTGGGTACTGTGCTATATTCAAGATTGGTGCCAGGGTCTCACACATTTCGCGAGCTGTCTTTCTTGCTCTCACTCTCTCACTCTCTCTTACGAATCCTTGCGCTGTTGTTCATGTGCGACCCGTAAGCCTCGTCCCGCAGGCAGCCCGCCTTTTGCGGCAGCTGCCTGGACGCACAAAAACTTATCCAGTTACTTTCTTCATCTATGGACGTAGCTGGACGCATATCAGGCAGATACCTAGGCAACGACTTCAAATAACCCCCTTTTTTAGCCCGCACAGACGGCGCAGGTGCTAAGGCGAGGTACGGAGTGGTCCGTCCCAAGGGTGCTGACGAATTTCGACTTGAACTTCTGGTGACCGACCGGCGTCGAATCACGGTCCGGTACGTACCCTCGGAGCAGGACTCGGGGTCGGGAAGTGCGAAGACTCCGAGCCCCCACCTGCCGCAAACGGGCGGGGCCATTGTGTACTGTACGTACTTTTATCGGCGGACTGTTGCTTTTTGCCCCTTGTTTTCGGGCAGTCAGTCACGTACTATACTGTAACTTACAGTATTCATCTAGACCTCCCTAAGATCCGTCACAACCAGTCATCGGAGCATAAACCTCGTGCCTTGGGGCCATCCTCGGGCAGTCATGGAATAATGACTGGACGGGCTTGCCCTTGTCCTACAGGCAATTGCGCAGATGACGCACTTGTTTAGTCGGTTGCAGCACCTCCTTCCTGGCCCCTGGAGTCCATCCACAAGCCGATTATCCGGCCACAAAGAGCCACAAAGTTGCTTCAATGCGCCAGAAGATGCTGCAAGTGGGTTCTGCCTGGTTCAGCTCGACGCCATTGTCCCAACATAAGCTACTGTACTGTATGACTCTTGCGCCGGCCGACTTTTGACAACGTCTAGGCAGGTGCCTGCAGTACTGCATCCCGCACTTTTGAATTGTCCGCCCTCGGGAAACTTGATATGGCCGAAGTCCTGGCCTCGACTTTGACGGGCATTGCCATTCGGCTGTCGCCAGCCCTAGCCGTCACCGCAGCCAAGATCCCCCTACAGTGGGGGGGTACAGCAGCGGATCTGGTTCATGGTGCATGGGATTACTCAATCGTACTGTACATAGTGCACTCGCAATTTCCTACAGTGCAGTGAATGAAGACATGTTTACGAATATTTATTGGGCGGCAAATGAAAGCGTGTCTCTTTGGTGTCGTACAGCTGTCGGTAGTACATACAGTACATCAAGAGGGAGTCATATCAGTACTGGACAATCGAGATCGATCAAAAAGGATCTGAAATTGAATTTTTTTCTCGTGGTGTCGCCCCCTCCCCCCCCCTCTGGAGCTTGGTACTTGGAAGTGCACAATGTCATGGTCGCATTCCTAGAAACACGGACGACCACTTTCTTCATGAGCTCAGGGCCCTATTGCACAGTAATGTACGGTACTTCCAGGTATGGGTCCAAGGCAATCTCTTGCCAAGCTCGGGCGGCGGGACAGTCGAGGGTTACGGCGCTGTGCGGGACCCTCACCTGCCCGAGCAGGGGGTCAGTACGAAGCTGGTATTTTCTCCTGAGAGTGACCTTGGGGCGGCACTTTCAGTACATGCAGTATCGTGCAGAGATGCTACTTTGGGTGAGTCAACAGTGGTCTTGCTGAGGGTACCTTGATAATCGACAATACCGATGAGTGTCAGCAAGCTGCAGTGACATCCACGTCATTGAATCGAGGCTAAAGATGAAATGAGGTGCGCTGGCGCCGATTCACTAACACAGCCTTGACGATTTTCTTTTCTTTGCAGATTGATTGTTCCAATTACTGTACATTGACGAAACAGATGGACAGAGAGCATACTCACTTTAGTACCGCTAACATGAGTGCCCCGTGCACAACGAGTATAGTAGCAAAGAATTAGAGATACAGGTACGAATTAATGGGATATGCTTTGATGCAACATGCGCAACGACGCGCGACTGGGCCGTTTTAGCCCCAACGCGCACAGGCGCAACGGCCCTGGCCGTGTGGCTTCAAAGTCGGTCAGGGATCCCATGAATGGATGACTCCTGGCCGTTCTCTTGGTCGCATCCATCTTTTTTGCTCAGTCAAAGGGGGTGCTGCTCACGTTACATGTATTCGTACCTACCTTGTGTACCTCTGTGCATTCAAATCTCGGACGGCCAACATCCGGTTCTATTGGTTCGAGGTAAGGTACCTATCAAGTACCCTCTTGTTATGTCGGCCAGCCACGAGGGCAGGAGGTACGGAGTACTCCGATGGGCATCGACCAATGTTGCTTGTCCGCTGCTTGTCCGTTATCCGCTATTCACTGTCCGATGTTCACTGTCCGGGGTCTCGGGCAAAAGCCTCCCCTTCCCCCAATGGGCAACTGCGCCCCGGGGAAACCTGGAAAGCTGTTACCCTTGTTGCCTTGTTACCTGCCTTGCTACCTACCTTAAGTACTAGCTTTCTGAAGAAGAGAAATATTTACCTTGAACCCCTTCTTCATCTTCTTCTTTCCGTCCTACCTACTTCTTCCCTTTCTCTTCATCCCATTATTCGTACATTTATCCCTCTCTGTGCGCCTCGACGTCCCCATTCCCACCCTTTGGTCGACAAATCTCGTTGCACATTCCAGTCCCTCGACCACCACAGCAGCGTCCACGCTACGAGCCTCGAAGCTCCCGTCTCTCCCGCAACCACCCTTTGCTGTTCCTCCAACCGCTGAGACGGGTGTTCCAGATCAGTCCCCGCCTCTGCTAACGCCCAGCAAGCAATTGTTCCTTTTTACCTTGTTGTTGCCGGTGAGACAGTTGCATCTCAGGTCTGGAGACGGACAATCCATACAAAATAGAGCGGCAAGCCCGCGTGCGCTGGGTCTTAGGCTGTCGTTTCCTTAACGGCCACCATGGCCGCCGACTTTTCTGAGAAAAGGTCGAGCGATAATGGCCCTCGCAAAGGAGCCTCGCAGTCGTCGGCCAGCAGCGGCCACGAATCTTCCACCGATTCCGGGCCCGTTACGAAGCAAGAGATTACCAAGCCCGATGGCGAAAAGGATCTCCGCAAGATCGACTCGAAAATCGTTCCGCCGCCGCAGGCCGATGACCCAGACGAACCCTATCGCCATTTGCCTGCCAATCAAGCCGAGATCCTCAAGAGACAAGTCTTTACCCCGAACTTGACCAAGGGCGTCGGCGTCATTTATCGCTATTCATCGCGAAATGATCTCATCATCCTGGCCGTCTGCTCCGTATGCGCCATTGCCTCGGGCGCCGCGCTTCCGCTCATGACAGTCATCTTCGGCAACCTACAAGGCATCTTTCAAAACTACTTTTACTCTGCAGGCCGCATGACTTACGACGACTTTGTGCACGAACTGTCCAAGTATGTGCTGTACTTCGTCTACCTCGCTATTGGCGAGTTCGTCGTTACCTACATCGCGACTGTCGGTTTTATCTATACTGGCGAGCACATCAGCGCCAAGATTCGCGAGCATTACCTCGAAAGTTGCATGCGTCAGAACATCGGTTTCTTCGACAAGCTCGGCGCCGGCGAGGTAACGACGCGCATCACGTCCGATACCAACCTCATTCAAGATGGCATCTCGGAAAAGGTGTCGCTCACTCTGGCCGCCCTGGCTACCTTTGTTACGGCCTTCGTCATTGGATTTGTCAACTACTGGAAATTGACGCTTATCCTATCCTCTACCGTTTTCGCGCTCCTTCTCAACATTGGTAGCTTCTCGCGTTACATGCTCAAGAACAACAAGGCCTCCCTCGAGTCCTACGCTCAGGGTGGCAGTCTTGCAGATGAAGTCATTAGCTCCATCCGCAATGCCGTTGCTTTTGGCACTCAGGATCGCCTGGCCAGGCAGTACGACAAGCATCTCGTCAAGGCCGAATACTACGGATTCCGACTTAAAGGGTCCCTGGCGACCATGATTGCCGGCATGATGCTGATCCTCTTTCTGAATTATGGCTTGGCCTTTTGGCAAGGTAGCAAGTTTCTGATTGACGGCATCATTCCACTTTCCAAAGTGCTTACCATCATGATGTCCGTCATGATTGGCGCCTTTAACTTGGGCAACGTTACCCCCAATATCCAGGCTTTCACCACGGCCGTCGCCGCTGCTGCCAAGATCTTCAACACGATTGACCGCGTCTCTCCTCTCGATCCGGGTGACGATAAGGGCATCAAACTTGACAACATACAAGGCAATATTCGGCTGGAGAAGATCAAGCACATTTACCCGTCTCGACCTGAAGTTGTGGTCATGGACGACGTCAGCCTTGATATTCCAGCGGGCAAGGCTACAGCCCTTGTCGGCGCCTCTGGCTCCGGTAAAAGCACCATCGTCGGTCTTGTTGAGCGCTTTTATGATCCAGTCGAAGGCGCCGTTTTTCTCGACGGTCATGACATTAGCACATTGAACTTGCGATGGCTTCGCCAGCAAATGGCCCTTGTCAGTCAGGAACCCACGCTATTCGGCACTACGATCTTCCACAATATTCGTCATGGTCTCATCGGTACGAAGCACGAAAGCGCAGGTGAAGAGAAACAGCGTGAGCTCGTTGTTCAGGCTGCAATCAAGGCAAACGCCCACGACTTCATTTCGGCTCTCCCTGAAGGATATGAGACGCACGTCGGCGAGCGAGGATTCCTTCTTTCGGGTGGTCAAAAGCAGCGAATCGCTATTGCGCGAGCTATCGTGTCTGATCCGAAAAGTAAGTGTTACGCTGTCAATGAATCACACCTGCTTCGAATGCGCTGAACTGACATATTTTAGTCTTGCTCCTTGACGAGGCGACCTCGGCGCTTGACACTAAATCAGAAGGAGTCGTGCAAGCCGCCTTGGAGGCTGCCGCAGCAGGTCGCACGACCATTACGATTGCCCATCGTCTATCTACCATTCGAGACGCTCACAACATCGTGGTTATGTCAGCTGGTCGTATCATTGAGCAGGGCACCCACGATCAATTACTCGAGAAGGAGTCGGCCTATTTCAAACTCGTGTCTGCACAGAATATCAGCGCCGCCGAGGGCCTCACTGCCGAAGAAGAGGCCGTTCTCGACGAAAAGGAAGAACAGTTGATTCGACGCATGTCGACTAGAAAAGGCGACTTCATTGGAGATCCCGACGATGACATTGCTGAGAAGCTCGGGCGTTCAACAACGCAAAAGTCGGCGTCTAGCGTCGCACTACAGAAACGTCAGCCTGAGAACACGCAGAACTACGGTGTATGGACCTTGATGAGGCTGATACTGTCGTTCAATGCCCCGGAGTGGAAGCTTATGGTCCTCGGTCTCGCTTTCTGCGTCATTTGCGGTGGTGGTAACCCGACGTCAGCAGGTAAGCTTGTCTCGACTGGAAATGATACTTCTTTAAATACTAACTTAATCATCACCAAGTCTTTTTCGCGAAACAAATCACTACTCTGTCACAACCCGTAACGGACCAGAACCGGCATCAGATCAAGAAAGATTCGGATTTCTGGAGCGCCATGTTTCTGATGCTGGCCTTTGTTCAATTCATTGCCTTTTCCTCTCAGGGCATTCTATTCGCCAAGTGTTCTGAGCGTCTCATCCATCGAGTCAGAGACCGTGCTTTCAGAGCCATGCTCCGACAAGACGTTGCCTTTTTCGACAAGGAAGAGAATACCGCCGGTGCTCTCACGTCGTTCCTATCCACCGAAACCACCCACGTGGCAGGTCTCAGCGGCGTAACACTAGGAACGCTGCTGATGATGATGACTACCCTGATCGCTGCCATTGTCGAATCGGTAGCCATCGGCTGGAAGTTATCCCTCGTCTGCATCTCAACGATTCCAGTTCTATTAGGCTGTGGTTTCTTCAGAATCTGGATGTTAGCCCACTTCCAGCGACGCTCCAAGGCTGCGTACGCATCGTCCGCCACGTTTGCATCTGAAGCCATCTCGGCCATTCGCACCGTCGCTGCGTTGACGCGCGAAGAGGATGTCCTCAAAATGTATCGTGACGATCTTGCTGCCCAGCAGCGCCGCAGTCTCGTCTCGGTCCTCAAGTCGAGCGCGCTTTACGCAGCGTCGCAGTCTGTCCTATTCCTCTGCTTCGCCCTAGGCTTCTGGTACGGAGGTACACTCATTGGCAAGGGCGAGTACAACATGTTCCAGTTCTTCCTGTGCTTCATGGCCATTGTCTTTGGCGCGCAGTCGGCCGGTTCCATCTTCTCCTTTGCCCCTGACATGGGCAAAGCCCATCATGCGGCCCAGGAGTTGAAGGAGCTATTTGATCGCAAGCCAGAGATCGATTCTTGGTCTGAGGATGGTACACGCCTGGAAAAGGTTGATGGTCACCTTGAGTTTCGCGACGTGCACTTCCGATATCCCACGCGGCCTGAGCAACCGGTGCTACGAGGACTCAACCTTTCCGTCCGCCCGGGACAGTACATTGCTCTCGTTGGTGCATCTGGGTGCGGCAAGAGTACGACAATTGCTCTTCTGGAACGCTTTTACGACCCATTGGCTGGCGGCATCTTCATCGACGGCAAGGAAATCAGCACATTGAACATCAACGATTACCGCTCGCACATCTCGTTGGTGAGCCAGGAACCAACGCTGTATCAGGGTACCATCAGGGACAACATCTTACTCGGGAGCGCTCTGGAAAATGTGTCCGATGAGGCCATCGAGTTCGCCTGCAGAGAAGCCAATATCTACGATTTCGTCCTCTCTTTGCCAGAGGGCTTCAATACCGTAGTAGGCAGCAAGGGCGCTCTCCTCTCGGGTGGACAGAAGCAACGAATCGCCATCGCGCGAGCTTTGATTCGCGACCCTAAGATTCTCCTTCTTGACGAAGCCACGTCTGCGCTCGACTCAGAATCGGAGCACGTCGTGCAGGCAGCCCTGGACAAGGCCGCCAAGGGCCGCACGACAATTGCTGTTGCCCACCGTTTGAGCACGATTCAAAAAGCCGACATAATCTACGTCTTTGACCAAGGCCGCATTGTCGAAGCCGGAACGCATTCCGAACTCATGAAGAAGAATGGACGCTATGCCGAGCTTGTCAACCTCCAGAGTTTGGCCAAACACGGGTAAAAGGCTGCATCACGAATGGCCTTCTCATCTACGACGTTATGTCTTTGCGACTATATTTCACCTACTTGTAATAACGACTGCCCATGTCAAGATCTCATATAGAGCTTTTCTGGACACAGTTGCGATGTGCGGTCTGATGCTGCATGTGGGCTGTTGTCTTTTAACGATTTTCCCCGGGGCTTACTAAGGATATTCCCGGTTGCTAGGTGGCTCATACCGATCGCATATCACGGCGCTATTGCATCGACTTTTGTACTCTGCAAGATTTCTATTGCAAGATTTTGACTGGTTTATGTATCTGGAAGCTGGCAAGCTGGTAGGGAGCCGCGACGAGTGAGAGTGGGAATACGGGATCGTGGCGGGGAATAAAAGGGAACATGGAGTCTAGACTAGAGATACCACTTTTTTATTGAGTAGACACAAGAGTATCCCACGTGAGTGATCCATGTGATATCTGTGTAACGGCATTACGGTATACCTACGTAGCCGCGCCTTTACGTGGTGTATGCGGACCTGGATGTTCTGAACCCAATTTCGGGCGGAAGCTCAAGTCGAGATGACGTATAAGATCATCTCGTATAGGCTGCGAAATTCTTCAGAGCTTGGACGTTTGAATGCGTCAACATGCGCGTGCGCGCGGCTCGTGTTAGTATCCAGAAGAGCGACATGCGAAACGAGGCTAAGGCGTATCATCATAGCAGGCCATCACGGACGCCGAACACGCAGCTTCGCTTGCGTGGCAGAACGGCGGTCTGGGGATCACAAGCCGACAAGGGGTATGCTGCGCATTGGAGGAGGCATCGTGGCTCTTTGCTCGGCCACAACCCTGGAGATACGCGACGGGTCACGGACTCGCGGGGACTGAGATGGCAAGGACGGCCTGTCGAAGGTGAAGAAAGGCCGCGGAGGCCAAGGCAGCTGGCAGAGAGCAGGCAAGCCAGAAAAGTTGATGGTACGAGGAGCGGGCGGTGCTGCAAGTCGAGGAAGAGGCCCGAGCGTAGCGGGCACTGTTACGACGACATCGACGACGGCTGGCTTGCGTATGTCCCTCCCGGATCTTGGGGGCGAGCCGTGCCCGCCCGGCCACTCCGCCCGTCCCCGCGATCGTCCAATGCTCTCGCTGCCTGAAGCCCTGGCCGGGGTGTGGAGGACCAAACTTGGAAGAACCTTTGTTCCACCATGTTACCCTCCGAGTCTCCGTCTGGGTGTCGACGACGTGCAGTAGATGAAAAAGCAATTCATGGTGAAATGTAGTTGGGAAAAGAAACATCCGTCAAGTGGAAATGCCGTTGAAGACATAGCTCTCGCCGGTGCGTATCAATCGCGAGCCAATGAGCAGTTGTAATCAAGGGGCGCGATTGTTGTCCAGACTTACAGTAGATGAAGGCATGTTGCACAAACTTCCCGAGCCAGTGATCCTTGAACAGCAGACAGACGGCACGGGACGACATCCAGTCCCAGGAGCCTGTGATGGGCTCGAGATTGTTATATTTGAACAGGGCGAGCGGCCCCAATGACATAAGGGTGAACTTCGCAACTTCTTCCAGCCGTCGCCTTGTTCTGGTTTACGATCCGGCTCTCGATGTCTAGTACTTGGCCACAGCCCGTGATTGTGGTTGCGCTTGGAGTCACCTGCTCGATTGAAACAGCGATGACCCAGGAGGTGCATCGCCGAATGCCCGTTGCCCGTTGTCCGCTCTGTTCCGCTCCCGGTTCTTTGTGGGACTTGAGAATGGATGAAAAAGCAAAAGCTCGGGAGCAAAAACAAAGCCCGACGGCTTGGCAAGGAAGGCTTCCGAGGTGCTACTGTACAGTACAGCGCAGTCTCCTTGAGTACTGTAGGTCGATGCTGGCCGAGGATGCCTTTGCAAATGGAAAGTCGCGTCGGGACGTGCTGTAAGTTGACCAACACGAAGCAGAAGTGAACAGCCTTGTATTCGACGCGTTTTGGGACGATGGCGCCATGGGTGCAGACCAGACGGCAAGGATGCCCGGCAAGGGGAGTAGTCGGCCTAATCGTCAGTAATTCGCATCGGCCGGTTCTAGATGCATGTGGGTGAGTGGATGCAAAATAATTGAGTCCAGCAAGGCTGAATGATTTCGCGAGTCGGTCCCAGCCGAATTGCCCTCGGTATCAACTCAACGATATCGTATCCAACGCTAGGTGTTGGGTTCAGCCCAATGTGAGTCCAGAATACCCAAGCTCGACCAGCAAAAGTCGGAAGAATGTCGCCATTTTACGACAAGAACCACGTACTGGAAGACTCTCATCGCTTTGTTAGTCGATTGGCTCGTCTGCGGCAGTCTCGATAGTGCGCCAGCGAGAGGATCCGTGAGCAAAATGGAACATAATGCGCAAGTAATCGCAGGGACCCATCCGCGGGCCAGCCGGGCCGGTGGCGATGCAGACCTTAATGGTCCTGTTGCGAAGAAGTACTTTACAGTACAGTACCGTTCGTGGGTTCCTTGATCGTTCAGAACTCGGTATCGGGGCAATGTACCGCAGCAAAAAGAATTTTGCGCAGGGCTTGGCGGTTTTGACAGTATTGGAATGTACAGTACAATATTCGCACATGTGCTCCATCGGAGGCCCGCCGCATCTCATTGCCTTCGAATCGAGATGCAAAGCTGCAGGTGAATGGGCGTGATAGCAAAGGTACAGTAAATCACTCGGTCCGAGACCAAATGGCGCTCTTGGCGGCGGCTGCGGCGAGTCAGACATATTGGAGAGCGCAGCCGAGATCATGCAGTTGAATCATCTTTGACAATTGTTTGTTTGTGTGACTGCAAACGCTGGACGCAGTGAATGGTTGATTTCTCTTCGAAAGATGCTGCTCGAAAACCGTGATAATCGCGACGTCTCCAAGACTCAGAATTGCCGGCCCATCTCCTCGGGGCCGTCTGAATGCGCCCGGGGCCGATCCGGCTGAGATGAACACATTAACAGAATGTCTGCTATTATGGCCATCACCCCATCAGGCCCAGCGCCATGTCCTGGTCCCTGGAGTGGAGGCAGCTCGCGCCAACCCTGCAAACCCCTCGGCAGATCGACAAACACGTCAAGAGGTAGCGGGTCCGCCCCCCATTCGGCTTGGGGCCCATGAGTTTGTTGTTTGTCTGGAGGATCAAGGATTCAACGGCGGCCACCGGGCGGGCGATGATTCAGAAGGGGAAAGAACCGGATGGTCCGACTGGTGTAGTGCACGGCGACCTGAAGGGTCTAGAGGCGTAATTGGCCGACGGTCGAGGCATCTGTCCCGGACCTATTCTGGAAGGTAAAGCGGAGAAGAAAAGAAAGTTGGCGTGGCGGTGGATCGGACGGCTGACGCGAGCGAAAGTGCACCGGAGGATTGATTGCTTATTTATTGAATCAGACGAAAAGACCTGCCCTGCCGTTGCGGCTTGTTATTGATGGGGTCAAAAGGCAACACCGGAATCGCGTGAGGAGCTGACACATAGTGACGGTAGTGATGGGTTGAATCACCAGCTGCTTTTGTTTCTGTTTGGATCTGAGATGGGAAGGGGATCCATTGGTGATGGTAAGGTAGGTAAGTTTCTACGCAGAGTTCTGTTCTGCACAAACACCAGTAGTCGACTCACTGAGTCTTCGGGCAATTGCACCTGACTACTATTGCGCTTGCATCTTACCCCCATGTCCGTGGTGCTACGGCGGGAAAGTACGGCGCGTGCAGTTGCTGCTTCAACGTTACGTACGGTATGTTCGGCGCCTGCCGTTTCAACGCTTGACCGCCTGCGTGGCTTCTGGTGCGGTTGAGTTGATGCGCCAAACCTCTACCAAGGTAATCGGGATAAGGTACATGAACTGTGTGTACTCTCCTTGTAATATGTGGTTCATTCGGTTGTCGGACCATCATCGCCAATCACCCGGACAGGCACGATCAGGACGTCCGAACAGTAACTGTACAAGCATCGACTGCCTCTGCGTGTTATTGTCAGCTCAATGAAGTCGCTTCCAGCAGACTTGACTCGACCTGTCCATTCGTCTGCCGCCAATATGGGGCTGCTAATTACGGATACAACGCCAATCTCTCTGCGTCCCCGCCCCATAGCTCAGGTACCCTGCCAGTCAGCTCTCGTTGGCTCGCTCGCTCGCCAGCAGCCTCGCCTATGCCGGTCGGCGGTACGAACTCTGTACATGTATTCGGGAAGGTACTTTGTATCTGACTCCACCACAGAATTGAATGGGAAAGCCAAGGTGGTGCCCCCACATCCAAGGCAGTGCCACCCCTGCTTCTATACCAAAGCAGGTATGGCAAAGTACAGTACGTACCTCCAGAGCAGCTCGCTTCGTCCTATCAGACGCCTTCCCGCCCCTGTACCCCGTACCTCTGCAGCACCGAGCCGCCCAGTCCCGGCTGCTCATCTTTGCTCCTTTAATCCATCCGTGTTGCCATTTTCGATTCGACACTCCTCCTCCCTTACCTCTTTTTGTCTCTCCAACAGTCGTCGATCGCTTCGAGACATTTTGGACCCTTCGCTCCCTACTATTTTTCAACCTCATTGGCGAGTATTGATGGCTGTTTTATGACAAAATTCATGCAATCGACCGTCAGCCCGTCGTCTACATCACGACTTCGTTGCCTTCCTAGAGCTGTTTCCAGCTCAGCCGCTCGTTTGCAACTCTACGACGACAAGAAAGTCCTCGTTCTCTATGCCAGGCAATTGCCCTCCTGAGCCATTGCCATCACGTATTCGAAACGATTTCGCATCCGATTCTGCCCGTCTCGCTTCCAACGACATCGGTCTGTCACTCATTTGCACAACAACTCTTACGCCCAGGTATCGCAAGTGCATTGCACGACGACTGCGTTATCGGAACATAAGGCCGCACCAACACTTCGCCGCACAAAGCACGCGCCCACGCGTCAGGGACTCACCGAGACGGGCTGTACTGTTCAACTCGGACAATTTCTCAACTGTTTTTACCGACGACCAAAATCTCCCGTTGTCGTGTAACATAGAAATTTGTTGGTTCATCGTTGCAACCGATGCCTCCCTCTCGGTCGATCCAAACGACCGAGCATGCTCGTTCCTCGACGAGTTTCAATCCCTATTCAAGCATCGCGAGGCGCATGCTGCCTCGGCTACGCGCGTCCCTGGTACTTCTCGCAGCGACCGCAGTACTCAATGGCGTGGCACACGGCTTTCAAGATGCGACGACATTCATAGTCAGGCCGTCGAGTACCATTGCGATGCCGCCTGCTTCTACTCTCGCTTCTGCCGATCTCCAATTGCAAACAGACGAACCAGCCAGGGATCTCCAACTCATGGCACGCCGAGAGGCCGATCGAACCTCTACGACCATGACCATGGTTGTTACTCCATCAGCGGACAGCACGCAAGCGAGCCCATCTTCGCTTCCATCGCCTTTTGACGATCCCCAGCCATCTCTATTTCAAGGTGTCAATTCCGATGATAGCTGTCCGAAGTTCATGTCGTCTTTGCTCGCCGATCCGACGTTCAAGAGTTGCTATCCCTTGTCCATGCTACTTCAGGTACGGCGCTCCCCAACGGCAACTACTTCGTTTCGGCTAACTAGACAATTACTAGACGTCAACGGGGTTTTATGAGGCGCAGAAGCAGCTGCCGAGCATCGTCGGCGTCCTTGACGCAGCCTGCAAGGCGAATGCCACTTCTTGCACCGACTTTATGAACCAAGCCGCGGACAATCTCACCATGTCCTCGAACTGCAAAGCCGAGATCGATGAAAGCAATTCGCGAGTGCTTCAAGCATGGCGCGGTCTCAAAGCCTACAGAACCCTCTACACAGCCTCTTGCCTTCAAGATCCCTCATCTAATCAGTACTGCTTTGCCAATTCCGTCAGCAATCTCAATAACCCCTCTGACTCATACCTCTACTTTATGCCGTTCGGCCTAGCGCTGCCCGGCGCTTCAAATCCAGCCTGCGACTTTTGCACCAAGGAGACTATGAAAGTATTCCAGGCCGCATCGTCCAATAGGCAAGACTTTGTTGCGAGCAAATACGAAGATGCGGCGCATCAGGTTAATGTCATCTGCGGTCCTGACTTCGTCAACGCTACTCTGCCACGGGCCGAGGCGGCTGCCGCCACATATGCACCCTCGTTGCTCGCCATTTTTACCAGCATAATCACTCTTCTACTCACCACTTCGCTCTTGTGAACAAGAAGAGCCGTCTTCTGATACTTCTCTTTTCGATACCGAGACTTCTTGCGCACCACAGCGGAGGCCGCTCAAAAGCTTTCCACTTCAGTGTGTCACGGAATAGTCCTCGGTTTTGCCTTTCACACTCGCACCAACAGCTGCGTAAAAGGCTACTTCATATATGTCTCGACGTATACTCATTGTTTCCCCCTCAATTAGCGTTGTGCAGCTTTTGTTTATCTTCATCACACCATGGTTTTTTCTTTTGGATTTCGCGGAATTTCTTGCATAAGCCTCGATCGGCGCAACGGATGGGAGCGAGCGTCAAAAAAGCAGTAGTCGTCGGGACTGCAGCATATGTTTTACAGGTCCAGAAAAATTGGGGGTTCTACATCACTACATGGTCTTATATCTCCGATGGGGTACAGCGTCGTATATACTCGGAAGGTTACGAAGACTAAAATCTAATTTCGATGAAACAGGCAATCGGAGCCAGAAAGGCGGTTTGATGGGGTAGATAGGTCACGGCTCTGAGAGAAAGAGATGGCCCGACATGGGCGTCCTTGGGGGCAGGTGACGATGATGTTGGCATGATATTGGATATGGGGCATTGCATAGGGGGGGTATGAAGGAGTGTCAATTCCAAAACGAAAACTTGGACAAATATGATATAAGCTGTGCAATTGCAGCAAGATGCTTGATGAATACCCTCCGTCTCCCCATTTAAAGCTGCATGCGGCCTAGCAGCTGCAAACCGGCATTCAAGAACGCGAGGCATCGTCGTTACATACTGTACAAGGGGAGAAGAGTGTCCGGAGAGGGGTTTTTGCGCCGGCCATCTTGGACGAATCGGTATAGAGAATGAAGCAGAGCGCCTCATGCCCTTGAACAAGCTTCCTGGCCCAGGAGCCCCTAGGTCTGTGTGTTTCCCGTCGTAAACAGGATATTGACAGTCGACCGACCGACTGCCGATAGCTCGTGAAGACGTCAGTCATCAAGCATTCGTCGACGAATTGGTGCATCGCCGCTTCCCGAGGCCCGACAACTCAAGAATCCTGGATGGCATAAGTGTATGCTGTTATGAGACCTACGGCCGCACATGTTAATGTACGCGCCATACAAGCTTACGCACCCGGTGCTTTGACGTTTTTTTTCTTTTTCTTTTTTTTGGAAAGGGGACTTCTTCCAATGTGCTCGTTGGAAGGACGATGCTGCCAAAAACCGTCGAGGAGGGCGAAAAGACCACACTCACCTCACACCAGCTTCCTCCCAAGGTCTTACAGTAGAGTCGAGTCTAGCCAAAGCAGAGGTGATGACAAGCTGGTGGCCGTTGGAGATGAACTAAGTTACCTTGCAAGACCAATCAAAAGAGAGAAGAGAAAAAGCAATCAACGTCTGGGTCTGTGCCCCCGCTTGCGGGCAGAGTTGATCGTCTCCCAGCCTTGATCTTGTGCTAGATGCAAGCAGGGCATCATAAGCTACACCTGCAGCTCATGAAGCTAAGCGAAGTGAGTTGTGGACATTGAGATCGTCCAGTCCGGGGATGCAGGCATTTCGACTCATGAGGGACAGGGCCTCGTTATGACTCCCTCATGGGATGAGTTTATCAGTCAGTACGGTACGGTTCTTGCATGGGAACGCAAGAACAGCCCGAGTGACTGGACCGAGTGAGCGGCGCGACGCAAGACTGGATATCGACGTCTAGGCGATGTCCTGGCGATGACCTATACGTATAACGAGGAATGCTTCATTGCACCAGCATTGAAGTAGGGGGAGACTCAAGCGCAGCCACCGCGCCAAGCATCAAGTCGCTTTGCGTCCATTGGACAAAAGGACCTGGCGCCCAGAATCTGGCGGGCGCAGGTGGACTTATTTTACCAGAGACAGAAGTTCTCTCCATCTTAACCCGAAAGGCCCTGGTTTCCCTGGCCCAAAAGCTCGTGTCTGAATTCTTGAAACTTCCCTCGTAAAATGCCGTGAGGAAATGTTTATGAGGACCTTGAGGAGCTCATCTTTTCTTTCCCTATGCCATCAAAGGGTGGTCATCGAATGGGTCACGACGAAAGTCGTACCGTGGATAATCAGGCCTACTTACCTGCCATAATGACTTCGAGTCTCAACTAGACCAAGCTTTAGCGCAAGTTACAGGTGGAGCGAGAGAGTAGGCGATGTGTAAGAAAAAGCAAATTGATACGCTGGAGTCGCCCAGTTGAATCGATACTGCACCTCAACTTGCGCGACAGAGATCTACTAGTGCCGGGACAACTAGCGCGCGACTACTGAAGATTAGCCGTGCCTTCGGGTTGAAGGGACGGTCCGCTTCGCCCACCAAACTAAGTTACTTCGTGACTTACAATATGCCCAACCGATGATGCATGGCGGAGCTCGTCCGTTTCCTCAACAGACCTCCGGCGGATGGGAGTGGATCAGGCGACGTGATGCAACTCGGACGACTCGGTAGAGCAAGGCTCAAGATATTTGAGACGACCCAGGGGGCATCGATGCAAGCCTTGTTCCACAATCTGTTCACCTCAACGGCGTGGACCGAGTCGGCGGATGGCAGGGCTGTTGGAAAAGCGTTACTGGGCGCCTTGCCTGCCGCTCGTGCACACAAGACCAGGTCGGTCATGCTCGTCATGACGCCAAGCAGCCGTCGGGAGCCCAACGAGCGGTGTGCTGGATTGAGGGAAACATTGGTGTGGTGGTACAAATGCATATAGTCGAGCGGACCTTGGTAGAACTCGTGGTAAATGCAATGAATCCTGGCGACGAAGACTCCGAGTGCGAGGTCCACGGCGTTCGGTCGAGAACCACCAGCAAGGACAGCTGCAAGAAGAGCGGCTCGAGTTCGCTCAGGGCAGTTACGCGTAATTTGGTTTGACGCGAGAGCGGGTAGAGTAGCTTCGCGGCCGCCTCGGATCGGCGACGAGGAAACGGCGCAAGGGTGAACAGTCTATTTCGGGGCCTCGAGACTAGCAGCGGCTCTTTTCTTTTAGTAATTTAGTCCCTGGACACTTTGTCCTCCAAAGAAACGCCTCGGTCAGTCCGAATTCGTGCCGATCGAGCCAATGCGAACTTGCTGCAAGTCCTTGATAAGACGACGGTGAGATGCATCGTACTTGTAATTTAGGCTGTCGCCGAGATTCGACGTCAGCCTGCGTCAAGGTCCTCGACTTCCATAGAGTGGACATTGGACTACTCAGCCGTCGGTCAAGAGCGACTGGAGACAAGTCTGGAGATCCAATATATTTTGATGTGAGCGAGGCGACAAATACTGAACAAGATCGGGCGAGGACGGGTTCAGCATGCGATAGGACGAGGTCTGGCCCGAGTTGGGAAGAGAGGGACGTACGAAGTGAAATGTGCATTGAAGAATCAATCAGTTGCAACCTATGGGTGAGCTATTACTGTGCCTGCCTCGCCTGGAGAGGTAGGTCGGTAAGATAGGCACCGTAAAGCATGCTATCCTGCGCCTGCCCAGACTGGACGCGATGCCTGCCTTCTCCTTCCTAACTGAAGGACAGGAAGGACAAGACAAGGCAGGCGAGAGTGGATGGTCGGTTTCCACCCATGCATAGGTAGTTTTGTGGGCAGTTGCAACCGTATCGATAGTGGAGATGGACTATCCGCTTCTCCAATTCAACGTTCCTACCTTACTTGAGACCACACGTTGACAACTTGTGAGGTTGTTCGTAGGTACGTGGTTCATTCGGGGTCCCCTCGCTCCTCCAGCCCGATCCCGCCCATGCCAATCCGCTACTGTTTTCTCCTGGTGATGTCTCCATCTCTTCTTCGCGCTTTGAAATGATCTATTAAGTCGCCCGCTGATGGCGCACCACAAAGGCGTCATGGAAGCGGCACCCATCGACATCCACGTTAACGGGCCCAGGTCACGAGAAAACTTGTCGTTGCCCATAGATGAGCCCAACTTCGGATGACCCCTTGTCGTCCGAACTCTTCTCTTCACTGACCTATGATACCTCCTAGAGTGTGCAAAGGTAATCAACACTATCAAAACGCCGTTGCTCTGCGAATTCCTCATCCCCAAATGCCATCGGTGCACCATGACACACTCGGCTCGGCGACAATTGCCAAATTGCGCAGCGGCCACGATCGCAGCCGACCTTTGGTGCGCCTTGGTCGCGCAAAGCTCTCCATGCATGCAGGGTAGGGAGCAGTCCAGTAAAGCCATACTTTCCTTCACGCTACAAAGCAAAAAGCGCCAATGCAAAGAGGCGAAAAGGGGGCTTTCTCGCTCCTTCACCCCGCATGCCGCGTTCACAAGGGGGCTTCGGCTGCGCAGTGGCTGCTTGTTGCTGTCAGCCTGTTCGTTGCGACCTCCACTCGGGCCCTTCTCCTCTTTTCGACATCCTTGCGGACAGACGGCCCAGGTGTTGGAATGGACGAAGCCCGAAAAAAGCAAGCAGGATATCAACTGCTGACTTCTTCGTTGGGCGGACACGACAGCGCGACGGCGGGCCTGGCGAGAGTACGACGGCAGGCATTACGTCTCCTGCTCCGCCCAGCGCATGGCTTAAACTTCTTGCTGAGCGATTCAAACACTTTCTCGAGCAATACATCGTGCTCGGAAAGAGATACAGTGATCGCTGTACTTGCACCGCTTGATCTGCATCGTCAGAGATAGACATTCATACAGCAAGCTCTGTCCAGCTCCGTCTGCAGATGCGTCCAAGCCAGTTTCAACGCTTTACGAGACGCACTGCTGTCACTCAGGTCACACGAATAAACGCCAAGCCATGGCAAGAATCAAGCATCTTCAGCATTCGCGCAGGACCCTCCGTCAAGCACACATCACCACCTTGGCCGGAATACGCCCTTTTGCCCACCCAGGCCTTGATAATACACCAAGTTGTGTGCAGGACGACCGGGACTGATGCTCGCAGTCCTTGCGCCAAGACACATCTGCCTTGGTGACGGCCGAGGTGGAATGCCGTCTCTCCCAAGTCCCAAAGCACGGGCTGCAACCCACCTCCCCCCTCACAACCGCATACGTACATGCATATATGCGCACACCTGTACGGTATGCGGTGCGTGCAGTGCATTAGCGGGATCCGTTCTGCCTTCGCAAGCTGCTACTATAGTCCTGATGGATATACATACGAGAGTCCGCCATGCAAATCACCCTTTCAGCTCGAGTCAACCGCCCGCATAGAGGTCCGGGGCGGAAGACGAGCCGGCAGGCAGCCTTGAACCACTACCGGCGGGAACAAGTAAGTGCCAGGGCGGGCCGATGTCGATTATTGGCGGCCCCCAGTAGGAACCCAACGCAGTCCCGATCCATGGCCATGAAGATGCTCGATGTATCAGCGAGCGAGAGCACACACTCACGCAGCGGAGCTGGAAGATGTGAACGCAACCAGCGCCTCGGGATCATCCACAAGCGGGATGCCAGAGCAGGGGTGTGCTACCGAACCCTGTCGGTGAATGAGATCTGTCATTTATCTCTTGTTTGGGCTTTTCCCAACCGCCATTGACAGCCCCTGACCTGCCACTCTGAAAGCCGTGTCACCTGCGTCTGAGCGGAGAATCGCACAGGTACGAAGGAAAAGAAGGAGCAAGAAGCAACTTACTGTACAGTGAACAGGTCCCCGAGTCAAGGTTGGATTCGATGAAACAACTGTTTGCCAAATTAACAGCACACACTTACAGGCGTTCACCCGCATGAGGACGCTTGCCGTCGCCTCTCTTTGGGCCTGCTCCTTGCTCCCTGCTTTGCCAGGCTTGCGGCGGCTCGTGACTGCTTGCCGCGTCCCTCGCAATCTCACGGCAGAGTCTCCTTGAAGGAGAGCTCTCATGTCTGAATGCTGCTACAGTACGGTATAAGAATACCTTGGTCACGAGCCTCGGCAGCTGGATCCGAAGAGAGTGGCATTTCTCGGAAGGCCCTGCTCCTGTCCGAACCATACAAGCGCATCTCGTGAACTGGCAAAGATCGCCCATTTTCCCGGCGCTTGGCGCGATGCTCGACGTCGCCCTAGGCAGATAGTGCCGGTTCATCTCGCAAGGGTGTCCCGTGTTAGCACTCCAATGAGGCGTCGATGCCACTGCTGTCTGACTGCCAAGCTGCCTGCTCTCAGTTACATTACCGTTACATGAAGGAGTCGTGGGCGGTACGAGCTGCCCGGCACCGCCTGTCTTGTACATATGCACGTAGACTCACGAGCAGTCCCATCTCAGACAATTGGCCGTGCCGACCTGTACTTTTCTGGCCCGTCAGATCTGCACCATTCGTCGATTGACGCCTTGTCCGTGCCCCGCATCGCGGGCTCCAAGTCAACCCTCCTCCACTCTCCGTCACCGGCAACCAGGTCAGGGCAAACTTGCAGCGCCCGAGGCTCGGGAGCCGGCGCCGAAGGAGGTGCCCAGGACCTCCAATCTGAGAGCCAGAGGAAGCAGAAGCAGACGCAGAAGCGAGCAGCGAGCAGCGGCACTGGGCCCGTTCGGATGGGCGCCCTGGCGCTAGAGTACGCCCAGCCCGCTCTCTAACCTCTTCGTCTTGTCTCGCTGCGGGCGACGGCACTGACCCTGTCTTCGGTTCCAGGCCTAAGTTACCACCCGCACATGACGAAGCAAGTCGAGCCGTCACGAACCTGACTCCCATGTCTTCTCCGGCCATCAAAACGGAGCCCCGGGGGCATGGATCTCTCGAAGACATGTTCCTTGCCTGCGAGGACCGGAACCCCAACCACCACAATCACCAAGGGCACCAAGGGCACCACCAAGGTCGCCAGCAACAACGCCGGCGCCGCCAGAACCACACTACCCATGGCCTTGCCGTCAGCCCGAACCAGAGGAGCCCTCGACTATTACCTCCCCTGGAGAGCCTTGTGACTGGAGATCCGAGTATATTACGCTCCCGTTACCCGTCATCCCCGGCCCTTGTCGCGACGCCCGAAGACCGATTCACCCTGGATGCCACTTTTCGAGCCTCTTCCCATCCGTCTCTTTATCCAACGACGTCCATCAACTCCGACCTCCTACAGAGCGGCCAGACAGTCGGCGAGCAGCTCCTTGACGTGCCCTTGCAGTGCTCTCAGGAACCCCGGATAGCACCAGCACCCCTCGAGGCCCCACGATATCCAATCGCCTCCCAACCAGCGCAAGGGCCGCAATCGTTGCCTCCTCAACCATCTCCGCTGCACGGTCGTCAGCCGCGCCTGCAGGGAACTGAAATACACTGTGACGCTGCAGCATCTCGGCATCAGAATAGACCGCCTCCCGTTCGTTATCCAAATCACACGCCAAGGCCGCCACCTCACGCGTCTACTCTGGCCCGGCAGTCAGCAGACGGAACACCCATCCCCGGGATGCCGAATCTCTTGGGGCCCGGTCGATCCCAAGCCTTGAGCGACATACGATTTCGTTTGAACCTGCGTCAGCAGCCCAAAGCAGCACGAGCATGCGGCTTTGGCGACAGGGACAGGCGGGTGATTGACCCGCCGCCCATTGTTCAACTCATCATTGAGAGTTCCAGCATGACGGAAGAGGAGATTTCATCTTACTTGCGTTACGAGAGCTATGTCATGAACTGCTCCATCTGCGACGAGTCGGGCACTCGTGATGCCTCCCTCATGCCCGAGGAGTATCAACATCAGCGCCGGTTAATGGGGTCACTCGTCGGCACCCCGTTTGTTGGACAAGACGAGAACGGCGAAGAAGGGTGCTTCTTCTGCTTTGGAGACCTATCTTGTCGCACGCCTGGAGCCTTCAGACTCAAGTTCACACTCGTCATGATTGATCCGATGCGTGCCGGTATGATACGGCACTTTCCCATACTAACGGAGACTTTGAGCGACGTCTTTCACGTTTACAGCGCAAAGGAATTCCCGGGCATGCTACCGAGCAGCAACCTCGCCAAGCGGCTCAAGGAGCAAGGGTGTATCATTTCCATAAAAAAGGGCAACGAAAGATCGAGGAACTCGCGTGCCCAAGCAGGCTTGTCAGACTTGGAGGACGAGGAGGGCGAGGGCTCGCAATCACAAAGGAGGAGGCGTGCGGGTCAGGATTGAGGAAAAGCGATTACTGTTTTACATTTCACGGCGTAATCTGTAGCATTTGGAACTTTGGCGACGGATTTTGGCGTCAAACAGCCGTATCGCCAGCTCGATATGTGACACGCCGGAGCAGGCGATTTTCTCCACCCTTATATAAACTGAGCCAGGTCAACGTTCTCGTGCTTTTCCTGGTACAACAGCATCTGATTCGGTGATCTGGTTGTTTCGCATCTACAAAGGCCTCGATTCGGCCAAGGCCTAGGGCGAGCATGAACCTCCCTCGACGTCGATATGCGCAAGTGCGTGGATGGCTACATCAACGTCTCGTCTCGCTGCCGATATCAACCAGCTCTAGGAAGTGAGCTCATGGATGATTCGAGTAAACAGCCAGCATGTGGGCTTTTATTCGAATACTCTCATCGCCCGCGCGCGTTATCGACCATTGTAGTCGATACGCCACAACCAGCGACTCATTCAAGGCACTCTGTATCTCGACGACAGTTGAGATGGAGGTCTTTGTCGAGCGAACTTGTGCAAAGACCTTTTTGTTAATTGAGTTAGGGCTCTCATTTCCTATAGAATGGCGTCTCTGTCGAGCTGGTTGGACGAGTCGCAAACGTCGTTGTGCTTGGGTATATAGGCTGTGTTACGGCAACAGACTATCACATACGGCCATAGTTGCTTGAAAGCTCCGGATCCCGTCCGCTCTCCGATAGATAAGCAAGTAAACGGCAGATTAGTAGTTGAGTCGGTGACGATCAGCGAACACCGGCTGCTGTATGTTTTTGCTTTTGCATTTTTGGTGGATTTTTTGTGGATTTTTTGTGGATTTTTTTATGGTGCGTTTGTGGGCCGTTGTTGGAGCTTGGCACGTCACGATGCAGCATGTGGATCGGTGATGACGCGGTGGAGAAAACCCCTCTTGGAGAGTATAACCTACCCTAAAGACGATCTGGTTCGACGTGTCTGTCGGTTTTTTCTGTAATATTCTTCTTCTTTTGCCTTTCGGGCTTGTTGCTGGGTCTTTTAAGGCGTTGCTTGATCTTTGGCGATTATCAGCGCAGTTTAATAGAGGGGTTGCGAGGGGCGAGTCTTGATAATGTGTCAAGAACATCTCACTTCGGTAATGTGCCTGCGAGATTCTTGAAAGATGGACTGGGTGGTGGAGGGCTAGCTGGCCGGATACCAGCAGTGCAACACCAATTGGATCCATCGCTGGTTGATGAGATATGGCGGAAAATCGGATCTTAGAAATGCGTGATTTGCAAGCCGGCGATGCAGCTTTATTTGCGGGTGAGCAGCTAAGAGGGAAGAATCGACCAGTCATGGGCACGTAAGTTAAGATGTGAGAGCTGACGGCTTCTTGAAGTGAGCAGTGAGCACCGACGGATCCATATATTCGACGGGTACTCTAGAACCAAATGTTGACAAGGCTCCCCCTAACCGCGCTCATACATAAGCGAATATTCTTTCAGTAACTCCTATTGGGTGTGCCTATCGGAAATTATCCTTTTATTTGACCGTCCAGGAGACACTGCTTATATCTTGTCCATGAGGTGATGCATCATCCCATGTTACAGAGGTCTGCGAGAACTGGACATTTGAACGCGACTGTTGCGTCAAGACGGGGAGGAACAAAGGGGGATCGATGCAAACTGGGAAGCTCGGCTCGAAGTTTGGTCATTGAACCTGAAGGGCAACTTGCGTGCGAGAAGAGTTGGCAGCATGCACCCAGCTTGACGTAGACCGCCGCAGTCTACGCCGGTCTTACTGGAGGCAATGAATCAAAGACTGCCACGAGTGCTCCACGAGAATGCAGACGCTGCGTGCCAGCAACGCTGCAGATAGGTATACGTATTGAGACACGCCAAAGACAAGGAACAAGAGCCATGGGATAACAGCCAGTGTCATCGGCGGTCAGCAGGAGCGGCACGACGTGTTCGTAGACCTGGAGGATATGATGTCTGATCGCACCATCGTCCAGCTCTGTAAGTCACTGCAGTGAAACTTCTCGCCTAGACCGCCGCGTCGTCTCTATCCCGAGAATGCGTGTGCGGTTGCACGCGCTTCTCTACTCGGGCGCCTCTACTCGGGCGCGGTTCGAAACCTCGCCAGATTACGATATCACAGCAGGACGTCGGGAGACAAGTCAGAGACAAAGACGCATGTAGGATTCAAGATGTCAGTCACGATGGCTCCCATGGTCGGCATCCGTATAAGGGTTGGGTGAGGACGAGGGCATGGAAGCGGCTTCATGATTGGATGTAGACCAGACGAAAAGTCGGAATTGTGTCGACTTTCCCGTCGCTGATTCACGCCTAGCCCACCCGCGAGTCTGCAACGATTCTCATGTGGCGTAGTGCAGAGACATGGCGTCGTCGAGATCAAGATGATCAGAATCAAGTGGTTCAAAAAGCTGCGATGCGCCGATCATTACTTCGTAGTCGTCGTCAGCCTTCAATACGGATTCTATGCGCGTCATCTCAGTAAGCGCCGACCAGGGGGGGAGGGGGATAGGGGGATGGATAAGGGAAGGGGGGAGGCCTCGAGCAGTCTCGACGCATGCAAGAGCCTCGACGGTCGCGGCAAGACTTTTCACCCCCATTTCCCCTCCGTCACGGATCTTCAAGGTGTCACCAGGAAGAGTCTGGAGTATGAAAAAACAAGGCCGCGCCCGACGCTTCGGGATCCAGTTTCTGCTGCTGCTGTTGGAATCGGCGGGGGGCGGGGGGTCGTTTCGGGTGACATGTCTTGCGGCTCGCGCCGAAGGAACAAGCAAGGAAGGAGCCGAGACGATGACTTGGCTGCGGATCATCCTGTCTCTCGACGCTCTTTCGGTGGGAAGCGAGAGGAATTGCGAGACATGGGGACGCCCGGGGGGGCCAGGGCCGCGTCCTAGAAAGCCCAGCCCTCGTCATACTTTTTTTTACTGTAAGGTATGTACTTGGAAAGGCCCAGGATCCCGGGAACTGGGGACTGGCGACGGCCTGCCTGCATAGAGTGTATGCCGACTGCAGGAATATGTGTTTCTTGCTTGCATTGGCGCGTTTCGTGGGGCGCTCGCCGCCGCATCGCTTGTTTTGCGCCCCTTGAAGCGGGCGTCTATGCCTGTCTCTTGGGCGACCCTCGATCACGTATATGCGTGAATGTTATTTTTTTCTTGTGCGACTTTCGGTTGTTGGTCAACTAACATCGTGCGCCTCATTTCATCGTTGGCGCTGAGTGAATGATGATGTGAGGCCAATCGATGTCGAGATGAAGCATTGTTGTGCCATGAGTATCCGTCGTTGACGTGCAAAGGAAAGATTTTTTTGCGTGATTTTTGCCAAAACCGGTTATCCAAGGGTCGACAAGGCGCTTGTTGTCTCTAGGATTGCCATGTGTTTTTGAATCATCTCCGGCCATGGCTGTTTCACCTCTTGTTTTTTCATCCGAACTTTCCGTCTTCGGGAGGAGGGAAAGGAGAGGGAAAAAAAAGCCTGCATCGTACCGTAGGGCGATCGGCAAGCTGTTGCCCCACTCACTGCCCCGCCTGCCCCTCATGCTGGCACCTGGCTCCATGGTTCTCCACCCAACAAGGACAAGCTTAAAGGAGCAGTTGGCCTTGCCCTGTTTCAGAATTCGCTGGCAGGAAGGAGCCCCCTTGACGTACGTACCTCGTACCGACACGCCTCGCGATGTTGGGTTTGAGCTCGCAGCCGCTTCTTGCCTTTTCCATGGCACCAGGAAGGCAGGAGTAGACGGAAGCAGGCAGGAGGCACGCAATCATTTCTTGCACTTTTGTTCCCTCCCTGGCGAAGGCAATGATTGATGCCCCGGGCCTGGACAAGCGACAGCCTCAACATTCAGGCAGACCGCCTGCCTGATAATAAGAAACCTTACCTACTTACCTTGGCCCTGTCAACTGTTCGATGCTCTTTTGAATTCCCGATGGCCTTAGTAATCTTCCTGCTTAATGCATTATGCCGCCTTGACAGTTCTCCACTCTTCTCGTCCTGGCTTCTTCTTTCTCTTTTTCCTCTTATTCTTCTTCTATGCCGCCGGTTCTTTGTAGTTATTGTCACCGCTGCATTGGTGTCGTCAATGTGGCATTTTCAAGGCTTTCCTCGCGCGCGCCTGGATCTTGTTACATTTTCCACCCTCAGCCTCCGCCAACAAACATCATTGGATGCAGTGATGCGCACTTCCTCTGACCCCTCCCACCCCCCCTTTCTCCTTCTTCCCGCCCATCCGCCGAACAAGCGATGAAAAAAAGGCCCCCCCCCCCCCCCCCCGCCGCCGCCCCCCCCCGGGGGGGGGGGGGGGGTGGGGGGGGACATCGCTTTCTAGCCCGAAGAAGAAATGAGTGCGATACCACTATCCTACGAGCTGATGCGTATTGAGCATGTTTGGAGGACGGCAGGAAGAGCAACACTGGCCACCCACTCAAAGCCTACTTTTCGAATGTTTCCTCTTCCGCAGAACTATTCCGGCTTGTGGGCCGGATCCTGGACAAGATGGGCGACCAGAACCCAGCCATGGCAGTGGCAGACTGTTCAGCGGCACAGGGCAGCAACAGAAGCTGCCAACGAAAATGATTGTGGGCATCGACCCTTATACCCTGCAGCAGACGAAGAGGATGACGGCATGCTGGCGTTGGATAGCAGACCGTTGCGCAACCATGTCTTTACAGGTCGAAAACATACAAGAAACCGAGAAGTGCCTTGAGCTATGCCTGGCGGAACCAACATTGTCGCCCATAGCACAAGACCAAGCAGATCGGTCAACGCCACTCTTGAAACCCTCTGGAGAGAACTTGGAAAGGGGTGCGTCGCCCGCTCTTCAGCAATTTTACCACATGAAGGGCTCGAAGGACTCGAAGAACCCGAGCCCTTTTCTCCTGGACGAAGTCGTGTCTTGTATCTCAACGTCTATCCAGGCGCGCGAATATATATATATATATATATATATATATATATCCCTTGTATGCACCTACGCACACGACAACCCAATTCGCGCAGACCAAGCCTATTTCGCAGAGCAACTACACCTTTCCCGGGAAGTTCGGCCAGCGGCGTTGAGCAGCAGACGTACGACGGACATTTAGAAACACCAAGGATATCCTAACCATAAGCCACATAATAAGACGGACGCAGTCCGCCCACGCACTACCACTGCCGTCACCGCTCTACAGATCCTCATATTCGCCCCAAAGTCTCTCAAAGATGGACTTCCAAAGTTAGGCAAGGACGAATACGAGAAGAGATTCCCACGCCACCAGAGTTTGGGAACGGAGACGAAGGAACTATGAACCAAGAAACGTTCCGAATTGGGCCGTTCGTCATCAATCGAGGATCTGGACCGCGCAGGACTTCTACTACAGCTTGCGTAGACAAGACGAGAGCGCAACGGCATTATCGGCAGACGAACGGCATTCCGAAAAATCCATGAGCGGTCTATTAGGGATTAGTAGAAACGTTGGACGCTTGCGCTGTTCGTAAACGGTTCTAAGAATTTTTACTAGAGTGGGGTTCTTTGCTGATAATAACGTATAATCTTGACCGTCGGTTAGTGATAAATAGTAGCTTGGCCATAGTATGGACGAGTTCGGCACTTTTTTACCAGGAAGGAACGGAAGTCTGGGCCGTAGAGATTGGGATTCTATTCCCAAGTCTCCTATCCGGTCAATAGGTAGCGTACTTGCAGCTAGGAACAAACATTGATGATGCCTGAGTAGAGTTTTGATCGGCGAGACATGTTCACACGTGCACTGCCGGCGAACAAGTAACAAAGCTTTATGCCTAGACCGGGCTACAAGTTAGTTGAGAAGAAACACGTGAACACTCATGTCCTCTTACAGTATGGTCAAGTCCCTCTCACGACCAAGGGAACAATGCCATCGGCCAAAGACTAGGCGAACCTAAAAGCATCGGGCATAAAAACACTTCACTTCCATTTTTAGTTCCAGAACCTGCCACGAAAATAGGAACGAACATATTCGCATCGACTCAAGATTCACCGGCACCGGACTCGGGATTACAACGACTTCTGATTATCTGGCATAAAAAATGCCATCTATGCAACAGGACGCTGGCTACCCAATGCAGACACCATGTCAAAGAAGAAGAGATGAAAAAGCATGGCCGTGAGGTGAATATCAGGAATCCTGGTCGCACTGCGCAACAAGTGGTTTTGAGAAACGAATCTTCCATCTTCCTACTCTAGCTCTTGTGACGCTCACTTGAGACGACCTTGATCTGGAAAGAACAGTATGCTTGCGACTGGGATTAAATTTGTGCCGCTGGTGAATGTATCAAGCATCGCCTCAATGTGCTTATAGAAGTTGAAGCGCGGTGACTACGGCGAGAGAAAACGCGAGATAGGCGCCATTGCCGGCGACGAGGAGCGACGAAGCCGACGATCGGCCGTTGGCGCCGGCAGTGCTCGTAGGTGACGAGGACGGCGCAGAGTCGCTTCCAGATGTCGATGAAGCCGACGGCGCTACAATTGTCGAGGCTGTGGCGGAAGGCGAAGTCGTGGTGCTGTTGCTGTTGCTGCTACCGCTGGGCGCCTCGTTGTACTGGTCAACGACGAATTTGCGCGCCTCATCGCTGTAATTGTAGATATACGACACGTGGACCGATCTGTTATTGCCTGCGTCGCAGTAGTTGTCGCCCGTGTCGCAGTATGAAACCAGGCGGTCGCTGTAGCCCTCGCAGACTTGGACGCTAGTGTTGTTGCGCTTGATGATCTATCGCCTCATCAGTATCAATTGCGCCAGACCGCTGCGCACGCCAATGGCCTGTTATGATCTCACTGACCCCATTCTTGATGCTCGTCCCCTTGTCGTACGTCGTGTTGGCTACATGACTTGGGTCGCCAAAGAGAACAACAGCAGCAACTAATAGAACTCATATCAGCGACCGAACTTCAGAAACATTTGATACGGACTTGATGCGCGTTTGCGTTTTGACTCACTGTTATCTTTGACAATCTGAGGGGAGACTTTGGTGATATTTCCAAAATCACCGCTGGCACTACCGCACAGGGTATCCATAGTTAATTGAGCGCCCTGCATGGTAATCATGTCAGGATACAATCAGCTAATGGTAGAGATGTAGCCATTTTCATACCTGCGAGTAGCCGAGAATGGCCATTTTCGACTGCGGGCACGTTTTCGCGTAGCCCTCGATAGCGGTGTGCATTGCCTTGATACCTTCGAAGACGGAAATCTTGTACTCGGGATCGAAAAGGGTGGCCGGGTAATCGAGCGCCACGAACTTGGAGCCCTTGATCTCATCAGTGATCTTTGTCGCGAGAGGTTCCGAGATGCCTGCGCCTGGGTCTTCAGTAGTACCGCGCGCAACAATGAGGTAGAGGCCCGAGGCGCAGCTTGTCGAGTTGCTCGGAACTGCAGCGGCAGATGCGCACGCCGCGAGCGCAGCGACTGAAGCAACAGAGACACGCATGGCGATTGATGTTTCCCGAAGCTATTGGCGAGTGAATAGCTGGCGTCAAGTTACGGGTGCCTTGAGAGGTCTCTCGATTGCTGGTGCGCTTTGGACTCGGGCTCGCCAGCGGTCGTTGAGACGGACGGCGATGGATATATCGCGACCGAAGCAGTACAAAGCAGGACGATCGCAAGAGAAGAGACGAGCAACTCAGAGGTAAAGAGGAAAGAGGATTCTGTACTGTAAGTTATATCTGATCTCCAGCGACGGGGCGCCGGACAGATCCGACAACGGCAGCGGCAAAGATCCCTGTCCTGGAATTTCCGTTTATACCTACAGTATTACAGTACGAAGTGGTTAGTGATTGCAGAAATTGTGCGCACCGCGCAGTATTGGGCTAGCAGCGGAGACGAACGAGGGCACTGCGTCATCCGAGTGCACCTTTTTTGACTGCGGCAGAGCCAACGCGCAGACGGGCCCTACTGCCTACATCGGATCTCTGCTCCGACGGCCTGGACGCTCGACGCACGAGGCGTAGGAGACATGCGGGGTTTGCGGGGACGCTGACCCGCGAAAATGCGAGGGAATGGAGCCGAGGTCGAAATCGCGCCATGGACCACCACCAATGTCACCAACAGCCAGGGACGAGGCGACGAAATCGATTGGTTCGAGACGTCTGTGCGGCGTGTGATTGGGCGCACAGTCCGGCCGTGAATGTCGGCTATTCCCTCCTTTGTTGCCGTCTGTCCGGAGCGGAACAGAAACGCTGACGATGGGTAATTAGAGCCGCATTGTCCCTTGCAGAGGACATGGCAGACTGCATCTCGATGGCACATTGCGGTGTGGTAGGCCAGTAAGCCAGCCGTCGAGAAGGCTTCGAGCAGTTGTTCCTGGAGTTTGCGGCATCGCCAACATCCTCATCCATGCTGCTGAGATTGGGCGCTGATTCACTCCGGACTCGGGGCTTAGCTCCAACGGACGGCGCCGCGATAGTGCCCGCTGCTGCAAGGCGATCCCTTGAAGAATTTCTTTCTTTAGAGTTTGCCGGACCGTGGCAACTTTCCTAGGATCAAAGTTGCGGGCTGGAACGTCTTTGTGAGGAATCACAAAGGAAGCTTGGGAACCCAGGGCGACGGAAGAGGCATGTCTCAGACTTTTTCGGAAGCGCTTGACAGCCGGAAGAAGAAGACTGCATCGAAGCGATTGCTGACTGAATTGAGTCGCTGCACCGAGTTTGAGCGGTCAAGAGACATTCAGTGAATAGAGTTGAAGAGTGCGTAAAGAGGCGGGCAACGTTCGGCGCCAAATGACCCGAGTGTGCCAGGCTCGAGAATGGAGGGCGAATTGCAGCGTCCTCATCCATTGTATACTTCATCATCTGAAGCCTCATATGACTGTCTGCTGATGTCATTGACATGAAGAAGATGCAGACACTCGGTGCTTCAACCTCATAAGTATCAATCTATAGCGAAATCCGGCGCATCTGTCGCAACTGCATCTATAACGACTCACAATTGATCTTGTGAATGTATCCTCGTCTTCGTGAGTCCTGCAGGCCTGCATATGAAAACCAGTTGGTTAACTGTCTACGGCTCGAGGATCCGTTTCCCGCGCGGCGCTGTGTGACCGTGATCGGCTTTTACCGCCATTCCTACCGAACTTGAAAACATGACTAGAATTTACCAGAACCATCGAGGAATAAGTGGTGGCTGATATTTCGACGCCGGCGAGAGACGCCCTTGACATGGTCGAATCGCCGTGACTGTCGCGTCTCCAGGGGGAATCGTGGCCGTAAATCTCAATGCGGACAGAAAGCTATGGACTGCGTCGGCTAGCCATGTGACGTGGCCGAGACTTTTGTGCTAGAGCCACCATGCATCGAATATACAGTTGTGGCTCGAATTGGCGCGCAGCCAGCATCGAATGAGGAGCAGGGGCTCATTTCAGGACGTCGGCGCGATAGCCAGCGATCACGACATGTAGGAACCAAACATATCGCGGTCTCTCGGATCTCTGCTGATCTTGACTGTGGGTGAAGAGTTCATGAGTCCAAACAAGCGCAGCGCAAATTGTTGAAAACAATCTTTGAGTTACCCGTCAGTCCGCGGGCTCAGGGACCTCGCGTCGGCTTGCAGGGACAGGCGGCAAAAAGTAAGACATGGCTCCAGGGCCGCTGTACCAGGCCGACGCAGAGGGCGGTGAATGGTAATTTATATGGACTGTCTCGGGCGACATTCGCCGACCTTGCCAAGAGCTGAAGAAAGAGAGTCTTGGATGGCCTCTGCAGCGACGACTGAGTCAAAAACGCGTGCGGTCGAAGAGATTGATGAAGTTGGCTTGATGCAGATGTGTATGCATTCACGTTGCGTCGGCCGAGAGACCGTGAACCAATCGTATGTCGCTGAGGGACATTGGATGAGCAGCAGCACTCGGCCAGAAATGTGCGACTATGATGGCGGTGAAGAAGGGAAGGATGGCGACAGATGGCTCCAAATGATGCTTGGATGAAGATGAAAGGCCAGAAGTTGATTGGGGAGAAGTCGAAGACGACAGGAAAACCAGATTGGCAACTTGTATAGAGTACAAAGCCCAAAGTATTGGCATAAAGACTTCGCGGCACGACAAACTCGACCGAGACGTATTTGTACAGGTCTGCAGCTGAAAGCTTATCAATCTACCTATCAAAAGCATGGCGAGCTTGGACCTTCCGTTCCTGCGTAACCAACGAGTTCCTGCCATTAATTATCGACGTGACCAACGCGGGGCCGGTGGACGACGACATGAAAGGCTCTTGCCTTGATGGCTTACTACATTCATGCAGAAATAACACCTCTTTTCTTCATCATCACCGCCACGGATGAATGCACCACCCTTTACAACCACCCTGACCACCCTGACCACCCGGATGACGTGACGCATCGCATCTCCTCGGACGCCAGCACTTTAGGCCCGCACTAGGCCTCAAGGGGATGCTGCAGGGCTCGAGCAGGATGCATTGTGACGGGCCGCTCGGGGTCCGTTAGTGGCGATCCGATGGCCATGATTCCAAAGACCAGGAGCGCAAGCGGGTGATTTCGAATCATGGGCGTCACAGGCTCTTTCGCTGAACAGGTATCCGTGACAGTCGTGAGGGGGGGAGATGCGGAATGACGCCCAGCTGTGTATGTCGAATCTCGAGAGCCGTCAAGCACGACACACTTTTGCTGCTACTCTTTGATCAATCATCAAATCAAGAGGTCAGAAAATGGAAACAAAGCAATGCCGTTTCATGTCTCTGATGCCGCTGCTGACTGATGGCGCACAATCGCAGTCAGCGCCACTGCAGAGCCGCCCGGCTCGATACCTTGTCTTGACGACGACCGTCCAGATGGGCCTACGGGATGTTGAATGTGTGGCCGGCGACGACGTTTCGACTCGCCGATTCCGCCAGCCTTCACGTTAGTTACCAGACGAATGTTTACAAAGCCGTGAAGAGGACCCACGTCGTCGGCTCGGGTCCCGCGGCCGGCGAGGGCCCCCGTGGGCCCGATGCCGGCTGTCGAATCCGACTCGGGGACTGCAGCCTGTCTCGTCCGAACTCGATCCACCCAAAGCTATGGCTAGCTACCAACAAATGCAGGTCTCGGCTGGTCAAAGGTTGTTGAAGCGCCGGACCGTCCTGACCGAACGCCCTCTCGCTACTACCGTCAGGTGGCGTTGGACCGACCTGATGGGGCCCAGGGCTGCAGACACACACGCTTTCTGCAGCATGTCCTCATGGACGGGCCAAGGACGGTAGCACAGCACCGGGACACGCGCGCATCCATCCATCGTCACTTGCATGCCATGTTCGGTAGCGACGGTGACGCCCATGATGTTGCTATTTGCCTACCTACCTTACCTCTAGGGCTCTGTCTGTCAGTACTGTACCTTTGGGCTGGGCCCCTCTACCAGCCAGCCGGACTTGGCAAATCCACTCGGCCACGCCCTTGCAGTGGGTCGGTTTACAATTACTGGAAAGGGTTTTGTGAGTCATGGGATAGGTGTCGGCGCGGCTTCCTGTCTCTCGGCCCCACGAACCCGGACAACAGGACATCAAACCACCTCGTTTGTAATACAATGTGTGCCTGCATCTGCATCTTCTTTCACTCCGGCACAGAAGTATTAGTCTCGGCTTGATTGTCTGAACCCTGCGAGTCTGGCGAATTCACTGGAAACCGCTTAGGCGCCTCCCCCCCCACCACTCTTTAAAGTGGATCGCAGCGCAAACACCAAAACTATTTACTTGGACGCGGTCCTCTCCTTCCTCAGTCTTGTTCCTTCCCAGAATTTGCATGCTCTGTCCTCGCCATGGATGCCTGCTGTCTTTGCCCCAACTTTCTTGGACTCAACTGTTGAGATCAATTCTTTCGACTCTCGGGCTGTCTCCTCGACTCGTCTCAGCTTGACTCTGTCGTATTCGATCCTTCAACGTCATTGTCGCTGCCCGCAACTTTAAATTGTTACTAACGGCACGAATCCAACATGACGACGTCAACGACTATGTCAACACCAATGCCCATGACGGCCGCCTTGAGAGCTTCGTCAAATACTGAAAAGACCACCGAAATGTCAGGCAACACACTCTCGACCACCAATCGCCAACCTCAGCAAGACTTTTCCGAGTCGGGAGACGAGAGTGGCCCAGATGGCATTGGTCACGCCGACTATAAACGACTGGGACGCGAACGGCCCGCCATCTTCAACAGTTGGCTAGTCGAGGCCGGCTTCGTCTTCACAGTGGTCTTGTCCATGATGCTTAGCGAGTACTTCATCGGTGGCTTTAACATCATCCTTCCTCCCGTTGCCGATGCGCTGGCCATTCCGCCTTCGTCTCGTACCTGGCCGGCCGGAGTGACCAATCTGACCACGGCCGCTCTGTTGCAACCCTTTGCCCGGTTGTGCGATCTGTATGGTGGACGTGTCGTCTTTCTCTGCGGACATGTCTGGCTCCTCGTCTGGTCTCTGGTCAGCGGCTTCAGCAACAGTGCGACAATGCTCATTGTCTGCCGCGCCATGCAGGGCATTGGGGCCGCGGCTTTCTTGCCGGCCGGCCTGGCCCTTCTCAGCCAGAGCTATCGACCTGGCCCTCGCAAAAACTTTGTCTTTTCCATCTACGGTGCCTTTGCCTGCATTGGCTTCTACTTTGGCATCTTTATGGGCTCCGTCTCGGCAGAATACCTCAACTGGCGATGGTACTTCTGGATCGGCGCCATCCTCGGTTTTGCCATTGCGCTGTCTGCTCTCCTGACTGTCCCTCACGGCTTAAGCGACATTGACCCGAATATTCGCATGGACTGGTGGGGTGTCTGCACGATTGTTCCCGGTCTTGTCCTGGTCGTCTTCGCCTTTACGGATGGCGGCCATGCCCCCAATGGCTGGCGAACGCCATACATCTATGTCACGCTCATCATTGGCATTTTGTTTCTCATCGCGGCCGTGTATGTGCAGGGATGGGTTTCGTCCCAGCCTCTGCTTCCGCCCGAACTTTTCAAGCAGCGTTATATGAAACGACTCATGGGTGCGCTATTCTGCTCCTACGGCGTCTTTGGTCTATTCTTATTCTACGCCAGCTTCTAGTGAGTAATCCTTGCCCATCCTCAGTGAAAGGTCTGTAAGCAAGCACAATTGCTAACTTTGGCAGCATCGAAACCGTCATGCATACACCTCCCATCTTGACCGCTGCCTGGTTCACGCCCCTAGCGGTAGGTGGCATGTTTCTGGCCATTGGCGGCGGACTCATACTGCACATTGTGCCCAACCGGATCCTCATGATTATCTCGTGCCTCGGTTTTCTTCTTTCGTCCCTTCTCTTTGCACTGATCCCAGATCCCGCCAACGGCAAGTCAACCAGCTTTCTATACTGGGCCTACATCTTTCCGGCCATGCTTGCGGGGACCATTGGTGTCGACATCACCTTCAACGTCACCAACGTATTCATAACGACCGCCATGCCACGTCGACATCAGGCAGCGGCCAGCGGCCTCATCAACAGCCTGTTGTACCTGGGCATCGCATTTTGGCTGGGCATTGCCGAGCTGGCTGTCTCGGCGACAGTGCAGACGCGAGGCGCCGACAATGTGGGCCCTCGGGCTCAATATCAGATTGGGTTCTGGACGGGCGTGGCCTTGTCCGCCGTCTCCTTGTGCCTGACAGTCACGGTTAAGATGGGTCAGGCTGAGGCCGCTTTGACGGCCGACGAAAAGGCCGAATTGGAGCGAGAAACCAACTCGTCTTGAGCAGATCCGCCGTGACGAAATGCAGACGTTCCCGATCTCCCTCCCCCACTTCACAATTGCCGGCCGGCCGCAAAATATTGAATTGTGGTCATTGGTCGGATCATGCGCGCCACGCAGGCGAGCCCATCTGCAATCATACGCAACTTTCCAAGTGAATGTGGCACGCATCTCGATATCACGTCGACGGGCTTCCAAATAGGGATGCGTCGGACCAGAGCCACGGCTCTTGCTCGCTGAGACACCGATGCGGCCGGACGAGATCCGGTTCGCACAATTAGAAAAGAGAGGGGGAAACGACGCACGCGAGGGGTTCGGGGAAAGCCTCATGCGACAGCAAAAGACGGCGCCGCCCCGAATGCATGCTTGCAGGTCTGACAGGCCAGGTTCAGGTCCGGCGCAAATGCGCGACAGGGTCAGGGCTTGTACAAAGGCCAACCAGCCATGATTTCATCTAGCCCTGCAGAGACGATTGATGATGATTATGAAGTATGAGGCAGAGCGTACGGATAAAAGTTGTTGATTATGTTTTCATGAGAGATACCACTATAGAAAGGCAAGCGGGATAGATGCCTCTGGTAGAGGCGATTAATGAGAATGAAAATAATAACGACGAGTATTCGCCTCGACATGACACTGGTGAATATCGTCAACTATTACTTCATAGCGCGGTGAGGTAAAGTAGGAGCTGGTCGTCATTGCGCAGTACGCAGACTAGGTCGAATCTTGGCGGTCGGCTTTTGGATCATCGGCATGCTCCGGTGTCGGGCACGCGCGCCCGGAATTCGTTTCACGGCGGCTGATGAATAAGACAGCCGACGAGCATGCGGGGCCGCTCCGGGGCCGGAGACACTCTGGCGAGTTGTAGTCAACGGTGCGTACCGGCATTCGTATACAATGTAATTACCGTGAACATGTCCACCATTGACTTGTCAATGAACTTGGGTTATGTACAAAGTGAGAAAGACGAATCCACGCTCATGATCTAGGTACTGTAGAAAAAGAAAAGAGTTGTCTGGTCCCTGCTCGCCCTTTTGTGAGACAGCTTCTCTCTCTCTCTCTCTCTCTCTCTTCTCTCAGCGCTCTCACCCAAGCATAATTATTCAGTCAATCTATAAATACCATTCCATCGCTTTCATATGCTATCTATTTCTGCCCCTTTTTCGCATCGACTTTTCGATAGACGCTGTTCAAAATCTCGTGAATAGAGGCGCGAATCGGCTTGGCAGTCGCAGATGAGTCGTCGGATGGGTTATCCGGGATTTTCAAGTCTTTAGTCGCGTTGACAAAGATGTCCATGTACTATCATGACACTGAGAGTCAGCACGCTGAGTATTTAGCTTATCCAACAGGGATCTGTGCAAGGAAAAGAAGAAGAAAAAGAAGGGAAAAAAAGAAGAAGCAGAAGAAGAAGGGCAAATGGGGGGGTTAAAATTACGCTTTGTGCAAACTCCCATTCCTCTATCAAGTGTTTATACCGCAAACTCTCTCTCTTGGAATCGATTACTGGCTGGGGAACTGCGTAGGCGCCGTCGAATCTGAAGCCCGCCTTTTGGATCGCGGGCCACAGGTCGGCGCTCAGGGCGCGGCATGAGGTGTCGACGCTGGGGGAATCGCCGAAGCCGAATAGGGCGGCGATAAATCCAGACTTCATCTTGGTTTTCTTTGGTGTACTGAGATTATACAAGTAGTAATGAGGAGTTAGGCAAGAAAAAGCAAGCGATTTGCAAGCCTAGTATCGGTGTTTTTGTCGACACGAGTCCTCTTTGAAACAAGGGGTTTTGAGTCTTTATTGACTTTGGATCTGCCGCGTGTGCAGGGACTCGACTCTTGGAGAAAACTCCGTTCCCTGGTGACCGAGTGTCCAACGGTACGGACATGGGCAGGAACAACCTCTCTACTTCATAATTCCACTATCATCTCGAGATGGGAGTTTCTGATAGAAGCGCCAACACTTGTCCGACGATCCTGGCTTATAGCAATCCTTTAGGAGCGTCACGCGTGAAGCTACTGTAACACCCAGCTGCCTCCTTGAAGAAGTGGAGTGTCTAGTACTTGTAAGATTGCTGCTTCCTCAGACCACAAAGATGCAAAATTTTTGACTTTACCATGGCGGACATATTTTGACTTTACCACGGTGGACCACCACCGGCCGAGTCCCTCGGATATTTGATGAGGAAGCGGGCTTTGTTAAAACCCCCGACCCCCGTCGGTCTGGCTTTGCGCCCATCGGGAGGACATGTGCAAGATCGGATCAAGAGCTTGGTTGGAGGATGAGTGCAAAGCTTTGTATTCTTATTTCCCCCATTTGGTGTCGCACCTCGAAAGTTCGGCCGGGCTTTTTAGAGAGATACTGTACGTAGGATTCTAGAGAGAGAGGGAGGTAGGCAGGTAATAGCGGCGCTCCGATATAGATATGGCCAGTTGCCCTCGCGCAAACAATCCTTCTCATCGAGATCGATGAAGAGATTGCTGGCGTGTTTTTGTCTTGTTTTGGACTCGGAGACGTGACTTATGAATTCACCAAGTGTAGAAGAACGGGGAAACAAGGGGGCTGAGAGCATGATCCTCGCCGTGGGTAGATACCTCCTCGCTCGAGACACATGAGGGTCTGGATAAGAGGATGGGCGATTAGTCTTTTTCAACCAGAGATGGTATATAATGATAGTATATATCCGTGTAGTCTGTCTAGTTCTGCTTTGTGCTTGACAAGAAAGGCGTAACGGTGCTATGAAGCCCAGTGCCTGCTGCCAACTGGACCATTCGTCCGCTTGAGCGTTCCCCCACTTTGCTCGTCCATCATCATCACCATCACCATCATCATGATGTTACTTGTCCTCTATCTCTGTCTTGCCACTTTCTGGCCCCAGGCATCGGCGGAAACGCCGATCGAGTCCTCAACAGAATGGCGAGACCGGCTGATGAGCAACAACTTCACGCGCGAGCAGGTCGAGACTCGTCTACGAGAAGTCCTCGCCGACATCCCGCGTCTCGACGAGTACAAATACCTCGACAACTACCAATACCTGCCCAAGCCTCAAGGCGTCACCCCGCCCTGTGGCTGCCGCGACGCGCCCTTCTTCATCCAGACCGTCGTGCACAGCGAGCAGAGGCCCGAGCTGCAGTTCTGGCCGCATCTCGAGGCCCCCTCCTTCATGGGCTCCTACACGACCTCCAAGCAGCTCGCCCTCGTCTCGACGGAGAACAACGCGACGGGGTACGCCGTGTCGGGTAACCTGGCTGTCAACGCCGAGACCAACCTGATTCTCTTCAAGTCCGGCGGGGAGGTGAGCGTCGGCCTCAGCGGGAGCTCGACGTCTGGCCAGGGCCGCGAGAGATGGGAGACGGTCGCGGATACCGTGGAGTGGACGTGTCCCTCCGGCAAGAGCTGCGCCGCGTACTCGGTCACCTTTGACGTGACCTGGCCGACGGTCGAGTACGCCATGCCCGGCGTGGACCTGGCCAACTGCACCAACTTACCCAAGGTGTTCCCCTGGCGCCTCAACCACACGGCCGTCGTTTACGACGTCACCAAGACGCCGCGGCTCGCCATGGCCAGTCTGCACAATTTCACCCGGGATTGGGAGGTGGCGAGTTCGAATTTTTATACGCATAGCGCGCCACGTGATAAAGAGAGGGAGAAGACTGCCGAGTATGGACGGGAACTCGGCGGCGTCTGGTGGCCGCCCGAGTATGTGAGTCTCGAGCTCCTGAGTGGCTACGAGTACCCTCGAACGATTCCCATGACAAAGTCGCGAGAGGGGTCGCAGTATATTGCATACTGGTCCATTGTCAAGAGCTAGCGCATGGAATAAACAGACACTGAATGCAAGGCGCACAACAACATGGTTGTTCACACAAGCTGGGGATGGGATGGTGTTTGATAGCATCAGCCTGGACGGCGCGAGAAGTTGGTAGAAATCGGAGTGGACTGGCCAACGGCTTCAAAGTCCGACTTCGGATAATAATTTCACCTATACGCAACATTGAACGTTGATCTGTGATGTGAAATTGAGATGAAACATCATTTCCATTCGACATTCATCCGATACCTAAACACCCAGATGATGACCATCATGGCGTGTATCATCATGGCGTGTATGTTGCCCGTCACCACATTCCAAATTTTGCTCGCTCACCCTCATGAGCTGGACGCGCGGAACCATCCCACGCACATCTCTTTTGCTCTCACCCACCAAAGATCAAGCCCCCAAATCACGAGGGAAAGGGGGGAGAAGTAAGAAAGAAGAGGAAGAAAAGAGTTCAAAAAGAAGAGACCCGGCGACTCCCGCGTCAAAAAAAGGCATGGTATCCTCGACATGAAATGGCACTTTTCCCCTGCCCCCTTGGCCACCACCTGCACCACCGATCTGCATCAAAACGTATTTTTTTTTGTTCGCTCTCCTATCCTAGAGCGGTAAATTGCAAACCTGCCGACCCCCTCTGTTGGTAATAGGATAGTGACTTAGCCGTGCAGACCGCATGTTCGTTGCCGCATCAGCTCGCGGCGCTGCTTATCCTTTTCTGCACAAAGTTGTCAGTAACTTGACAAGAAAGAATCGAGTATACGAAAGAGATAGAAGAGTAGAGTAGAGAATAGACTTACCTGCGTCATAGACGAGAAACTCGTGCAGAGCGGATCCAGCAGGGACCATGGGCAAGACAGGCACCTTCTTATCGGTAATAACTTCGAGCAGAGCGGGACCATCCGTCTCAATCAGCCACTTGAGGCTGTCTCGCACGTCGGCCGGGTCCGCGACTCTCCGACACTGAACGTGCATCGACTCGGCCAGCTTGATGAAGTCCGGGTTGACCTGGTGCGTGTGGGCGTAGCGATCCTCGTAGAAGAGGTTCTGCCATTGCGTCACCATGCCCTGCTCCTCGTTGTTCAAAACAATGACCTTGACGCCAATATTGAACTGCGCTGCCGTCGAGAGCTCCGTCAGCGTCATGTTGAACGAGGCATCGCCGTCAATGTCGATGACGAGGGCGTCGGGCTGCGCGACCTTGGCGCCAATCGCCGCGGGAAGGCCGTAGCCCATGGTCCCCAGGCCACCCGACGTGATCATGGTACGAGGATGCCGCCATCTGAAATGCTGCGCCGTCCACATTTGATGCTGGCCGACACCGGTGGCAATATACGTCTTGTCCTTACGGTCCGCAGTCAGGTTGCTCAGCTCCTCGACCAGTGTCTGTGGCTTGATGAGGCCGTTACCTTCGCGCTCAAAGTGCGACAGGGGCCAGCGCTTCTTCCACTCATTGATCTTGGCGAACCACTCGCTGCGCTCCGCCATGGTCTTCGACTGAACATGGGGAACGAGCTGTCGCAAGTTGGTGGCGACATCGCCCTCGATGGCTTCGGTGGCCTGAACCACCTTGTTGATATTCTTGGGCATCACCTCAAAGTGGACGATGCCTCCGCGCTTCTCAGCAGCAGCCGCCTTGGCGCCAGGAGCAAACTTGGCAATGTTTCCAGTCACACGATCGTCGAACCTGCCACCCAGGGCAATGATAAGGTCGGCTTCTTGCATGGCCATATTGGCATAGGCAGAGCCGTGCATGCCCAGCATGTGCAAAGCCTTGTCGTCGAGCTCGTCAAAGGCGCCGAGGCCCAAAAGGGTGGTGGTAACGGGAATGGAGGCCTTTTCGGCGAGTTCCTTGAGCAGCTCGGGTCCGCCTGGGGATAGGACAACACCCTGACCGGCGTAGATGACCGGCTTCTTGGCAACATTGACGAGATCAGCGACGCGGCGGATGGAAGCCGCGAGCTGCCGCCGGCTGACCTCCATAGCCGCCTGAGATGCGGCACTAGGCAGAGAAGGCAGAGCGGTCTCGGTGGGAATGGCTCTGCGCAGGATGCCAGCCGTCACGTCCTTGGGGAGGTCGACGAGAACGGGACCAGGGCGACCGCTGGTAGCAATCTCAAAGGCCTCGTTGATGCGCCGCGGCAGCTCGGCAATGTTCTTGACCATGACGTTCCACTTGGTGCAGGCGCGTGAGATGCCGACGACGTCGGCCTCCTGGAAGGCATCGCTGCCAATGGCTGTCGTGGGGACCTGTCCGCAAAAGACGACGAGGGGGGTTCCGTCGGACAGGGCGTCCTGCATGGGAGTGATGACGTTCGTGGCGCCGGGGCCGGATGTGACGAGGACGACACCGGGCTTGCCCGAGGCCCGGGCATAGCCCTCAGCCATGTGTCCGGCGCCTTGCTCATGCCGGGGCATGATGAAGTCGAAGTGTTTTGAGTTATAAATGGCATCGAAAACGGGAAGAATGGCACCGCCAGCATATCCGACTAGCAAAGATTAGAGGGCGTGGCTTGTGAGTGGCGACATGTTTTGACCTACAGATGTGCTTGACGCCTTGCCTCAGCATCATTTCGTGGAATATTTCGCCGCCCGTCTTGCCAATGAACCTGATGAAGCGCGTCAGCCAGGACCGTGGAGGAAATCGTTACCGATGTCGGGAGGGAGTACATACGACTCGTCCATCTCATTCTTTGGCGCATTGACCAGCGGCTGCACATGACTCCGGTCTTGTTGTGGCGCGTTGAAGCCGGGACTGGGCACGGGTCGAACCTGACTGAGTTGCAAATGTCAGCTTCCATAATGTTAAAATGCAGTTTCTATTGTGCATGGCGGCGTTCCATGTCTTGTTTGCTCGCGGTTGCTGTTTTGCCAGGCGCATGCCGATTTCGGCGCCAGATAATTCTGCCCACGTTCCAATCGCCGGCGGACCCCCCTTTGTGACAAGAGGGATGATGGGAAAGGAGGCCAACTCACGGAGCAGCAGACGTCGCGGCAGCCGCCGTCGTTTGATTTCTTTGGCTAGAAGGTGCCTTCTTGACAGCCTTGGAACCGGGCAGCTGGGTCGACGAGGTGAATTGCCGGGCCTGGCCCAGGGCCCTGATGGCCTTTGTGGTGTGGCGACTTCGGAGCATCATCGTAAATGTTTTTGATGGGTAGGACTCGGTTTCTGGGAGGAGGTAAAGGAATCAGGGGATCGAGAAACCCCAGATATCGGCGATTTTCTTTCGTGAACGCCGGTTGTGGTTTGCGACTCCCTCGTGCGCGGATGGAGGGGGGGCGACACGTTCAATGGACCGAGGGACCGTGGGGGGCCGGACACAAAAGTCGAGTGTCAGCGGGAGAGAAAGAGAGAGAGAGATGGCGAAAAAGAAGCTGCACCGCTGGCCAATTGTCCAAGATTGCGAGGGCCTTGTTCGAAAGAAACAAATCGATGAGAAACCCCGGATTACCTCAGTCCGAGAAGCAAAGCGGACAGGAAAAAAGGGAAACCGAGGGAAGGACGTGAAGAGGGCCAATGGGGGGCAAAGGGGGAAAAAGAATCGAGAGGGTGGCGGACGTGGATCGGAGTCAGTCACGGCACTCGAGGGGTCCAGACGAGAGCGATGCCGGCGCCGGGCTCTGGAGCATGCAAGGTACTTGAGGGTCATGTACTCGTACCTCTCTACCTTGTGCTCCGACGCGGCACTTTGCCCGCCCCCGGCCCATTGGAGATTTCATGTGCGATACGCGACCGGTCATAATCGGTACATTTACGGATGCGCTATTTTCCACTGTAAGCCAAGTATCTTTGCATCACCCTGTCCTTGCTGTCATCTCTGCGAACCCGGATGTCGGTCAAGTCCAGTGTCGCAATTTTTTCTACAGACGACACACACCGCAGTCATTCTGTCGTCCAATCTCCGTCAGTCAACATCTTAACTGCGCTCAAGGGAAAAAAAATCCAATCGATCGTCCTTTCCTGCACATGCATCCGACTTTCAGCTATCGGCTACCCCCGAAAATCTCCATCATTCCTGCGCATGGCTGCCTCAATTGGCGCCATCTCCCGCACGCATCTTCCTTGCTCCCTCTCTGGCAGCCTGCGAATTGATTGCATGCGGGGAGAGAGGGGGGGGCTTCAATCCTGCACGGAATAAAGGGTACTTGACATTCAAGTACTGCCCTCTGCGCGTGCTTGTCAAGAGTTCACTCTCAACTTTTTTCCCCTTCCACCACTACCAACGAGAGGCGCCAAGCCTAACGTGGATGGTCCTATGGCGGGGAGCAATGTCAGCCAATCAGACGCCACTTAAAGAGCTAGCAACCCAATCTATTCATCCCCCTTAGCCAATCAATGCCCTGCGTAGGTGGAGAAGGCGACCAACTCTCTTTTCTCCAACGACCTGCTTGACCGAGTTCCTCGAAATGAGACGGCAAAAGATGGACAAACGGCGCGGGGTTCCGTCGTTTTGACTCACCGCTGCGCTTCTACGTACTGTAAGTTGATTGATATCCAGAGGCCATAGACTCGATGCGACTCCCGCTCGACAACGGACCTCCTACGCAGTCCTCCCTTCTCGGGTAGCGAATCAGAAAACGTGTCGACTACTTTGTACCTACAGTACCTTCATATCTTACTAGACCTTAAATACAACCCAACGCAGGTCCCATCCAGACAATGGCCTCCGATGGTATGGTGGTGGACGACTGCGCGTCCCATGTCCATCGTTTCATCGAGCCTCAAGCCGGTTGCAATCATCATATGCAGACTGGCTATCATCGTTTCACATCGTCATCCAGGCCAAAACTGTTCGAGCAGAATATTCAATTATTTGCTGACCAGCATCGTGTGCATAGCCCTTTCGCGTGTCCTCGTGCATCCGATGCGCCTCATGAGTTGAGTGTGAAAGCTGTGATGCAATTGTCCAATGCACCGCCGGGAGATTCCCTTGATCATTGACATCCATCCAGCCAAATTCACCCTAGCCTCCTTCTATCTCATTTTTGTAGAAAGAGTAAACAGGAAAACATGACCCGCCCGACGTCCCATCGGGCCCCCTTCCTCCCCTGAACATCTGAGTCACCCGCCCATCGAGAGGAGTATAACCCTTCAAGCACGCCAGTTTTCGTCTCGCCGTCCACCCCTCCCAACCAAGCAAAATAGAAAAGAAATGTCAAAAAGTGGTATCTAAACACTGACAGAAATGCAGAAAAGTCAAAAAGTCGGCGCCTGTCAGCTGACGTCGCGCTCGGAAGTCCGCCCCATGCGTTCGGGGGACGATCAAAGAATTATGAAAGGCCGCCGAAATGCTCCCATTTGTAGATGCTTCCCCAGGTCAAAACAATAGCTGGGCAAGAAATGCACTTGAAAGCAAAAGCCGACAGACGTCCAGGTTGCAGTTTCAGCCAAGATTACCTCCTCAGGAAAAGCAGACAAGGCTCTCAAAACGGTCTCGCAAATCAAGTTGGTGTATCATATAATTAGGTATAAGTCTGTAGCTGGTGACGAAGTGGCGGGACGCGACAAAGAGTCGCCCGCTGCTGATAGTCCATCTACATGCCCATCATGGTCGGCATGAGCTCGGGCGGGCAAGTATTATCGTGCGGCATCGACTTTTTGTTCGGGCGTAGGGTCTCCATGCTCATGACGCGGCCCCACGATGCCGGACGCTTGTGCGGGACGGGAGTCGCTGGGCGGGCCGTCGGTGTATGACTCGAACTCATCGTGTAGTCGTAGTAGCCCTGTGGAATACCGCCCATCTGCGGAGAAAATGGATCAAACGAGTCCATGGCACACCACTGCTGCTGAGGAGTCTGTTCCATTTGCATCTGGTACATGATGGGTGGATCGTCGACAGGAGTGTTCATCTGCTTGGGCAGCCCTACCGGCACCTCAGGGGCAAACTTGGGCGCATCCGATGGCCACACAGCGTCGTTGGGGATCGGAAACGGTGTGCCTGGATGCGGGCCCGTCGCCGATGAGTCTTCTGTCATGATGGTATCCTCGCTGTGTGCGCCATTGGACGTGACCGAGCCGGCGCCGCCACTCACGGAAGTCGGAGGCGGTGTTGCGCCGCCTACGCTTCCGAGAACACTGGCGGGAGTTGGAGGACGCGACGATCGCTTGCTCTGTCGGCTTGAAAGGCGAAACACCGACTGCGTCAGACTGGACCGGCTGGACCGTCTCTTGGAAATTGTCATTGTCGATGAAGCATCATCCTCAATCTTGGGACTCAAGTTGACCGCCGTGTGACCGGGTGAGTTGATGAGGCAGGAGCTTCGGTGCGGGAGCTGGAAATACATCTCAACGTCGCCCATGGGCGGCGTGTTGGGCGAAGAGAATGGAGCCGTTCCCAGGATGTAGGCCAGTCGCACGAGTTGAGGGATATTTTCGCCTAGGTGACGGCATTCGAGGATCCGCTTCAAATCACCTGACGAGCGAGGCCGCCAAAACAGCTGTTGCCGTTTCTCTTTGGGCCAGATACATGTCTTCCAAGTGTGCTTGACGAGCGGCTGCCTCATGAGGTTCTGAATCTGGACCCGGTACTCCCAGTGTCTGACGTCGTAGCCGTCCTCGAAATGCTTCGCAATGTGCTCAAAGTGCTTGTCGCGGGTTGACGATGAATCGTCAGCGGTGCGAGCCTCGAACAACCGATCCTTGCAAGCACCGAAACCACAGGCAAAGATGACTTGTGCGCACAACTCAGTGCGAGCGGCGCTGTTGGGCAGGGCCTTCATCCTATGTGCCTCCTTGGCGTGGGTGCTGTAGGCGCGCTCCGTGGTAAACGAGAGATGACAACCCTTGGTGCGGCAGATCCAGACGACGTCGGAGCCGTGAAAGTTGTGGAGGTGTTTCTTGAAATCACTCTTGCGGCCGAAGCCAACTGGGCTGTTGTCAAGGAAGCACATGGGGCATTGGTACTTTTTGGATGTAGGAGCAGCCAGCTGAGGCGAAGGATGAGAGGTGACGTCGGTTGGCGGCAGCGGCGAGGGAACGGGTGCGGGTGAATCGAGCCACGAGCGTTCGGTAATCTTTGTCGGCTCAGGCTCGGGCATGGATTGGATTTCCGAAGGGATATCGGGCCACGTGCAGTGGGTATTGATGGAAGCGTCATCGGATCTGCATTGCGAAGCTGCCGAGCTCGTCCAGCCTAGTGATGGGGCGCTCACGTTGCTGAGTAGCGTACCGGCAGACACGGTCGACGCGGCGGCTACGAAGGTTGTCAGCGGATCAAGCAATTGACTTCAAGGGGAGGTCAGCCTACAGGAATCGGGCGAGCCTGTCAGAGCGCATAGTAAACTGGGAATGCCATAGCGCTGTACAAGGCGGAGGAGTTGACGGTGGTCTTCTTCCGTCAGAGGGCGGACATTGATGTCCTCTGTCGGACGTATGGGATACATAATTGAGTCGTCACGAGAGAATCAATCCCGTGGCAAGTCGACGTTGAGAAGGAAGGCCGAGAGGCTCGCCAGCGAGTGAAAAGGCGGCCAGGGATCGATGATCCGGCTTGAGAAGTGCCAAAAAGGCAACTGCGGTTTGCCCCGAGTAACTGTCGTTGGAAATTCGGCTTTTGAGGATTTGTAGGAAGAGGACTTCAAGCAGGGCGACTCAGGATTTGTCTTGCAACCCAGTCCCTGGAAGTGAGTGCCGCAGACAAGTCGGAGCGGGCCGTCGACGCTCGCGTGCCGGGATCTCGAATCGCGCGCAGCAAAGCAGTGGGACTTTGACGAGGGCGAATCAAGACAAGACGACGATGACGACGAGGCGTGCGGAAGGTGTCGTGGGGAGGGCGTCGCTGTTGATGGTGTAGAAACTCGCCTGGAGTTTTGCGTAAAATGCGTCGTTTATCCGAAGAGGGCGAGCAGGACGAGATGGGGGTTTTGGCGGGTAGGAGGATAAGTAAGAGACAGCAGGCTGTTGGAGAACAAAGGGAACGGGGCACAGATAATGAATTGTTGATTGAAAAGAAATGAGCCGGGGGGTGCCGGCTTCTAGAAGGTTTCGGATAACGCTCAGACTTTTGGGGCGACGAAATCGAGAGTGAGTGTAAGTGTGTGAGTGCGTAAGTGTGTGAGTGTGAGGGCGGGATAGACAAGCGGCCGTGAGAATACAATAAGGAGGAGAGAAAGGCGGCGACGGGTGGTCTTTGCTTTTCTTCATCGGCTGCCCCCGCTCTTTAGAAGACAGGCTCGACGTGCTCTGTCATTGTCGCGCCCGCTCCGTGAGCTACCAAAGGTACTTGTGCCAAGGTGGGCGGACACGCCTGCACAGTACGGCATTAGCCCCAAGTACATTTGTATTTTTTGCCTTTTTTTCTTTTTTCCAAATTTCCCTTGCCTTTGGCACTTGGGAGCAGCAAGGTGGTACCGAGACTCCGTGGAGGATCGAGGTGGAGGTCGAAGTACCCGACTGGGCGAAGAGTGTGCAAGTGCGTGTGGAGAGCATGTACCTTAGCCATGTACAGTACAGTACAGTGGTCCTTACGGGCAGGGGTGCGTGCGCCGGTGCGGGTGCCGCTGCTGGGACTCGAGTACGTACCCTCCGCCCATCAGCAGTGATCCCTGTTGTCAAGACTCGTCAACAGCCAAACAAGAGCGGCCGTTTCAGGAACGGCACCATTTTCCACCGTGGTCCCAACGATTCCTGAAACGCCTTGGCAGCAGGGCTTTCCATGCTTAGCGGCTTCTTAGCGTTGACCAGAGATGGGTCTTGGTGGTCGCCGTCTGGAGTCCCCGATGGCCAACCAGAAGCCGTTGCGAGCCGTCGTATGACCTGGCTCGCAGATTGCTGTTTGTGCACCCCTGTGCAGATGCCCCTGCAGCTGCGGCAGGGCCCTGCGGTGATTCGTCACTTCTGTCGACTTGTCCTTCACGGTTGCACACGAATGAGTGGAGACGTGGATCTCGCTGCGCTTCTGCCGTCCTTCTAGAAGAAAAAAAAGGATCTTTCAGGGCTCGCGGCCGACGGGGCGGCGACGGGTCTTCTCTCTTTGCACGTATCTGTCCACAGAGCCTAGACACTGTCGCAAGTCTCTTGTTTCTGACAGTTCGAAGAAAAGGGCACGCAGGGTCCACGATACCCGGTCCATCAGGTTCGGGGTCATCGAGCGACCGGAGCTGACAGGGAGGCCGTCGGGCTCGATCCTCATACGCCAACACGGCAAGGCATTACTTGCTGTCATTAAATGGTGCAGTGCCTCCGAGCAAAAGCAGATTTGGTGCCATCAGTTCAAGCAGGGCCAGGAGGGTCAGGGCATCGAGGAGTACTATAATGCTGGCAGTGAGGAGTGACTCCTGGAGTAACGAGGCGTACGCGAAGGATTCACGACACACCCTTTGGGGGCACGTCGTCTACGTCCAGGGAAGGCTGCCAAGGGCTGGCGAAAAGAGCTACTGCAGCAAGTCCAGCGCAATGGCGGCAGAGACGGAAGAAGGCTTGATTGGCACAGTCGACAGGCCTTGAGCCAGACCGACAATGCGCATGAAGACGAAGGTAGGATGTGATTTGTCGAGGGGTACAGTCGCGCGTGCCTGGTCATTGCCGTCCAATGCCACGTCGTCACCGAGGGATGCGAGGCTCCAGGACTCGAAGGTTGAAGGAGGGTGGGGGCGGAAAGCGGAAAGCCCATAGGGAATGGCTTGTGATGCCATGATGGAGGATGAGATGACGGCGAGCCAGCAGCTGCGGGACGGGCAGAAGACCGGACCCACTCCACCCTCTTGGTAGCGACTTGACAGTACAGTTCTGTACAGTGCAGTGTAGTGCTGGGTCAAGGCACTTTGGGTAGTACCATGAGTTGAGTGACTGCCCCCAGAACTCGATGCGCTGTTCCCGCCCTGCCGTCGTCCACACGATGGCCAGTAGAGGAATGGCTTGAAACAGACGAGTTGCCAGCGACAAACAATCGTGGCCAAGGTCGAGGTGCCTGTCGCTCGTTCGAGTCGGTAACTCGGTGTGCCGCCACCGCGTGGATCCGTTGCCAGCGCCGTCGTCGAAGATGTAATTCAAAATGAGCCGATAATCAAGCTTCCGCTGTGTGGGGTAACGAGGTGATAGGGCGGTCGACGTACTATACATGCTGTACTTGGTAGAGGGCAAGGATGTGGCGACTGAGGGGAAACTTAATAGGGGGATCCGAAAGCGGGAGAGGCGCGAGAGAACAATCAAGCCTTCCAGATTGACTGTCGCCGTGCCTGCCTGTCAGCTTCGCTTACCGGAGTGCGGAGTGCGGAGTGCCTCACTCCAATGTCGGCAAACCGGCGTGCAAAGTGCAGAACCTGGTGACAAGAGGCTTGATGAACCTGTTCCTGTACAGTGCTTTCAAACTTAAGACACGGTCCTCGCCCGGCCTAGTAGCCCCCCGCTCACAGTGTTCGTTTCCGTGATATAGGACAAGGGCTCCAGGCTGTCACCCACTGGACGCGAGCGCTAGCCAAACGAGGCAAGCTAGCAGGGAGTTACTCCTAGGGTGTTCTTTCCCTTGGACCGCTATCATCGGGAAGGCTTCTAGGGCTGGTGAATGGCGACTGCCCTCTTCCCCTCTTCTGCCGGAGACTCCGTGTCTGCACACACACATACGCGCGCGTACACACAGTACGGAAAGCTGCTGGGGGTCTGGACCAGATACTGTACCGTGCATTTCGGGTAAGCAGCGGGTTGCGCGCACGACGGAACACTTTCGAGATGAGCCAAAGACAGTGCGACAGTGCGACTACTAAAAATACTTATTTCCCTATGCCAATTTGGAGAGAGCACCCACTCACGGGTGTGTCACCTTCCGCACACATTGTTTCTTTGCTGTGAGCGAGCCGAGAGTGGAATGCCTCGATGCCACCAAGATCCCGCGGTGCACCGTCCTTGACTTTGGCTATTGTCTTTGACTTTTCTTTGACTTTGGCAAATCTGGCCCAAGCCTCGATTGCCCTGATCCAGAACTATCACCAGAGCGGCCGGCCCATCAACGGACAGGCAGCCCAGCTCCAGGCTGCGCGATTGGAGGGAGTTTCCAGCTCAGAAGTCTTCAAAGTTTGCCTGCCGCCAGTGAACCCTGCTCGAGTCAGTTCAGTTTGTGCACGGAGCTCGGTCCAACGAGTAAGTCGACGGTCCGCTACGGGAAGCGATACAACTCTCCGTGACCCTTAATCACCTGGAAGGCATGTCGGTCTGTCCGCGACGACTGCTCTCAGCTCCGTATTGAGCCCATCTCAAGTCCTCCGACGATAGACCACCTATTACCACGTTTCTCCCCACCACGGCACCCGTCCCTTCTTTGCAGTGCGCTGGACGAGACTCGCCGATTCTCCGAGACGACCCACGAGTGTGCATCTCTCTTCACCTAGCGAGTCTGGCCAGGGCGGCACCCTGGCACCCTGGTCTTCTTACCCCAGAGAAAAGCAGGCAGGGGTCAGCGTGCTATTCTGAGCTGCTGGCATCCAGCTTGAGCCTTGGAAATTGTCCTTCGTCCTTTATCACCAGTTACCGAGCTCCAGCGTCTGTGCGGAGATACATGGCGTCTCGAGCTGTTGCCGCCATCGCCACCAGCGCCTCACCCGTTGTCAGAGGTATCCCCTAACAGACCATGACGTTGAGCACCCTTGACAATGTCTGCAAGGTCTCTTCCCGGAATCTGGACCACGGATGCTACGTCGATCGAGCCGGGCCATCTTGCTTCAAGATCGCGACCCACGATCCGTGCTGTTGGCAATCCGCACGAGATATTGACCTCGCCTACAGAGCACTGCTGCGCCTTGGCTATGTCACTCAGGAAGACCTTCAGAGGGCATGTTTTTGTCCCTTCGCCGCAGCACTGTGATGCCATCGTCTGTGCATCTGTCTTCCCGCTTCTGGCCGCTTACAGACACATGTGCATGCGTATGCGTCGAGCTACTGCAACACAGCAACCTCGCAGACGCATGCAACTCCAATAGGCGCCACTTCTTCGCCCAGCCATCTTTCTACAGCACAGGGCTCGCTCGAGAAGCAATCTATCGCGGCTTCTGTTCTGTCTCGCTCTCCCCCTACACACAGACGTAGGTGTCGTGAGATGCGAATACTATTCATAGGCTTCTGCTGCTCCTTCATATTATTAACGTCTCAGCCTGTCACAGACTCGAGGCCCCTTTTAGGCTTCACTTATATTCTTAGGCGCCTCAGTCGTCCGATTTAAAGTTCCGGCCAACACTCCACGTTCTCTACAGACCGCTCGAACGTCGATTGACCCCCATCTAATTCGTTGCTGCACGGCCGTGCGTATCCGTCTCACCCTCCTTCTTATCATGACCGCATGACGTGAGACGCCCCGCTCCTCTTGCAAGAGACTGCACAAGTACGAAGAATGGGGCATCGAGCTCGGCCTAATTCCTGCGTGTTCCGTCTTCACCTGTTTGCGCAAGCTTCTCGTGGTAACTAACTTACCAGTTCGTTGGGCCCGAGTCTTCCTCCGTCTCCAGTCTCTAACTTTTGGGCTGTCGATTGTCTTGCGCTGCCCTTGCCGTCGCAACACTATCTGCCTTGACATTGACGACTGTCGACATACGAATACAGAGCCCGACTACCCGCGGCACACTTCCGAGAGTCGCTGCCACGTGGCTGGCCAAGGGTTCTTTCTCGCACTCTTCTAGAAGTGTTGCACGAAGCATCGCGTCCTGCAGGCTCGTCCACCTGTTTCTCCGATTTGGCCGTCTTGTCTCGACGCCCATCTTCCCAGGTTGCATTCTTCGGGCAGCAAGCGCATGCCGCGGCCTGTCTCAGCTCCCCATTTTCACTGTTTCGCGCCATGCACATGCACGCGTCTCCCAGTTGGCTAGATACGCATGTTGTGTGACCTTGGCAATCTGTTTCCTCAGCTGTTCTCATATTTGGGGTCGAGCGGCCAATCAAGGGGACAATCTCCTGCCTCAGCAAGAAACGCCAAGCTGGTGTGTTATTCCTGATCGTTAGGCTCGATCAAACACAGTGTTCTCGCGCCTTGATCGCCGTGGGTGCCGATAATACGGACGCCAAAGGTGGAGACGACAGCTGGGGGTTTGTCCCGATGGACTGGCCTTGTCCCTTTCGATTTCGCAAAGTCAGAGGGAATGTGTCAAGACGAAGAACTAAAGTACGAACAGTTTTGAGGCCCTTGCGAAACATGTTCACTTCCTATGCTGTCCAGCTTTGACGAGTTGATGCTCCTGTCGGAACTCTGAGTGCTGGAAACAGCCCGTGACGCCAGCATCCCAAGGGGGGCCAGTGCCAAGCGGCCTAAACGTCCTCTGAGTAATCGTGTAAATGCATGAGACTCTACTTGGGAACTCCCTATGCCGTGTGCCTGCGTCATCTCGACCAGACCCATGCGGTCATTTAGCCTTTCGTCGTCGCCATGGAGTATGGACCCTCAGCTAACAGCTGCGAGCGCACGGCAGCCAGGGTTCCGGGAATCCTCCTCCTCTTGGCCCTATGCACCAACCGGTATTCTCGGGATCTAAGAGGGGCTTGATGACGGCAGAAGGTCCTTGGATGCGCGGTTCGCGCCCCTGAATACCCTTGGTTACCTCCTCTAATTCCCTCTGCTGCTGACAGGGTTTCGAAAAGCAGCTTCTCATTCTCGATTGGGCTAGGGTTTTCACCAAGAGTCTGTGCTGGTGGCAAGTGTCGTTACGTGTGTCTGGCGTTTCGCGGGAGCGCGCTATAGCTGAAGATTTGCCGCCAAGATGCCATCCCACGATATGCGGGCCTCGTATCCTTAGCCTGCCCATCTCCTCTAAGCGGTTTGATTGAAGAGTCTATGCACGTTACTGCCCATGGCCTGCCTGGGTGTCGAGTGATGTTCACTTGCCGTTTCTGAAAAGGGTGCAGTTTATGCGCTGGCAAGAGATCAAGATGGGACTCGTGTCGCATACTCTGCCCTGCGCGAGCATGACGAGGCACCATTGCTTGAGAATGAGAGTCTTTAATTGCCATAGGGACAAGCGTGATTTGATACTGTCAAGCACCCTTCCTCTGCCCGCCAAACCTCAAATAGCCCTGGTACCGTATTTCTCCGAAACCCCGTTTCGTTCGCAGGCATAAAGTTAACTGGAGGTGCGCAAGAAACTCTCATTGGACTCTTGTTTGGAGAGCATGTCAAACAAGCGCGCCGCCCCCGCCCTCGCCCGTTCAACAAGCGAGACATGTCGATGCAAAGATCATGCGTGGACCTAACCCGACCGGTCAGGTCCTGGCAAGCCAAGGTTTCCCGGGTTGATGCTGGCAATGATACGCCTCAGGAGAAAACGCATGCCGACTGAGAGAAAGCTTAATGCAATGCAGTAGCTTAAGGTTACCGAGTCCGGGTTCCCTTGATGCTGACCACCGACAGCTTGATTTACAAACGAGCTAATGCACCTGTTCATCCTATCTGTCTCGAAACGGTAAACATCAAAGTCCGGACGCTATGGAGAGTAACTTGAGTCGTCTCGGAAAAGACCAGAGAGAGACTGCATGTACATCTCAGACGCTCCAACGGCATTGCCGCAGAGGAAACGTTTGAAGTCGACCCGCGGGTAGGTTCGAACATGAGGCTCTCTACAGAATGCGTGATCCTTTGACTCGAAACCGACTCTCCCTGAAAGTCGTGTTCCAGCAGCATGTTTCCAGATTCCATCTTTGGGGTCCAAGTCAGCCCCTTCCCCCTAACCCCTGACCACTTGCGTCGTCGACCATATCCAAGGCCTTTCTCGCAACCGCAGCTTCCATGGCAGATGAACTTGGAGGCCAGCCGGCTGCTCCGTGGAACGTGACACGGCCAAGGCAGCAGCAGCCGGGTCGAGGCCACCGACCGTCCCAAGGTTGGTGTGCTTCGTGTTGCCTCTGCAATCACACCCATTCACTCATCCAATAAGCAACGCGACGGCCCGCGTGATTGGCTCAGCCGCTGATCTGCACCCATCAAACGCGAAGATGGTGGGCGCAAGGCGGAATCATTACGTACCGTCTACGAAGTCAACGTACAGCGAACTGCGCGTGTGGGTGCTCTGTCGAATCCGTCCCCATCTGCTGCCAAGACCCGTTGCCCTCCTCGTCTTCCTTTTCGCCTAATTGTATCGACGGTATCCTGGGCATTGCGGCGTTTCCCCCCATCCTCCGTCTTGCGCGACTCCCTTCGGCGGAGGACGGATAATCTGCACAGGGACACCGACAGCCGAGTGCGATGACGGGGGAGCTATTCCTGTCAACGCCGCTCAGCCCAGCAGCGGATAATCCTGGCGGATGAAGCGGTTAAGGTTGAAGGTACGTACAGGTCAATACAAACGCGAACTCGACACACGACGTCTTCCTTTTTCTTTCTTTCCCTGCGTATGCAAGTCGAGTGCCGGACGCGCATCACCGAAAACGCGGTTGTCAATGTCTGGCTTGTCGGGGCTTCTTCTCTCGCAACAAAGGTGAAGGATGTGCTTTGGGACCCTTTCCCCATGAAACCAGGCAAAGTGGTTTGCGTTGTCTTGGTACAGTTTGCTAAGAGAAACCAAGGAGGAGGCTTTCCTGTGGGTGAGGCTGAACCTCGCCACCCGGCCATGCGGTTGTAACGCTTCGTCAGCGGCGGAAAAGCAACGACGGTGGACCGGAGGTCGCTCCGTCCCGTGCAGCCGGCTGCCGACTTGCACTAGCCTTTGGTGACCCCTTCTCGATAAGAGAAAAAGAAAAGAACTCGCGTCTGAAGCGTCCGAGTTAGTGGGCACTGGCACCCTATCCGGGCGTCGGTCTCGTGGAAAACTCGCGCACCGGCTTGGACGTATTGGGGGTTTGCTTGTCAGGGACGGGCCGCATAATGATTGCGCGGATGACGGATAGTCACGGCCTATGGTATGACCTTCGCTGGGCTTGCCCGGGTATGAAGAAGGGAAAACAGACAATGTCTGAGAGGCCTCTTGTCTGTGAACTGGCCGGGGCCTCGGTTTGAGACAAGAATCGACCCGTGGATAGATAAGTATGAATTCCTATCTCGACCCCTGGACACTGGGCCCTAGACAATGACTGCGGTTGCGTATTCCGCGAGTCTCTTTCGTTCTTGGGCTTGCATAGTCCGCAAGCGAGTTCTCTAGGGTACCGCCTGAACGAACAACACTTTTTTCCGCAAGTTGACGGACTTTCCAGGGTCTTGGATAGATAAGCCAAACGCTGATATACATCAGGGTGATCAGAAGGACCAGAAGTCATTCGCGTATCCATACAATCACTTCTTTGAGGCCTGAATACTCTCCAAAGCCCTCGACTTAAGGTATCAGCCCTTCCGCATAAGTTACGACGCTTACAACCTCTGCGTCCATCGAATGAGAGGCCTCCTTTCCAAGTGAATCATAACACCATCCCGGGCTCATGTCCTCGTCGTCCTGTCTACGCATGAGGGGGATATGAAAGGACTTTTATACATCTTTTATCGTGATTGCACAAGGAACCCCCACGCTCGGGGCTGCTCACGCTTCAGATTCTTGAAGCATTGCAGAGAGGCTGGGCCCGTCACACAACATTGAATGTTTCGCTGCAAGACTCACCAAAGAACCTCCCAGTCTGTGGCGTTTGTCCAAAGTGACGAGTCTCTTGAGACGTCGCGGGTTCCAAACCCTCTCTCCTCTTCTCCTGAGATGAGCCCGCAGCTAAAGCTGTCTAGCCACGTACAGGACAGCATGTGCAATTCTGGCCGCAGGGCAGGTCAATTCGTCACCGGGATGATCGCGACAGCGAGCACGACTGCCGATGCGCTGCGCCTCTTGTCTCTGTCACTTGTTCGAGAACCAGCTCGTATCCCGGGCATGGGAGATGAGTTCTAGAAGCATGCCGTGCGACCTAGGGGTTTTCCCCTCGGGAAGCTGCTCTGCATAGATCAGGGGAGGAGGGGGGTTCGCGATTTGACGCGGTGAGCCGGCTGTTGCGGGAGAGACAATTGTTCTCCTCCATTCATGTTCCCGCCCCTTGTTTTCCAGTTCCGCCTGAGTGAAACATGGTTTCTGGAAGCATTGTTCTGCCGCCTTTCGAGAGGGATATCGTCGAGGATGAATGTGTCTGAGCAGCGATTTGGGAGAAAAAGAAGTGAACCCCTGGACGTCTGGTGTCGCTTGTCGGTGAGCGGGCGATTCTTGACGTATCGACGGGGTCCCGCGCGCTGTGAGACATGGAGATTATTGTTCTTTTCGGGCATGCCGAGGTGACAAGACCCGGGGGATCCCTGTAGATGTGGTTCGCAGTGACAGTTTGGGAAGAACTGAGTGCACGCTCACTCACTCAAGGGTTCAGCGGCGAGACATCCATCCATGTCCATACATTCATCCGCAAGGCGGTTCCGGGGCTTCGGTGAGCTGCAGCCGTTGTTTTCGACAAGAATCTCGTGACCATCTGGGGATTCGAGAAGTTGCCGCCAAGTATGCCGTCCGGGTCAGGAGATGCACTTTCAAGAGTTTTGCAGACGAGCTGGATGTTCATGTGACTGTCATTTGCACCAGACAGTTCCAGGCCGGTCTAGTTAACAGCCTGGCTCTGAGGCAACTATGCAACGATGGTGACCAAGATCATGTTGATGTGTTCAATACGGTAGGGTCGTTGGCGTAGAATGAGACTCGTGGGTTCCTGCGAACAAGGGGTTCACCGGTGAGTTCATGGGCTTTGCGGTTGACAAGGAGACCCTTGAAGCCGTGATCCACGGCACTCCCGGGAGTCCCCCGGACCAGGCCAAGAGCAACACAGCAGGTATTTGAGACAGCTAACTTGGTTCTCGAAGTCTTCGCTCAGACAATGCTGATCTCTCATTTCATTTCGAGGTCAACTACATGTATGCTCCTTAAGATTGACCGCTCACTGCCTGTGTTGGTCCTTTTTCTTCGCCAACATGAATGCTGCTCATACTGACAGCGTCTCGAATCGTAGAAGCTCAGGTCGAGCAGACCAGGATTTCTTTTCATACACCAAGATGTACTTGAAGCCAATAATAGCTTCTCCGCTCTCATTTACAATGTCTCTTCTGGGGATGCTTGCTACGATAGCCAATGTCGAAACGATAGAACACCGAGGCCTGTCGCTTTCAAACCATCACCTCGTCCACTTGGATGGCAGACTTACATCTCAATCGGCTATAAATCAGTTTTCCTATGCCTGGAGTCTGGTAGAGTGAATATTCAGCGCGACATTTGCGCTTCGCACCATCCGACTTGGACATCTGCTGATGGGCGACAACCCAGTCTGTCTTTGTGCAAAGGCTTGTAAGTGAACAGTAAGCAAAAATCGCATCAAACTTTGGAAGAACAACGACGGAGCTGCCGAGTGTTCGGGGCGCTGTACCTGCATATCCACGCCGCAGTTGTGCGCAAACTCATCGCTCGGTCCGAGGCAACGCGTCTCGGTCGAGTCACTTCATGGGTTTCAGCTGTTCACCCAACTGCTCCTTGGCTGTCGGACGACTTGAAAGGGTCCTCGATTTCCGAATTGGTCTTCGGGCGTCGCGGGTATCATAGATGTGATGCATACATAAGCGCGGTATCATTGCATGTGGAAATGCGACCTCACCGGATGCTAATCATTGGACAATGTGGATGAATTGCGTCACAACTTGGTAGAAGTCGGGTTTGGCGAAGCAGTGTGTCTTTTTCATCAAGAAATACGAGTTATAGGCAAGGTTCGGAGAGACAACTTCATACGCAAAGATGGGATATATCAATATCGAGCCAACCCTCGATGAGACGTGTAGCCGGCATCGAATCTTTACATCGGTAATCATAACAAGACTTAACTTTGCTCCCTCTGTTGGTCCCGGTTGATCATCACACACTTCAAGTGAATCCAGTTCTTCAACAACATTGTCGTCTACTTTCCCGTCGCCGATTTGGCATCACTGACACAATGGCGATCCCGTCAAAGCCTCATACAGTCGACCCTGATATCGCAAAGAGACCAAGTGACCTCGAAGCTCTGCCAGACCTGCTAGAAGAGATCAACAAAGGCGTTCAGGCCGTCATTACCGGGACCGAGGCCAATCGCCAAGAGCTGGTTCTGAAATGCCGATCCCTCGCGCAAGCATTAGAGACGCCTCGCGAAACAATGATTCGGCATACCTGCGCAGATGTCGGTACCCTCAAGTACGCGCATATGAGCTGTGAACACTTACATGAAAGCAGACTGGTACCCTTGGAGCGCTCAGCTTCGGCGTCGACTCTGGTCTCTGGGTGCTCATGGCAAGAAACGGCGATGAGCCACAAAAGGTTGCCGATCTGGCTTCGGAACTGGGTGTTGACCCAGTTCTCTTGAGTATGTTTTGGCTGAAACTCATTTGAACTCGGCTGACTTTCTAACTGGCCGCATAATGCGCCATCTCGGAGCAACGGGACACCTTGTCGAGACGGGCGAAGACGAATACAGGGCGACAAACTTTACCAAGGCCATGAGCTTGCCGCTGATCGGGAACGGCTATCTTGCCATGTAAGTGAGCCAGCTCTCTACCAGATATAAACGCAAACTTGCTGATGTGGTTATGTTGTGGCAAGGCATTGTACAAGTCCCGGCGCCTTGCGGTTCCACGAATTCGCCCGGAAGAGAGGATGGAAGAATCCTACAGACGCCAACGACACGGCCATGATGTACGCCTGCGGGACCGACAAGGACATGTTTGCGTGGCAGCAGCATCTCGGCTACGAGACGCACTTCCACGACCTCATGGCCGGCAAGGAACTCGGCCAGAAGCCGTGGATGGATCCGAGCATATATCCCGTTCAGGAGAGACTCATTGACGGCGCGGACGAGGATCCTGATGCGCCGTTCTTGGTAGACATTGGGGGCTGTACGGGTGAAGTCCTCGCCGGCTTCAAGCGCGCATATCCCGATGTTCCGGGCAAGCTGATCCTACAGGACTTGCCCGGCGTTGTGGCCCAGGCTAACGGCTTGGATAAGTCCATTGTCAAGATGGGCTACGACTTTCACGAACCGCAGCCCGTTCAAGGTGAGACTCCCATTGATATTGCAAACGCGTGAGTTTCTAAATAAGCTCAATGTTAACTTGGAAACTCTTTCTTTAGCTGCTCGGGCGTATTATATGCGCTACATCTTGCACGACTGGCCAGACCACGTCTGCGAGTCAATATTGTCTCGAGTCAAGGAGGCGATGAAGCCTGGCTACAGTCGACTGTTGATCAACGAGCACGTCATCCCGCCGACCAAGGCTCGGTGGGAGGCTACGGGCCTGGACATGGTGATGCTCACAATCTTTTCATCGCAAGAGCGGACTCTAAGGAATTGGCATGATTTGTTGGAGACTAAAGCTGGTTTCAGGATTGTCAAGATCTGGGACGGGAATAGAGGAATGCCGAGCTTGATAGAATGCGAATTGCCTCTGTGACGAAGGCGCTGATTTCAAAGACTCCATTAAATCTCAAGTCTCATGCCTCTGTACATGTGCAGTGACTCTATCCGAAGCCCCAATATTGAGCTGAATTTCGGCCAGCTCTATCTGTGATGAATGGCGTCTGTATTTGCTCTAAAGAGAACCCGTGAGAATTTCCAAAGACAAGTACACACGAGCCCTCAGCCTTGACAGATCTTCAAGGTACATTTATCCGAAATAGAACAGGTTCTCTGTGGAGACAGACTTACTCCTTGAGACTGTTGTTGACGTATATCTCCAGTAGGACCGAGGATGAGAAACACATGTCGGTCCATCAAATGCTTTGAATTCAATTCTGAACTACACATACGTACATAGAAACAGACTACGACAAAATCTCAAGTCACCCGAGTTTCTGTTACCTTGCGAGTTTCAAATCAGTTAAAGCAAAGACTATCAAAACAAAATGTCTTTCGCATGTCCAGCCATTCGCAGTAGCTTCCTTTCTTTGTAAGAGGTTTGGCCATGACATAAGTTGAAACATTCAGACCCAAACACGCAAACACCGTTTTCTATCCAATTATATTTCGCGCCGCCCTTTTTTTTTTTAGCAAAACCCTACATACAGAGACACACGCTCTTCCCTTCTTGAGACTTGTCTAGGGCGGAACGGCTTTGGCCACCAGATTAGGGTGACACATTCCCCGTCGTTCAAATGCCACCCTCCCCCCCTTTGACTAGGCCAGTCTCATAGGGGGTTGTTCGCTTATAGAGCAATGCTCCGATTGGCTTCTGTTTCTCTTGGTCATCGATCAAAGTACAACAAAGACGCACATGTTGTTGTGATACTCCAGTCGAAGGCGAGCAAGTGTGGACTCTTGTGCTGCAGAGTCGGGAATAGACCGATTATATCGCAGTCCCGAGGCCGGCGCCAATGAGAGAAAATCATAGAGAGAACAAGAGAGTTTTATACCCTCCTTACGACTATGCACATACACACACACACAAAAAAGACAGTTTCTACAGGTCAGGTAGCACGGAGCAAAGCAGCACACCGACATTTCGACCTGGCGCAGGCTTATCAAGCAGTCTGCGTAGAGTCGAGGCCCCGAGATCATCATGTCATGGAAGTTTTGAGTACATACGATTTGGAATTTGGCAATGCGAGGAAAAGGGGTCGGAAGTTGACGAGGGAGCACGGCGCGCTTCAATCAGCAGAAAAGCCATCATGGTGGCCAAAATATGTCGTGATACGGCTCTAGATACATACCCCTTTCTCACTCACTATCTGTGGAGAGAAAGAGATGACCAGGCTTTGAAACTTGACAATGAGGGTACGGCGAGTGTCGCGCATATCCTGTGATACAGCATAAGTTACATGTAGGTCATCAATGCTTTCATGCTGAGTTCTTCTGGTGGCAACTCGTGCCGTGCTGTCATTCGACATGCCCCCCGGAGGGACAGACGTCGTGTCATCTGATTTACCTCCTCTTTCGTCGTACCTGCAGAATGATGACAGCGTCTCGGTTTTCTCTACATGCCGAGACCAGACGAATGTCGTGGAACCCGGATCGGGATGAACCCCCACGGGGGGGGGGGGGACGAAGGCGACATACTGGAAGTGGGAGCACAACATAATATGGAAGATGCAAGAAGAAAAAAAGGCCTGCATCTCAACGGTTCCAAATGTTGGCAGTGCCAGCTTGAGCTTACTTACATGTTAGTCGACTATAACTGTTGAGTGTAAATATTCATTTTTCGTTTCCCCCTTTGATAAGACAAAATATCAGAAAAAGAACCTCGCCACCGCACAATGAGCCCGCATGGCTGGACGCACGAGAGAGCCAACGCACGGCCGGTTCGAGCATCAGCCGCCCTCTTCCCGCGGATATCGAAATGACGAGAAGGGCCCAAAGGTGGCTCCTCTCCCCCCTCTCCCCCCTTCTTGCATACCTCAGCTTCCTGGCCCGGCTGTGGGGGGAGTGATGCCCAACGAAGCAGGGGAGCCGCGCGGATAGGAGGGGGGAGGAGGGGATGGATGAGAGGAGAAGCGGTCTCGAGGCAGGTTTACGACCGGCCGGAACTGACGATGCAACGTCAAGGCAGCAGACCTAGGGGAGGAGCACTTGGCCACGCGCCGCAAGGGTGGGCAAGGGGAACATCGTCGTCTGGTCTCACCGACTTGCTCTACGATGGTTTCAAGCTATGTATGTTCGATTTGCCTCCCAGGCTGGGAGACGGGGGGAGCAGTCGTACAAGAGGTCTAGATCTCTGTTCGATGGATGGGAAATTCCGAAGCAGAGTGCATAATCAAAACCACTTGAGCCGTTTCTCGTGTCCTTCCACCCTTCTTTGATAACTCCCGAAGCTGATGAGGACAGAGGCGGCAGAGGAGGCACGATGATTTTCCCACGATGGAGCAAAAAGGAGGGGGTGTGGGATCAGACGCCTGGCTCGATTCATGTACGTGGTGATCTGGATGCAAGGCCTTGACTCCTGGGACATGAAAAAAAGGGCAGTTCGAGCTCATGGGACGTTCTCGACCACGGCAGACGGGACACGCCTCAGTGCCGAAGGATGGGCCCTTTGACAACTCGATGGACTCTGTTGATCTTGCACGGCCTGGGGCCGAGATGATCATCCGGCTTCGAGTCCCGAGTTATCCCCCTTCATATGTACTCTCCCTACTCCTACTCCTCCTGCTTCAGGCTGGGAAACCCTTGAGGCTCGAGTAACGTCCCCGCGATCCCCTCACCCAAGCGATCTGGATGATCTGCGCCTAGCCACGCCACCATCACGCACACACACACACACATACAAACATACATACACTCCCGTCTTTGACATCCATGGTGTGTATTATTCATATCAGTCAGCACAAAGAAGACTCCCCAAGGAGGCACGAGGACGAGGCAATTCCAGGAAAACACCGTGCCGCTCGGTCCCTCGGCCTGCTGCTGCTGCTGCTGGTCCAGTCCCTTCAATGTAACTTACAGGCCAAGAAGACTGGACACGCAGACCCGTCCCAACGGCCGCAGCCGGCGCGATCAACGCTGTCCCATCCCATCTGGGAGGTTCTAAACCACATCCACGCCCCCCCTTGGCGCTTGACACACTGCCGCCGCCCGCTGGCCCGTCGGGCCCTGGGGGGAGGGGGGGCAAAGGAGACGTCTTTTTGGAGGGAGTGGGTGAGAAGAGGTCGGAATAGTCGTGCTGTCCCTTTTTACTCATGGGAATGAAATGCTTTTCATCTCGCGCATGTCGTTGGGGGGGAGGAAGCACGATAGGGCGTGGCACAAGAAGCTGACTTGACTCGTCAGTCGATATTCGTCTTCATATCTTCCTACTCTTCAGCCACATGGGGGGCTATGGAATATTCAAGACGTACTCACTCACTTACAAAGAAAAAGCAGCCGCGCGTAGCTTCCAGTCTTGAGATGGACCCATACGTCGTCTCCCACGCGGCTCCAATGCCCAAAGTCTCTCTCTCCACCAGACACACACGCACGCACACACACCACACTTTCTCTCTAGTCCCGGCTCTTCTTCCTCTCTCTCCCTGTCAGTCCATGGGAAGGGGGCCCGGCCCGGGACGCGATCTCTCGGTCCCTCTCCCACCCCGGCGCCGCCCTAGAGCCCAGTACATGTACACTAAAGGGTGCTTTGAGGCCGGGCCTTCTCTGGGGGGGGGACGCTACTCTCTCATCCACGATGCTACTTGACCATACCCTCATTGTCTGGAGGTTTTAGGAGAGGTAACTTGGGAAGAAGGAGGGGGGAGGGGGGGGAGGAAGACTCTTGCTCTGCCAACGGTTGTATGCTGCCCTCCCCCCGACAGCCAGCCAGCATCTCACACGCCCCCCTTTTTCTTGCCCTGTGCATGGGGACGGGTTCTGGTCTAATCCCGACGGCCGTCTCGTCTTTCAGTGGGGCCTAGTCCAATCAAGTTGCCTTGTTGAACTAAAAAAGAGACTTCGAACAGCATGGCAAAGCTTGGCTTCTCTTGTGTTTGTGTGTGTGTGTGTGTGTGTGTGTACTGTATGTTGGTGTATGGATAGATGGAAGGTCTGTAAAGACCAAGACCAGTTCTGCAATAGGGCCTGTGCGAGAAGGCGAGAGAATTCGCCCACCCTCTTTTGCGTCTCTTTCATCTTCTTCTCCTGCTTCTTCTTTCTTCTACAGTACACATGTACTTAGACCCTGCTCGCTCGAGCCCCATGATATTACAGTCCAGGTCGCTTAATGTAAAAGATCGACGTTGCGCCTCATTACTAGATACACGGGGCTGCTTGCGTCCTGCACCCAGCCACGTGTGTCCTTGTCATGCATATACATGAATTGGCTTGTGCAAATCGCACTTGTTGGAGGCCCGGCACTGGATATCAAAAGCAACACTCCTCCTCCTCCTGCTTCTCCTCCTCCTTCCACCCTTCTTCCCCTGCTCTCCCCTCCTTATAGCTTCACACGTGGGAGACGTTATGAAATGAGGCAAGAAAACGGTCCTCTAAATTGTACCGTTTGAACATGTGCCCAACGCCAGACGATAATGTCTCGGCTTTTTTGGTGCCCCCCTTTTTCATTCTAACTAACGCCCCCCCCCCCCCTTTAGCCACCCCTGGCTGCTCTTCTCCGGCTCTTTTCTACGCCGAAACCAAACATTGATCGATTCTAAAAGGATAGACTCGGAAAAACATGCCGCCTAAGTCTTTCCTTCCTCGAAGCGGCTATCAAGACGCCCGTGGTGAGGCTGGGAAATACCGTACATGGCTTAATATTCCCGGCCTTTACGCACAACCACCCCCCTTTGACTGCAAATAGGTATTTTCATCCAACGCCGACGCTCTCTATCGTATACATGAAACCAATTGTGGCTAGCCAATTCTCCTCCGCCTCTTTTCTTATTCTATTCAGGTCGCCTGTAAGTCGGCGAGTCGCGTCTATCCCGCGTCTTGTGTCGCTGTTGAGCATCCTCCGCGCCGTCGACGACGGGCGAGTCGTTCAGCCCCTCAGGGACAGCTCTTCACGGCTGATCATATAGTTCGGTCACCTTATCAGAGATTCTGCATGCCCTTGACACCGAATAATCAAATGACGCTTGCGCAGTGCTCCATAGCTCGCTTGTGACTTTAATGCATGTGGCCAGCCCAATACTCAGCCTCAACGCCCTGAGCTGTACAAATAGATGGCATGGGCACAAACTTGTGCACTCTCCAATAGTATTGTAGCTTCATCTTTGAAGCATAATCTCAAAAATCATGAAGGAGGTGCTTGTCCGTACGCCGCAAGCATGCTCTGGTGCCCCGAGACCATCGGGCTGCCCATGTCGTAGTAAGTGTCCGTCAGAGGCGGACTCTGAAGACCAGAAGACCCGTATACTTCGGCCCATCCTTCAGGATGGTGGCCTCTAGGTATGGCCGCTACTTCCGTGCTCATCATGACGCCGGCTTCTGGGGCAACCGAATGTGTGGGTGGAGGTGCGCACGCATCCTGAGGGCGGCCTGGATCTGCAGGATGTCGAAAGGCAACGTATGGCGGCGGGTAGACGGCCGATGCAATCATTCCGTAGAACGCCTGAGGGGGCGTCTCGGGTGCGACTGAAGTGTGGATGTGATTTCCGTTGCTGTTTCGCTGTTCTTCGTCGTCATCGTCGTGGCTGAAAGCATCAGGAGCCGCCGCCGTTCGGAAGGGAATACCAGATAGAGGATGTGATCGAGGGCTACCGTTCACGCCGTGATAGGGATTCATGTCAGCCCCGGGCATCTTATACATGTCCGTTTCGTGCAGCCCCAACCCCTGACGAGCGAGACCCTCGCCTGCTGGAATAGAAGAGTTGCGCGTCTCGTGCTTGATGGCGGCTGCAGGACACAGTTTCTTGACGGGTAGGTCGAGGTTCAGCTTCCCTTGCAGCTGCTTCGGCGCTTCTGGGTCTGCTGAGCCCAAGAGAGCTGCCAGGCCAAGAAGATGGGGGAGATTATCAAGGTGTCTCGTCTCGAGCAGCTTCCGTAACGTTCGACTCGTGCTGGGGTCCCAGCGTAACGGCGCTGAACCTGCCTCGGCTCCGGAGCTCTTCCACGCAGCGACGACGCGAGATTGCCTAAGTAGGTTACGCATTCGGTGTGAATAGTCCCAACCGCCGCTGCCGCGTCCCTCTTCGCAGTGCTTGATGAGATGTGCGGTGTAAGCCTTCCACGTGGCACTGGCCCCCGTGTCGCTGGCCGCTTCAAGGACGTGATGGCAACCCTCATACCCGCAGGCGAAGACGGTTTGTGGACAGAGCACCACCTTGGCTTCGTCCATGCGCATCTGTGACCCGCCGTGCTCGTTTCGAAGGTGAATCTGATAGGCCGTCTGCCAGTCGAAAGCCATCCGACACCCAGGATGCTGGCAGAGCCACTGCGCGTTGGTGTTGTGGAACTGGTCGATGTGCCGTCGAAGGTCGTTTCGACGTGTGCAAGTCTTGGTGATGCCGATTTCCGCGCAGAAACCACACGCATAGTCCATTCGGTAGGACGAGGAGAGTCGTCCAGCGGATCTCGAACTGCCGGGCGTGGACGCCGGCCCGGTGGAGAAGAGTGGGCTCGGACCGGCAGCGAGAGCCGAGACGGCCCGGGGCCGGGTACTAGAAGGCACGCTGGGAAAGCTGACGTTGTGAGAGGAAGTAGCGTTCAGGTTTGACTCCATGTGGATGAAGCTGCTGTTGAAGTTGGTTGCTGACGAAGAGGGACAGTCTGGTAAGAATTAGTAAGTATTCTTGATGGACTTTGTCTTTTCGCAGACGATTGCTCTCGGTCGAAAACCTACATGGAGATGGCTCACAGCTCTCCTCTGAGATGAGCTTCTCAATTTCTTGACGGCTGTACTTGGATAAAAGTCGACGGATAGCAACGCGGCAGTCTTGACTTTCGAGTTGTGGCGAACAAGATGCTACACTGCCAGCTTCGGACTCGGGTGTCATCATCGACACCGGACTCGAGACCGAGGACATAACGATGCGGCGCAGGAGTTTAGGGCAGCTGAGTGGACTCGATCGGTTGGATCGCACCGGAACTGCTCTTGGCTCTGTTCGTCGTCGTATGAATAGCCGCGTCAGAGGCACGAGGTGGTGCCCTTGCGTCAGGGATCAGGGGCGTCGAGTGTCATAAATGAATGCTTCAATGATGATCTCGCAAGGCCTAATCGCTAGACGAGTGAGGCGCCAGATTGTTCGCTCGATTAGAACGATGGCAGGCTTTGATCGACGGCAGGGATCGGGGAGGTCGACGAGGATAGGCAAGGAGCAGCGGCGTCAACTCGTTTATCAACCAACCTGGACCGGGAAGACAGAGATGTGATGGAGGATAGACGTTAAAATGCTGAAGTCAAGAGACCAGGCGGGAGATGGTACATGTATAAGCGAGACTGCTCCAACATCAAGTCCGACGGGATGGGTGTCATCCTTTATGGCATCGTAGGCTCCGGAGCCCCCTCACCCGAACCGTTACTTGAGGCGCGAGCCTGATCCAGCATGTACCCGCGTCACCGAGACCAGAGTTACAGCGATCTAGGGCTGGTCCCCTCCAATATCCAGGGTGTGGAGTTTTGAAGGGGGATGAAGGGACCCCGGTGGCAAGACGGTCATGTCCGTGCAAGCCTTCGACAGGGCTAAAGACAATGGGCTACATGCAAGGTATCTTGCAAGTGTGTCCCCCCAGAGATGCGCCTGGGTCGGTACGGGCTCGTGGGACAGGCGGTTGAGAATAGCGTCGAGGGCGTCTGCGAGAAGGAAACGGGAATGGTGTGGGAGGACTGGGAGGGGTGCGATGGGAAGTCCCGTTTCCAAGACTCGATCTGTTGTTAGCGTCAATTAGTCATGAAGAGATGGACGAGTATAGGAACTGGATGTAAGAGAATATCACAGATGAGGAGAGAGTGAGAGACATAGAGACAGGCTTGACGTGGGAAACGTTGAGACCACCAGGGGTCCATTCACACTGGCACGCCCCTCCTCTTCAAAAGTACAGGAAAAGAATAACTTACAGTAGGAAATGCGGGTGCAGTACTGTAAGAATTTACGTATTTACTCGGAAAATGCACAAACAAGAGTTCATGGTTCGCGTGGGGGGCAAACGGGTCGAATGCTGTATGCTGATGAGGACTGCACAAAGCACAAGGCACAACCTCAGGCGAAGCCAAATGCCGCATTGGTAGACACCCAGGCCGCTGGGTTGGATCCTGCATGGGCCGGGGGCAGCCCGGATCAGTGCTGCTGGCTGAATATGCCGTCGGGCCGTGGACTGGGGGGCTCCCAACAGGCAGATGGGAGCAGTATGGCAGCAAGATGACGATGGTGCCATCCATGCCGGGGGAGAAAATGGATTGAGGGGTGGACGAGGGAACCGACAAGACAAAGAGGCTCCGCCAATCTGCCTCACTTGAGGACAACGAGATGGAGAGAGCCAGAGGTGCGAAGTAGTGTTGGGCGTACGTCGTCCCAAAGAGCCACGCCCCCCATCTACTGAACCATGGAATCTTTGTCAGCCCTCGGCATCCAATGCCTGTCAGATGCTGCCATCAACATGACGTCTTGTCTCTGGCACATATCAAGCATTACATGCACGTACATAGCCAGCGTCCGTGTGGAGCGATGCCGGGAGGGCACAGACGACGGGTACGCCACGGATGCTTACACGGAGAGAGGATGGGATCGAAAGTCGTGGGGGTAAACAGTCTGTGTAAGTTGAGAGGTAAAAAAAAATGAGAGACATTGAAGAGGGTGGAGAGCAAGGAGGGGCGTGAGGATTGCATCGTCTCCAGGACCTGGCGACGGTTGATCGACTGTCTTCATTTGGGAAGGGGGCCTGCTTATTTTTGGCTTGTTTTGCTTCTTGGAGGGTATTTGAATCCCCACTGCAGAGTAAGAGAGGAAGAGGTAGAGACAAGAAGCGGATCAAGGCTCAGAGTCAAGTCTATGGTGCCCGTTAGGCAAAAAAAGCGCGAGGCTGGCCAATTGTCAAAATTATCTCTGGCTAGTACCGGACAATAACAACGGCCACGAGTACGAATAGCAACGGCCGATATAGAAGCCGAAAAGGAGGGTTCACTTGGCACTTGCCATTGACCTGATTGAGATAAGTTTCATAGTTGTTCCGCTCGTCAAGCCGACAACTGCGAGAGTCTGTGCCATACAAACTTCATTATTCGTCTGCCAGCAGGAGTAGCGGATAAGGAAACAAGATTGAAGAAGTAAAAGGGGGGAAGGAGGAGAACAAGAAGCAAAAGGGTGTGAAGGACAAGCACAACTACCATGTCCACACGTGCTCACCAAGCCAGGTGTGTGCCCATGTATGTATGTCATCCCTAAGCCATGTCCAATCACGGCATGGCATGGATGCCAAGGGTGGCATGGGGAGAAAAGGAAAGTCGCAAGAGAGAGGATGCACATGCAGGCATTGATCTGGACCTTTGCTAGGGGGAAAGGCAGGCCAGATTGCTAGACAGGCCGGGGAGTCCTTGCTCTCACATCCACTACAGTAGCTGCCGGAGCAAGGTCTCACGGGGGAACCAAGGAAAAGAAGAGCACCTTCCCCCCAAAATCTCTTTTTTGTATCGATGTACAATGCAGTATGCGTGTGTGTGCGTGTCTGTCTGTCTGTGTTTCCTTATGCTGGATAGGGATCGCGTTTGATGCGGACGGCTTCCGTGTGGTCGGGGAGCTCCGTTTGCGATCCCCGGGGCTGAGGAGCCGGCCGCGCCACCAACCCAGACGGGGAAGCACGATGGTTTACGGACAGGTTCGGGAAACGGGAATAGAAGCCCGTTGGGTCAAGGACCAGGGGAGTGGAAATGTAAAAGCAAACGGAAGTCAAGGGAATGGCGCGCGGCTCGGTGTAGTGTGACGCGAAAAGGAACAAGTAGGCCCAACTTACAGTGCTGTATTCATTTGCAGAGACCAGAAGAATATGCCACCTTCCAACGGCGAAGATGACGAAGTTTTGCAACGGCTTTCTCCTCGCTCGGGCTACCATGTCGTAGCCTGGACAACGGAGAGGAACCGGCGGCGGCTTAGAGCAGAGACGAGGGCGTAGGGTAGCATGCGGGCAAGCCTGGCGAGCAATGGAGAATGAGTGGGAGCGGAGAGACATTTGTGCTCTCTGAAACAGCTAACTGGACAAGCCCTAGAATGTAGTGTAAGTACGTACGTAGTAAGATATAGAGGGGGGGAGGGGGACAGTGGATGATAAACACGCCCCTTGGCCACCCCCATGCTCCGAGCAGCGAGTTTCCCATCTAGCTTAGGAACAGCCCGGGGGCCGTTGTTCGTTTGCAGGCCCTGAAATGTCTCTGAGTCTTCTATAGAAGCCACTCTGTCTCTTCCAAAACGGCCTTCTTTTTCTATCCATAGATCAGTAGAGTGCCGGAATGTCTTGCCCGTGGGCTGTTTGGCCGGGAAGTCCCCGTCATTTCCATCAATGGCCTGTGGATCCTGGGGAAGGGGAATGTAAACGACAATTGCTCCAGGGGAAGGGGTGGAAGCAATTGAAGGGCCGGTTCCTGGGAAGAGTCCTGGTTCAAGCATCGTGACGTCTTGCTGGAGTCGCCAATGAATAAGACATTAAGCCATGATGCAAGTAGGATGCGCGAGAGGGAGAACGGGCAATTGGATGAATGCACCAGCTCTGGACGGGCCGTTGACGCATGCAATCAACCTGCATGCGTGTAAAGTAGAGCGCAGTACGCATACAGTACACGTAACTTACAGCAGGCAAGCAAGGGATTCGACACTGAGAGAAGGATGCCATCAGTGGATAGGTAGCCTGAGATATGAATGAACAGAGGTGCAGCCGGGTGAGCACGGCGATGACTTTGGTGAGTTGACTGGCGCAGAAAGCAAGGGGGAGAATTGGAAAGACCTCATCGCAGTCGTCACAGAGGTCCCTTCTCTGTTCTGATGGGGTTTCCTCAGTCCTGCCTGCCATTCTTTCTTTTGCCTTAATCCTTCTTTCCTCCCCTGTCCACTAGACGCCAATTCCTCCTTCCTTTTCTTCCTTTCGCTCCTTCTCCTTCTCTTCAAGGTTCTTGCCATTCCATTTTCGACCGTCTCTGCATCGTTGAGCCGGTTTCCTTGTCTGTCTTTCTTTCGTTCTTTCCCTTTCATTCTCTGCCCCCGGGTTCAACGTTTCCTTTGCTCGTCGCCAGCTTTCTGTCATCCCCCACTCCCCCCTCCCCCCTCCTCCCTCGTCCGTCCCCCCTTCTTTTTCTTCTTCTTCTCCTCTCGACCCCCCTGGATCCCCTTTTTGCCTTGTATTTACGGTTCTGCTCCACTCACGTACATCTGTCGGGCGTTTTATCTTTTGGCACCGTCTTTTTTCCCCTCCCGGCTCGGGCGGACGGCTCAAAGGACCGGTTCGCGAATAGCGCACGCCACGCCCGGCCTTGGCTTCCGTGGGGAGAGGGCTTGCAGATTGGCAGCAGCACTGCAACAGCAACGTCGAGCCCAGGAAAAGGATGCTTCTGCAAGCCTTGTCGAATCCACTATGTGTTCCTTTCCATCTCACAAGTTTCGTCTGGACTCTGGAAGAGTAAAAAAAAAAAACCTTCACCTTCGAGCCCTACAGTGGAATTCATGTGTCAACCCCCCTTTCTTCCCCTCTACACCCCCCATTTCCCTTTTCTCTCGAGCTCGATTTACACTACTGTATGTACTTGGTTCATGAAATTCCCCGTCATCTCCAACAAGGGTCGTGACTTGGACAGCAAAGTTACTGAACGTACTCTAACCGTTGAAAGGGCAATAGCGAAAAAAGCAAACCCAGAAGCATCAAGCACCTGCACAGTAATAAACGCCATGGTCTTCCCCCTCCTATTACAAACATGAACCGTTCAACCCCCAAAGGGAGAGATCGTCGTCCGCCGCCCTGCTCGCTCGCCTCGGGTCTGGCGCGGCTTACCGGGTGGGCACATCTGATCCGTCAGTTCGGGGTATGGTCACCTCTGCCACCTTTGCCCACCCCCCGAGCCCCCATGTTTCCCCCCATGTCACGATGCATCTCCCGAGCAAGGGGCAGTCTTTTGGACTACAGCTGCCGCTGATGAAGTACCGAAAGCTGACTTACTGCCTTTGATCAAGAGAAACTGACGAGACACGAGCAAAGCAGTCTAATCTCCACAAGGCGGTTGCAATTGCCGTTGGGGAACTTCAATCCCTGGACCCGGACCCGGACCCGGCCTTTACTCTAGCAGTAGCAACAGGCTCAAATGGGGCTGACGACTACTGCACGTTGATGCCGGCCCTCGCTTGTCACATATCGTCTGTTCCAAGCTTTCCCATCTCGCTCCGTTTCAATCTGTCTCGCTCTCCGTCGCCCGCCCGCCTTCATCGGTCCTCGTTCAACTGCCGCCTCGTCGTTTGTTTCGATGCGAGATCGAGCCGCTTGCAACACTAAAAAGACCACCCCGGGCCGCGAGAGTCCCGTGTCTTTCGTCTCTCATCGAGCGGCACCGCGTCTCCTCGACGTGGCAGCTGCTCTCTGAGCCGCCCTGCTGATTTTAAGGAAATGGCAAAGGACTGCCTCTTGTCTGCCTCAACCAGAGACCTGCGGCTGATGGCTTCTGTTTGGCTCCTGTCGCCCAATTCCCCCTCTTTTCATATTGATGCCCGGTCCGCGGAAAGCGACGCAAGACGGCAATGATCGTCGGCGTTCGTCCAACGACATCCACCAACACCCAGAGGACTTGGCGAGAGAGCAGACACAGCACACAACAGTAGGTATCAAGGTATAGGTGTGTATGGGTGGCAAGCATTAGGACGAGGCGAAGCGGGCATCAAGCCGCAGCAAGCCTCGTACCGCCTCAACATCAGCCGCGTCATCTTGGCCGCTGCCGCTTCGTCCCACTGCATCGCGGACACTTTTTCTGTCTCTTGCAAGTTGCAACTACCTGCAGGGCTCCTGTCTGTTGTCTGGGTTTCCCCATCTTCTGGTTGTACATACGAGCGACCGCCTGCATGAGCTCGGCTACCCGAGCCGTGTCTTCTACGCTGTACTTCGTACTGTCAGAGGGTATTGCTTGTGGCTTGCAGCTGCAAATGTCGACAAGACTGACTTAGCCTCTAGGTCACCGGCAAGGGGGGCAGGCCATCCAGCGGGCCGAGCTTTCGCTCGGGGGTCTCGCTGTTACCCTGTCGCATCGACAGCCGTTCCCGGTCTCTGATGGCCTGGACCGCCGCCCATTTATGACAAGACATCGAGGTCCGGAACAAACCGCAGCCCTTCCCTCATCCTCCTCAATGCTTCCTCCCTGTCATCGCAAGATGTCTGCCCTTTTGTACCACCGTCAATCTGTCATCTCGATGACTGGCCTGTCGCCTCCTTCCGTTCATAAAGTCCACCCTTCTCAAGATGCATGACAATCATATAAACCACAATGTCATGCAGATAATTGCTCAATACCTCACTCATGATGATGTAGGTTGAGTTGGCCTGTTCGCCATCCGCATCTATCTTTCGCGCAGATGATAGCCCGTGCTTCGGCGGAAGAAGGCTTCACCTTGCGGTGAGCTCAATGCTGCAACAGGGCTCGAGGAAGGGATTACTTGTGCAGACTTTTGCATCTCCGTGGCTTGACAGTGCCGTTCAAGTTCTTTGAGTCACCTAAGCCAACTTACTACATACCGCTCCTCCAGTGCTGGCCCCCGAAGCGTCCATGTCAAGCCTCACCGAGGAATGGGACACCTGGGGTGCCTGGCGCCCCGTCCGTTTTCTCAGACCCGAGACCTGTCTACGTGCTTTCCTCCACGCCAAGGTCCGGGTTACAATTATCATTTGACAAGAAAAGCACGCAGAGTATGACGAGAGGATAGAGGAAGGGTGAAAGGAGTCTGAAGAGCGAGCGGAACTCGCTTTCTTCTCGGCCCCCAATCGAAAGCTTCCCCCGAAGCAGTGGCATGAGCCCTGGACCTCGAAGAGTAACGTACACTTTCAAAGTCTCGGCATAGGTCTATTGAATCCGCGAGGCGCTCTGACACAACCTTTAGCCCTTGACATGTCGTGCTTCCCCCTCTCTTTCCCCAGTTTCTTGAGAAAGCTGCGTGTAAGTCGGTTTTTGACCGCGGGCAACTACGTACGTATCACCAAAGTGAGCCCCGCGTAAACAAGCACGACATACACATCACAATGAGGTACGACAAACATTCCCTATCCCCATTCCCCTCCTGGTATCCCTTCGGCGAGGGCCCCTCGATGCCATGAATTTCCGAGACCCTGTCGCAGAGGGTGTACTTTTGTTCTCTTTCTAGGAAACAAACCCGTCAGCCTTGGGGGAGGGGGATATTCTCGTCGGCCCTTGCCCGTGAGTGCCATTTCCCTTGAAGTTCTTGGTCCTGCCTTTCTCGGCAAACTCGTTTATTCTTAAGCGGCAACCCCTCTTTGGGGATGCTACTAGTAGTTTTGTCTTGATCCAGATGGGAAATTACACAGGATATAATTTTAGACGTGGCGGTCGTTTCTGGTTGATTAAAAGACATGGTCCCACGACTAGGGGGAATAAACATGGACCTAATTAGCACGGAATCCCAGCCATCGGACCATTTTTCGAGGGAGGTTAATTACGTTTTGATGAATTTTGGTCAAACGTGGAAAAGAAAGGCCCGAGATGATGGCTTCCTTTCTTTTCAACGCTTGCTTTTTTTCGTCCCCTTTCGACACCGTTTTGCCCGCGCCGCCACGACGTCAGGTTTTTGCTCGCCACGGCACATGGGGTCCCGCACCCTCGTGAGGAGCGTGGCCGCTGGCCTGTTGCACATTTATCGTTGATTCAGGCAAGTCGATGTTTATACGAAAGTACTTTTCCTTCACGCGCGGCGCACTGAGTGCCCTGCTCTAGTCTAGTACATAGTGCTCAGTGCAAGGGGACTCGGGAAATGGGCGAAGATGAGACGGAGATGCCGAGATTCTGACATTTCGAGCACCCAGACAGCCATGCCCTGTCAGTCACAACGGACCCTTTCCAATTCGGATGTCAATGCTAACAAGACCTTCTGAAATACTCGACTATTCATTCTACCGAGTCCGTATGGAGCCGGCTACATGTGATGTTATCTTTTTGTGTTTTCACCGTAGGTGAGGCAGTACAGACGACATTGGCCATCGCCCGTGCTGTCAAGGTCCCTTCCCTCATGCCTCCTTGCCTCCCCTCTTTGCATCAAGGCCAAAAAGGAAAAAAAAAAGAAACTGTGGCTTGATAGCCAGACAAAGAACGTCGGGGGGGAGGGTTTTGGACCCTTTTTTTTTCTTTCCTCGTACGTGAGTTTATGACTTTGCGAGAGACTTGTCTTCCTGGCCCCCCTTTTTTACCGTCTCCTCGAACCGGCTGCGATCCTTTTGAGAAGCGGAAGAGGAGGAGGAACGCAAAGGGTATCGCGGGATCTGTGATGGGCTGCCTGAACTCTCTTTGCAATACGAATGCCATGTGTTCACTACAAATTACGAATGAAGACCTACGGTTTCCAACGCACGTATTGTGGTTTTTGTTTTTTTGCCTCGACACCCACCAATCCGCCCCCCGCCTTTGATCCTGCTCTTCGGGCCTGTCTTGGTGTGCGAGAAAAATGATGCAGAACAGACATCCAATCCTCCCGCTCGCCCCCCCTCTTCCTTGAATTCACACGTGCGCCGCCGCTCCTTCGGTCCTTCGGATAAGGATTCAATATGGGGGAAAATGTGGTGCCTTCATGCTCGTCTGCTTGGTTCAATAATGCTTGCTAATGTTCTCGGACCGATTGTGGGATTTCCTGTGTTTCGTCCAAGTCGCCGGCCCTTCCCCGTTCCCGTTTACCACGCCGTCTCCCCTCTACGGGACCCCGACGCTCCGAGGGACCCACTATTCCCGGCCGGCGACGCCGATCCGCCCGGGGATGAGTAAAAGGGCCTACGATTCTCGGCAGGACCGTCGTCCAGGTTACGTGTGACCGGTCATCTTCGCCTTTATGATCTCTACGCTTGCTTCGTGTGTACAGTCCGAAAGGATGGTTCCCGCGGGCAAGGACTTTTGCCCCGACTGCGCCCCAATCGAAGGTCGGACAGCTTCGACTATTGCTCAAGCTGACGAACCTCTTTCTTTCCAACTCGGGAAACGAACCAATAATGACGTGCAAAAAGTCCCTCCGAAAAATATACTTGGACTCTATTCTATTGCTCAATCACGGATGCCCCTTCTACGTAGTACAGGGCACTGCCGCCGGCGGGCCGGCTCACCACGACGGCGCTCTCCCTCTGCTCCGGGGTCAAGTCCCTGCCAGCGTAGTACTCTTTTTCCAGAGCCTGCTTCACGTCCGACACCTTGTCCGCCGGCACGAGATGCACGCTGCACCCACCCCAACCGGCGCCTGTGAGACGGCTGCCGTACGCCCCGGCGGATCTCGCAATCTTGCAAATCTCGTCGATTTCCGGGCAGCTACACTCGTACAGATCCCTGCAGGAGTCCTGCGTCTCGTTCATGAGGTCGCCGAGGGCGGTGTTGTAGGGCGAAGTGTCCGAGGCCCCGGTATGCAGTGGGCGCTCGAGCAAGGTCAGGAACTTGATGACGCGTAAAGCCTCGGAGAAGACGTGGAGAGCACGCTGGCGCAGCTTGAACCGCTCGGCGCGGACGGGGAAGCTCGAGAGGAAGCGTTTCTCTAATTGTTCGACTGAAACGTTGAGAACCTTGGCAATCTCCTCCTTGGTATATCCTTCCTCCTGAGTCAGCTTCTCCTTTGTCAGTGTCACGAGGTTCTCAAGCTCTTCCTCCTTCGAGAGCGTCTTGGCCGCTGCATAGTCCGATCCGCTCTGATTGACGAAAAAGACGTCATGAAATCCTTGCAAGCTAGTCTTGAGTGGCCCTGCGTCGTCGGGAAGCTCCATGCCTGGCGGGTTGAGGACGGCGTTGAGGTACGCCGCGGCCAGGCTGACCTCGACGACACGCAGGTTGTAGTGTATAGGACCGGTGACTTGCTTGTTGGACGTGACGAAGCTCTGCGCGATGACGAAGCACAGCTCCGGTCTTGTCGGAGGGAACTTGACGGGCCTCGCGCTGAGGGTCGGGGAAAAGGAGACGAAGAGCGCCGAGCCCTGCTCAGAGAAGACGGAGGCTGCTTGATCCATACTGTCCAAACTTGTCAGTGATGTGGGCTCTTTGACGTACTGGGTCGTTGAATAGCTCACCCTCCAGAGTTGACGCCGACGGCCCGCTCACTCACGATAGCCAGCTCCGTCAGCTCCTTCTTGTTGACGGGCGTGTGCTCGTGCGCCGCAAGAACCGCGAGCGCGCTGGCGCTCACAAAAGCCGCGCTGGAGCTCAGGCCCCCTCCGACGGGCACGTTGCCGTCCATGAGAATCTCCATATCGCAAGGCTTCCAGCTCTTATCCTTGTTGTTCTTGAGCAAACCCAGGGCGCCTCGTAGCCCACTTTTGAAGTAGTTTGTCCATTCGAACTGCGTTGCGTCAATCTCGACATCGCCATCGACGGGTACTGTAAACTCCTTTGCCGGAAACCGCGAATCCTGCAAGTTGGCGATGCGAACGTTAAAGGTCGACGCGCCCTGGGAAACGGGCTTGGCGGCGACGGCTATCAGCGCATCGGCGGTGATTGCCATGGGCAGCACAGAGTAAAGAGAGTAGTCAATGTGCTCGCCAATGATGTTTACGCGGCCGGGGGATCGAGCGACAAAGGCCGGGAGATGGCCGTAGACATCCTTGAAGCGCGAGACGAGCTTGTTCCATCTAGGCCCTTCCGTCGCGATGGCTGGCAGGGGATAGATGTCGGAGAGGGCTTTTGCTACGGGCACCGAGCCGGACATGATGCTGACGACGCGTTCTCGAGAACCGTCAGATTGATGGTGACCTAGCGACTGATGTTAAATGGAAGGGGTCTCGTAATCCCTTGCCGTCGTCACGTCTCGGAGATATCGGCCAGCAAGAGTGATTCTACGATTATGACGGCGTCGGAGCACGTTGATGGCCTTGGAAAGGCGACGAGGGAGCTTGCTATGTTCGCCCAACCGACAACATAGGCGAACCCCGCATACTGTAGGCAGGTAGGTAACTGGAGGTAGTTGCCCCTCCTCGATGACGCTACTCTTTGAGCATGGCAAGGCATCGTGCAACACTCACGACGAGCATCATGTGACGGTAAGAGAAAACAGTGATGATTTTTTTTTTCCCAAGACGATAATCGATGTGCAAGTCAGCTATGTATAACACATAAAACTTATGATCGTGGGTGAAGCAACGGGAACGTCAAGCAGGACTGTAAGCTCAGCTTGGCTAAGGTATTACGTAGTCTCACCCTCTGACAGAGTAACTGGAGTCCGACTCGGGGGTAGTTTCATCATAGTAGTAACAGAATAATATTAGGGAATAGAATTACGACTAGAATGGTAACCTTCTACTTAGATCAAAAGTTTCTTTAATCTTTTATCTGCAAGAATAATAAGTATTGATTTTCTCCAAGTCTTGATTAACTTACCTAACGAGAGCAGATGGCAGTGACATGCGCCACAAGCCACGACTCGCCGTGGGGGCCTCCTCTCTCGGCTGTCCCACCCAGTGATGACGGACCCCGTATGCATCCATCCGTCGTCATGCTTCCACTGCTTGTACCGAGGCTTCTACGTGCAGTAATGTACGAATATAATCGTCTCTAAATTATATCTTGCTTGACGAATAAGGGGCACTGTGGGCACTGGGCACTGGGGATGCATGGCGCGCGTGTACAGCAGCATCTGCTTCGCGTCGTACGGCACGGCGTCTTCTCTTTCGGAATGAAAGAAAAAGGGCTTTTCTGCTTCTTGTCACGCACGGAGCGACGCATGCACCCGGCCCGTTTTCTCGCAGCGCACACTCGGCCCAATGAGTGTCCTCGCCGATGCCCGAGTCTTGCTTCCCTGAGGTGTTGCAGTGCTGTACTGTACTGTACTGTACTGTAGACCGGAGGGCCTAGCGCAGCGGATCCCAAAGGGCCAATGAGACGGGGGCAATGGCGTGCATGCATTGGCTTTGAGTGAGGTGGGCTCCTTCCCCAGCTCTTGTCCTGTCCTCCTCCCCCTCCTTCCCCCTTCCCCACCTACCATTACCTCCCTTCCTCCAAATCGATCATGGCGTCCTTTTGACAAGTTCCGTCACCGGATCGGCGGGCTCTGACAACAACGTCATTCGTCGCCACGTCGTCGGGGCGCCTCGTGAACCTTAAACAACTGGCTTTCGATACCATGTCCCGGAGAGGAAAAGGAAGGAGTGGAGACCAAGGGAGTAAGAAAGCGCCAAGGATAGCTCCAGTATCAGAGAGGCAAAACGAGGCGAGGTGAGGCAAGAGGCATGGCAGGCACACACACGCAGGCCAGAGGCAAGTGCGAGAGGACAAGAGAGGGGTAAGGGCTCTTTGCAAGTCCTCGGCCTGTCGTACCTGCCTCCCGAGTACTCGGCCGGTCCGTACCCACGACGTACTTGGCTTGCCTTTGGGCTTTGACCATACCGTCACTTTCACGTCCCGTCGTCGCCCGCGTCTGGATGCACGGGTACGGGGCCGGTACTCCGTACGCAGCTCCTCACCTGCACACGCCGCATTGAGGGCGCATCCAAGCCCGTCTCGATGCGGTCGGCCGATCATCCGGAGAGAGAAAGAGCACCAGAAGCAGCCAAGGGGAAGAGAGAGCGAGAGGGTCGAGCAAGAAGACTAGTCGCTTGGCCCACAGCCGATTTACCTTATAAAGGTCATCCCCTTCCACCCTCGTCTGCAATGAATCTTCAACCATCCATCATACGTCACGCACTCGTCGATACTTTGCAATCGAAAAAGATTCAAGACACCACACGTCAACAAATCAATCAAATCAGACATCATGGGTGACTGCGGATGTGCCACCAGCGGTTCGTGTAACTGCGGTTCCAACTGCACCTGCGCAAACTGCCCTGTGAGTGATCACAACTATCCTTCCATCGACTACGGCGCAGCTAACACTGCCAGCAGCACAAATAAAGAAATCTGCAGACACTGTCTTTCTCGACTTCGTACCAGCACAACACAGAATGATAGGGGCTTGGAGCTGTAGTCCGTCTTACAAACTATTGATGTATATCAGTTAAATGGCCTTCAAGCCAACCCAATACAACCTAAACGCGTGGATAAAACATATGCGTATCCAGCCAGGTCGTGACAAAAGGACACTGATGTCTACATGAAACCGTAGAAACCTGTTCACTGTTGCGATGACATGCGGTATCACCTTCACGCCGAGCACGGGATCGCTCCATCTCCCCATCCACTCTAATGACCAAAAACCTGAGCATTTCATAATATGTACGCCTTCGGACCTTTGCTCGGACGAAGCTGCAAATCTACAATGTCCGCAGCATGGTCGCGTCTCCTTACGATGCAAGGCGCGTTGTATTCGTATTTTGTCGGGCAAATTGGTGCTCACATTTCACTACATTTACAAAGCTGCCCGCCCCGGGACGGACCGTCCATGCGGCATTTGAGCGCACGCACTCCGTCGTCATGGCCAGTAGGTTCCGGGGTCGTCTTCAATGCTCAACTTCAAAGAATCACTTCGATCCTTTTCAGAGTATGTCTAGAGAAGATGACTATGGAGTAAAGTCCACGAGCAAGTCAAGTAACAAGCCAGTCATCCCAGGCATTACCATTTCCATCTCCCTTCACCATTCGTGACGCCATCTCTCAAGATTGCCAGGGGACAGATGCTTCCTGCTCTCATCTCCCACCAGCCCCTCAGTCGGCCTCGGATGTCACCAAAGCGGGGGATTCGTCCCTGGCATATCGCCGCCCAAGTGGGAGTCAAGACTCAAGACTACCCTGGAGTCTGGACTGTAGAATCAATTACATAATCACAACGATGCGCTCGTGACATCAGCGATTCAACGACTTTTTGTCGTCAGATGCACTTACTCCTGCTTGCGTTTCGGTCCCCCCAAGATGACGGGGTCTCTCGACGCTGACTCCTCTTTCCCCCGAACCGCCGCGCCGACGACCCTTCCTACCTTGGCCTGAACGCGGTGAGGTGCTTCACGAAGAGGAACAAGTGTGTTTCAACGAGCCATCTGATTTCGCTTGCGCCATTAGAACAGGCAACCTCGGCTGCTTTCTCGACGGTCCTTCTTAGAGTCTTGACGCGCAAGCCTTTCCGTTGAAACCGAACCGTCAGCAACAACGCGCCCTCTTCAGTTGCATTCGTCCCTTTTCATCAGAAACACAAAAGCCACAGAGATATGCAGTCTTGACTTGTTCTAGTTCAATTACGCCATTCATCTCTATACTCACATGGAGGGATACTCGACGGCCGACGACGACATTCTTGCTTCGCCGACGTTGCCGGCTGCGACCTTCGAAGCCATGGCAGCGCCACGGTCCGCCGATGCTCCGCGACGATGCTTCATCTGCCTTACAGACGAGGATCCTTCGGATCCGCCAGAGTCATGGGTCGACCCGTGCCCGTGCACCCTCGAGGCCCATCAGGACTGCATGCTATCGTGGGTCACGGACTGCGAGCGCTCTAACAAGCCGCTCCTCTGCCCCGTCTGCAAGTCCAAGATTGAGCTCGAAGGGCAGTGGAATCTGGTCGTCGCCGCGACAGACGCCCTGCAGCGCCGGTTCTCGCGCGCCAGCCCCTTTATGCTGCTGACCGGCATGTCCATGGGCGTCCAGTTCAGCCTACAGCTCTACGGCGCCTTGGCCTTGTGGACTTTTGCGGGAAAGGACTCTCTCATGCACTTTCTGCTTGGGCCCGAACTTGTCATCGACGCGACGCGTGCCAGCAATGTAACATTTGCCAAGGACAGGATATGGAAGGCCCTGGTCATGATGAACGTCGCCCCAGTGCTACTATTTGGCAAACTCCTGCCTACTCTGAGCAACAAAATTTTCCTCCCCGCAGCCTCTGTGGTGAGTTGACTAACCTCACTCTTCGCATACATACGCTGACCTCCATTCTAGTACGGAATGTGGAGCATGATGCATGAAGACGACTTTGTGAGCTGGCCCCCGTCGCCTCGTCTCGCGATCGCCGCGTTCCCCTATGTTCGCTCTGTCTACGGCAGTCTCTGGAGGGAGCTCGTCCTCCCTTACGAGGTAAAGCTTAACAGGCAGCTGCTAGGCCTCCCGGCCGAGGAACAGCCCGGCAACGCGGCACGACAGGAAGCGAACCGAGCCCAGCGCAACGCCGAAGGGGGAATTCTCGGAATTCTGCAGGGCATTATTGATGCTATGGATGTTGACGACGCCGATCATCCCGAGGTCTTTGCAGGCGATGATGCCAACGAGATGCAGGACCGAGTCCAAGTGGAAGCTCAAGGCGAAATTGTTCTCGAAGTACAAATCGAAGAGGTCAACGGCGATGACAACGACTTGCCCCTTGATCTTGAGCCAATAGGTGTGGTTCACGAGCTGGACCAGGCAGATGCTGACGGGCTGGAGCCGGGATGGGATGTAGCAGAAGACATCGAAGTTGAAGAAGCCCGGCAGGATCGCGTCCAGGATAACGGACCAGGACACGAGGCTCCTCAAGCGCCACCTCGCCGCTTGGGAGTCGGCGCACTGCTGTCCAACATATCCAACACGATAGTGAGCGCCCTCGTTTTACCCGGCATCTCGCTGGCAATGGGCGAAGTGCTCCGTCTGGCGCTTCCAAAGGCCTGGACCACGATGACCCCCCGTAATCCGTGGAACCGTTATGGTGCCGTCGGTCGTCCAGGCCTGTTGCAGCAGCAGTGGGGTCGCAGCCTGATAGGAGGATGTCTCTTCATCGTGCTCAAGGACGCGGTAAGAGTCTACTCCAAGTCGCGGCGAGTGGCGGCTATGAATACTCGACGGGTCAAGAACGTGGACCGGCGGCGAAGGGGTGGTCGAGACGGCAGTGCTGTCCGTTGATGTGGTGAGTGATGCAACAGCGAACCAGGATGTGCTTATTTGGACTTGCAAGGCAAGGTGCGCACGAGTTTACGCGTCATGGTAAAGGGGGATTACTGTTCACAGCATGGCATGGAGTTTGGACGAATATTCATAGACAGCGTGGGACCTTTGGCGGCGCAGTAGGCACATAGCATTACCAGTGTTGATTGTTGTCAGACTTCATTCTCAGATCTCAGAGCTTACCACTGAGTCTTGTAATGAATTAAAAGTTACGAACAAACCGTAAATGCATCTAAACCGCCAAAGCCAGGTTATATGAGGCTTAGAGTGCAAGTGTGGCAAGACTTAATGATCCCCCACCAAAGAGAATGTTCCAGTCTCTTTCAACTTGGTGACTTAGCCTCCAGCACTTTGACTGCACGTATCCCAGGGACTTGTAAAACAGGTGCAGGACCCCTAATAATCACATGTATCCGCCCCCTCCCACCATGGCCACCCACCGTGGCCTTACACTCACGGCTTGCACGCACAGCTCCGGAGTACGTACCCCGGAGCCCCGCCGAGCTCGCTCCCGCCCCTCGCACCCTCTCTCGTCCTGGTGCGCCTTCCTCTCCTCCGCCAACCTTTTGGGGCTCCGACTCGACCGTTCCAATCCATTAACCTCACGCGAGAAGAAAAAAAAAAGGCGGCCGAACCGACGACCGAGAACGCCAGACCGCGGGGCACCAGACCATAGAACCACCCTCTGTTCAGAGCATCTTCCGCCCTGTAGTGCTCGATTGATCACAGACTAGAGAGAGGGGATTGTTTGCTCCACGGCGACGAGTTCCCTAGATACCCGCTTTTCCCCACGAGTCGACGTTATCCGCGGCTCATTCTTATATCGTTCGCGAGCCTGAAGCCGGTGTGCGTTTCTAGCATTGGATACTCTGGACGACGGGTCTGAAACAACTGATAGGAATACGTCTTCTAAATCGACCGACTCTCTCTTCTTTCCGTCAGCTAGAAACGATACCCCCCACCAAACCGCCCGCCATGGTTCGTCTCTCTGCCCCTTGTCCAGTTATCCGTTGCGGTGTTGCAGAATCGTCTCGAGCGAGAGCGGGAGAGGCGAGAAGGGTTCTCTCCGGAGTGTATTTGGGATGTAACCTGCTAACTGCTCATCTCTTCGCAACAGGCCTCGCAGGACCAGCCGCGGCCGTCGCAGCACACGCCCAAGCAGCGCCTCGCCCTCGCCATCTGCCATTTCCTAAACACCTCGGCCACGGACGGCACCCTAACGGCCGACGACCGCGACTCGGTCGACGTGGCTGTCAACTGCATCGCCGAGTCCTTCAAGGTAGACCCGAGCGACGACGAGGCCGTCCGCGCCGCCGTCGGAAACCAGTCGCTGCTGCAGGTCTACTCGGTCTACGACAAGCTCAAAGGTACGGGTAGCGCCGCGTCATCGGGCTCCGGCTCCGGCTCCGGTGCTAGCGCCGCGGGCGCTGAGCCGTCCGAGGAGCAGAAGAAGGAGGCCGAGGCGCTCAAGAGCAAGGGCAACGCCGCCATGGCGCAAAAGGACTACGCTGCCGCCGTCGACCTGTACACGCAGGCGCTGCGTCTGCACCCGTCCAACGCCGTCTTCCTCTCGAACCGCGCCGCCGCCCACTCGGCCGCCAAGGACCACGCGCTCGCCCGGCTCGACGCCGAGGCCGCCGTCGCCATCGACCCGGCCTACACAAAGGCTTGGTCGCGCCTCGGCCTCGCTCGCTTCGCCCTCGGCGACGCCCGCGGTGCCATGGACGCCTACGCAAAGGGCATCGAGCACGAGGGCAGCGGCGGCTCCGAGGCCATGCGCAAGGGCTTCGAGACGGCTAAGCGCCGCGTCGACGAGCTCGAGGCCGCTGGCGAAGATGCCGGCGGCGACGCTCCCCTGTCTTCCTCTTCTCCGCGTGCCGGCCCCGGTGGCATACCCGGCATGCCCGACTTTGGTGCCGGCGGCATGCCCGATCTCAGCTCCATCATGAGCAACCCCATGTTCGCCAGCATGGCCCAGAACCTCATGTCCAACCCGGACCTCATGGGCAACCTCATGGGTAACCCGCGCCTGCGCGAAATGGCCAACCAGTTCTCCAGCGGTGGCGGCATGCCCGACCTCGGCAGCCTCATGTCCGACCCCAACATTGCTGAGATGTAAGTGCCCCCCCTCCCCCCTTCTTTCAAATTCTTCGCTTCGGCCTCTGTATCATGTAACGCACACCAATCTCATCCCACAACCCCGTCTACCCCCATCCAACCATCTTGACATGTACTATACCTTACATGTGACCCAAAGAGAAGAAAAGATGAGGAAAGAAAGAAAGGAACGAATTACCCGCTAACACATCAATCTCCCACACCAGGGCGCGAAACATGATGGGCGGCGCCGGCCGTGGCGCCGGCGGCAGCGGCCCCCCCAACCCCGGCAGCTCGTAAAACTTGTTCGACTTGGGAAGCGGTGGAAAAGCGGTTGGTGGGGGGGGTTTCTTTCTCAAAGATGATGCGGGGGCCAACCAGTTCAAGAGTCGGGAGCTCTATTCTCAAAAGGAGACGAGACGAGACGAGACGAGGTATCGCGGCAAAGTGTGTAACAAGCCAGGACAGTACTAAATCCTAGATCCCAAAATCTTCTCACCCCATATACACACACATATATAGCGGCGGCGTCAAAAGAGAGAAACGGGAAACGGGGGACCATGATCCGGGTAGACAGATCTTGCGCATGTTGAGGTGCCCCTGTTAACTACCCTTGGGTGTCATCATCCATTGATATAAGCTCAGGAATCAATTATATGCAGTACGTTCCTGTAGCGACACGAGACGCGTATTCGTCTCTTCTGTCCACTGGTGATTCTCTCCTATAGGCCTGGATCGTGCCGCAACTATTGATCGGTAAAATGTAGCTACCTCGCTGCGCCACGCCTGATGCCGTCGTACACAGCGCAAGCCCGAATCTCAAGGGAGTGAAGTCATGTCTTCTATTTCACCTATCGGGGTATTAAATGCTTGTGCGCGCACCTACAGCCACTATTCTCCTCCGAAGGAAGATAACCCCAACGACCCCTTTCCCATCGCATAGACATTGTGCAAGTTCCTATATGCCACCGTCCTGTCGGTCTTCAACAATCAAAGAGCCAGCGAGTGACTCCGGTGTGCACTTTGCTGAGCAATCATCGTCCGACAGTGTTTCCGTCCTAAGATATGCGATGTCTGATGACTTAAGATATTTCGATTCCTTTTCGCGCAAACCATCATCAAGGCGCTCCACCTCGAGAAGTTCGGGATATTTGGTTCTTTCCGCGGTGACCACCGCGACTCCCACGCCCTGAAACAAAGGGAGAAACTCGAGGATCCCTTGATGGAGGTTTATTTTCATCCCCGAGGCCTGGAGGTCCCATCTTGCCCGTGCAAGTCTTGTTCTCAGGTACCGTTTCCTGGGGCGCTGCAGGTCTCTCTTTCACAAGCATGCTCTTCCCTGGTGGTCTCTCGGTCACCGCTGAGACCGATCGCATAACAGCTGAGCCACGGCTAGTTGGTCTAGGGATCTGCGACGCGGGCAGATGCGGTTGCAGCGAGGCAGCGACTTCGAGGCGCTACACAAATTTCCTATTAATCGAGCGTTGCAGTAAGCTGTCATCAGACTACTTACAGACGCCGATGCTTCCTCAGGACGCTCAGGGAAGAGGTAGTTCTGGAGCATGTTGGGCTCCAGAAACTCCGTATCCTGTGAGGTCTGTGACGGTTCGCTTTTGGACTGTACTCGACGAGAGTACCGCGGATACTTGAGTACAATGGGTTCGCTATCAAATGCAGTTTCAGATGAAACGTCTGCGTCCAACGCCCGCTAAGCATTAGACGAGGAGCCTTACTGCACGTCAATGTTTCGCACGCCTCTACAAAACTTCTCAGGGATGTTCGATTAACCTACAGTCGTCCAAGTCTGTTGCCTTATCCCCAAGATTAGATCTGGAAGTCGAGGTAAATACGTGACGCTCGGTTCCTCCGGCGCAATCTTTGTTTTTCGCAGTGGCATTTGCCAACGGGCTCGGTATGTCAACACTATGACTGGCATCCGCGGAAGCCTCGGGCTCGGGTTGAGATTTCCACTCGCGAGGTTCCAGCACAGCATTGACATTGGCTCGAGGTGTAAACTCCGGGGCAACGGGATTTAACTTGGACCCCTACAGGTCCAGGTTAGATCAGACAAGGGAACAAGATGCAGCTTATGAATCTCCAACCTCTTGCACCTGCTGCTTCGGCGTTGTCTCGCTTTGCGGCTGTTCCTGCTCGGCAAACACCTCGCTGTCGCTATCATTAGTTCCGCTCTTGGAGATTTCCGCCGCAGTCTGGTCCGAGGAGGCATCGTCGGCGAGCTCTGCCCGATCGTCGATGAATTCGACCAGGTCAGTGGTTTCGCGGGGCTTCAAGAAAACTTGTTTTGACCAAAGATCCGCATATCGTCCGTTCTTCGCCAAGAGCTCAAGATGATTGCCTTGCTCTATGATCTCACCGTGTTCTACAACAACGATCCGGTCTGCGTTCATGATGGTGGACAGGCGATGTCTGATCTCGTTAGCAAAAAACGGGAGACCCGCATTTACCAGTACTTACGCGACAATGAAAGTCGTGCGGCCTTGACAGAGTCTCTTGAACGAAAGCTGAATCTGCTGCTCCGTGTCGGTGTCGACGGCGCTGGTCGCTTCATCTAGAAGAACCAAGTCGGGCTTCTTCAGAATGGCTCTTGCAATGGCAACTCGCTGCAGCTCTCCGCCAGACAGTTTTCTGCGCCAGTCAGTAAATTACAACCAGCGTGGTTGGCCGGGCTAGGAGAAGCTTACACTCCGCGCTCTCCAACTCGCGTTTCGTAACCTGTTTTCATGTTTAGAGAGTGATTCGCCAGTGTGCAAGGTAGAGGGACTTACCATCAGGGAAGCTCTTGATTTTATCATGTATGCAGGCTGCCTGGCAGGCTTCGTGTACTTCCTCGTCGCTTGCAGTTATCTTGCCGTAACGCACGTTGTTCATGATGGTGTCGTCGAAGAGGATGGGGTTCTGGGGAACAACTCCGATGCGGTCACGAAGACTGCCTGGTGGTCAGTATGCTTCTCAAGATGTCTCGCGTGTAGGCTCTCCACTGATACTCACCTGTAGAGATCGACATCGCGAATATCTTGTCCGTCTATTCGAATGCTGCCCTTTGTGACGTCGTAAAAGCGGTCAAGAAGCTTTAAAATGGTCGACTTGCCGGCTCCCGTAGCACCCACAAACGCTACGGTTTCGCCAGCAGGGATCTTCAAGCAAACATCCTTGAGAGTTCCCTTGCGTGCATCGTAGCTGAAGCAAACATCTTCGAACTCAACGTTACCGGCGGCAAACTTGAGCGGGCGCGCTCCCTTTTTATTTTCGACTGTAGGCTTCGTGTTCATGATGTCCAAGAGTCGCTCTGCGTCAATGAAATCATCGCTCATGCTTTTACCCAGGCGTGCAAAGAATTGCAATGGCGATGTGAGCTGCGACCAGTACATGAGAAGCATGGCGAATTGGCCAGATGTCGCGTGTCCGTTTCGAATTCTCGATACCGCCAAGAAGGCGCTCACCAGCAAGCCGCAGGTGAGGACCATGGTTTGGATACCAATGGAAAGATACCACTTCATGAGGTACTGCTGTTCGTTAAGCCAGCGGTTCGTCACGGCGTTGGCATGTCGATTGTCCTCGTAGCCAACCTGATTGAAAGCGCTTACGGTTGACCAGCCTGTCAATCCGGATTGTCGGACATAGTGCTCCTGGTAGATGGCATGTACTCTTTTTCTGCTGGCGGCCTTGGATTGGGCGACGAGACGGCTGGCCAAGATGAAGAAAATCGTGCCAGTTGCCATGGTAATGAGGCCTTCGTACGGGCCAAAGGTGACGGACAGATACACAATGGCCACGCCCATGTCGATGAGCATGGGGAGTGCTTGCAGCAACACACTCTCCACGACGCTGGATACGGAGCTGCCACCATAAATGGCCGTCATCATGTCCGAAGAGCTCTTGGAGTCGTGAAAATCGGCCGATAGATGCATAATGTGGGAGTAGGCAGCCCGAGTGATGGATTCATGGGCATAATACTTGACAGGCGTCCACAGCCATTGCTGTAGCAGGTCCAATCCACAGTCAGAAGAAGCCAAGCGCAGGGCAGCAAAAATGAAGACCGCCATCCAGGGATTGGCAGAGCTTGCGCCGCTAAGGCTATCCATGATGATTCCGGTTTGTCGGGGAATGAGGACATGCAGAGCGTTGGCACCAAATAGACAAAGGACAACGGCACCCGCGCGGAGCTGCAAAACATGGTTGCCAACGGGCCAGACATGAGGGAAAAGAACCTATAAAGGGACGGTCAGTATAAGTCAACGGTTCACCTGTGTGAAAGAATGGATCAGGCTTGGTGATGATTTGATCATCCGCCATTTCCAATAGACACGAAAGTGTGCTTTTGGTTTTGCACACTTTGTAGTGCACTCACCATAAAACCCTTTGAATACTCAAACCAGTTCCCACCCTCCTTGAGACGCTTTTCCATGGCTGTCCGGGCCTCTCGCTCACGGCGCTCCCAACTGAACTCGCCAGCATTTGCAGAGGATTGCTCGGAGTCAGACGTGGCCCCGTAAGCAGCTCCATTGCCATTTTGAGCTTGCGTTGAGTCTCCCGTTTTGGGCAGCAGGTTCTGACGCTCCTCATCTGAGGCTTCAGGCACTCTGCGAGAAAGGAGGCATTTAGTAGACAAGGCGCCCAGGATGGATAATAGCAGAAGACATCGAAGGCCAGCTAGGGCGATTTCTGCGATTTCGTACTGGTTCATGCGCGAGATATCGAGTCTAAAAGCAGTGAGGCACACGAGTGCGATCTCGAAGCCTAGTGCCAATATCCAGGAGCCGTAGAAGGGGTAACCGACAGGACGATCAGCCTCAAGGAGCCAGCTGGTCTGGATGCCAAAGATGAGAAGGCAAGACAGGCAACCCACAACCAAGTAATCGGCCGGGGGCCAACGATCATGACCAACGGAGCAGAGGACGAGGACAACGAGTTGAGCCAGGTAAGTCAGGAGGAAAAGGCAGAGAGCGGCGACGATGGAGCGGCGGCTAGGTCCTATGGGCTGGGCATCCGATTCATCCTTGACACCTTGCAGCATACATGCCGAAGCAAGAGAGGCGGCGAGGAGGAAAAGGAATACAGTGGCCGGATATGCATAGTAGAGGAGGGGCGCGGCGGCGGAGGTCGGCTCCGTCGCGAGCTCCATGCAAGGCGTCAGTTCGGCGTCTTCTAGGAGGCGAAGAGATCGATATTGAAAGATTCGAGAGGCGGATGAGGTGATTTCGACCCCTTGGTCAAGTGTGACTGTGGAGGAGAGACGAGGACAATGAGCAAGGGGGGTGCTGCAGCATCAATGACAGTGGCGGCGGCTCAATGTCGTTGTAAGACGGGCCTGGCAGGCAAACCAGGGGATGCCAGGGTCGAATCTGGTGAAGCTACACAAGAGCCGGCGTAGCGAAATTGATCGTCGCTTGACGGTGCCTTGATGCGAGCATAAAAGAAGATGCGAGCAGAGGCCAAGGCATCAACATGCGAGAGAGAGAGAGATAAGAAAAAGGAGTGAGAGCCCGGAACAGATAGAAAAATAAGAGAGAGGAAGAGAGGAAAGAGACGAAGAAGAAAAAGAAGGAAGGCGAGGGGGAGGGAAGACGAAAGTCGAAGGTGCAGGGGGGCGAGGAGGGGTGACCGCAAACTCGTACAGCGTCGATGCAGAATGGCGAGGCAGCACGCGTTGGGAGGGTTTCTTGGCTCTGCCTCTATCTTGATCGTTTTTTCTTCTCTCTTCATCTCTTGTTACGTCTTCCTTGTCTGCGTGTCTCTGCCTTGTGTGCGCCTGCGTGTGGGTTGAGGCAGGAGGCAACTGTCCATGTTCCCGCTATGTCAAGGTGGCGGCTGCTGGCTGCTCGACACACCAAAATGGTGGCCAGACCCCCCCTGATTCACCTCCAGAATCGATCAAAGTGAGTACCTCGATATGTTCGGCAGTGTGCAGAGCATCTGACGTGCCAAGGTTGTCCGCTGGAGGAGAACGGCAGTAGTGGTAGTGGTGGACGAGCTCTAACTTCTGGGGCTGCACTGCGCTTCTGTCCATGTCCATGTCCATGTCCATGTTAATGTCCATGTTAATGTCGGGTGGTTGCCTGACTTTGGTGATGCTTCTGCATTAGATTGGCGCTGCAAGCTGTTGGAGCGCCAGTAGGCATGTGCACCGCTACTTACTCCTCGCGGATGAGAAAGCAATTGAGACTTCAAGGTTGTTCAGGGCAAGGTCCAGGGAGGTACCTAGCCTCGTACTTACGTTGCGCACAGCATCGAGGTGTGTCCGCTGTCCACCAACGACCAAGATGACGGAAGCAAGGCAAGGTATCGAACGGATTATTCGGGTGCATGCGGTGTGTACTAAGCCTCCAAGGTAAGGCAAACGGCGTGCGTGCACTCCGTTGACCGCATCATTTCGGCAACAGAGTAGGCCTAAGTTACTTCGTAATTAACAGCACAGATCAGGTCAGGTCTGGTCCGGTACCTCTTGCCTTACTGCCTTGGAGGGCTCGATATCGTCTAGCGACTGCCTTGGCTGCCCCGCGGCACCAGAATGGCCGGTCTTGTTAGTGCGCACTTCAACACCAACCACCAACGTGGAACCCAACACTACCAACTTTGGACAACCCGGACTACCAACGCCAATCTTAACATCTCCGCTGCTGATAACGCCAGAATTCCCGTCGTCTACGCTGGCCTTTGTCACTTCCTCGTGACATTTTCAAAAAACTGTTCGTCTGGTGTTACCATCGCGCGGTAGGCAAGCAACGACGCGCCGACGAAGGGGGGACCAAGGCCATTGTCAAGACTCGCAACGGCAGTCGGCGACGTCGACAGCCTCATCTACCTACCCGTCTGCCGGTAGGCTTCCATGTTACTCTGTGCCTCTATCAGCCATGGTTCACTCATGTGCTTAGAAGGCTTTGTCAAACATGGACTGCCACGGCGTCGATCCCCTTTCTGTGTTGCCCCAAGGGGTGATTCACAACCATCCATCCCCATCGTGTCGGCCGTGCTGACCTCGAGGGTTCAGAATAAGAACATGACAAGACACGGAACGGGACTTACACATACATGGCGCGTACACGTGGGCCACGCCAAACTGCCGAGTACCCCGTCTGTCTCAACTTACTTTTCATCTGGTCTTTCTTTTTCCCGTTGGCGAGGCCGTTTCCGATCTGCAATCCCTACAGCCCGGCTTTTCAACTCAGGCCGCTCTTGCGAATGTTGTATGCCTAAGCTGTCGACACCTAGCTTATTTGTAGCGGTGTCAGCTGTCATTCAGTCATCCCGCCGAGTATCCAAAGTTCGCTGCCGGTCGTCAGGCCACTCGGGGTGGCGTCAATGGCTGTCGGCTCGACTCCGCTATCCGTGTCTCACGGGCACCCCCCTTTGTATTCGCATCCGTCGAATCATCTCGACACCCATTTTGGATTTGCGGCATTGCAAATACCATGGCATCAAGCGCGAAACACTAGACTCACGATGATATCCACGCCCTACCGTCTCCTCGCCGCAGCTGATACCCTGTCCACCACAAGACGGCTAATTGATGTTACAGTCGCAAAGCAGCCAACCGTTTGGTAATTTATCGAACACGGGCCTTTACGGCGCACATTTTAACACCAGTAGCCTGAAGAACCTTGAGAGCCAGCTCAGCTGCCTATCCCATCAACCCACCCATTACAACTGCTATACTGTAGGTACGCGGAGCAGCCCACATCCGGCAACGAGTCGAGGCAAGTCGCTACAAACAAAGTACTTGATGAGGACTTGGAGCCATCCCACTTTATTATCGCAAGCTGGTTGATTGGCCGTCAAGCTTGACGACGGCCCGCTGTCATCATTTTCCCCTGCGGATGGTCTCACAGCAGCAGCGCCGCTGCATTGGTAGCAAATCACAACTACCTGGCCGCCGCCCAACGGCAAGTGTTCAAGGAGAACTTGGCGGCTCTCTGGCGCAAACCCTGCGGCATCGAACCTGCCACAAAAGAGCAAGCTCGAATGCATATGAAATCAACTCTGAGTCTCTGGAAGCGTCCAAATTCCTTTTCCGCCTTTAGCAAAGCTGGACTTCATGTAGCTTATGCGCGTGCCTGAACATCAAGCAAAGGTTTCATTGACACAGCGTCCTTAACCCGTTGGCTGTGCCGACGCGTGTTGGCAAATCGCGCTCAAGATCCCAAGTAAGCATATAGGGGACCTGGCGAAGAGCAGTCCCTGTCACAATACCCTTACTAATTGCGAGTATCATACTGCCACTGGTCCGGTGCCAGTAAGCGGGAATGACAGGCAGCAAGTCAGGCAGTTGCATCCGACCACAGCTAGGCAACAAGACATCAGATATTGTCCGTCTGAAAACACTTTGACCTCATGGACGGCTGCTGCCTGGCAAGCCGACTTGCGAGATTGTCATACTGTACAATTCCCACCCGCGAATATAGCATCGCTTACTGGAAGACATCCATAGTCCCCCTTTACTCTGGTGAGCGTCGAGGGACATCGCCAGAAGAAGTTGTTCCTCGACTCACGCTTTGACCCGTCCCTTGGCGAATGGCAACCTGCTTGCAACCAACGGGGCAGTATACACCATAGCGACACGTTGTTGGGCCGGGTGTCTTCGCATGCCGCGCGCTGCAGCCGCCCAGCGCTTCGTGCAGCCAGAATCCCTGCTGCATCGGGATTCTCAATGACCCAACCGACCGCTAAAGCACATTCTACAACTTCCGCCAGCCCGTCTCGCGATTTGCAGATTATCAAGTCCTTGTCCCTGTACTGTGCCGCATCGGACCAACTGGTCAATGCACAGGCAAAAGCAGAAAAGGATCATGGTGTTTTCGTCCTTAGTTTATCGCAGACTTTCGGCATCGGACGTTGCAAAAGCGGTCAGCCCATGTCTTGTCCGATTCGTCGGCGACCTGGACGTGCTCCTCCCACATTGCCGTCGGCATCTTGACGGTTTCCTTCCAAGGGTCCCGGCCGTCGGCCCGCATCTTCTCCAGCCTTTCCTGAAGTCCGCCGCTGCGGGTGAGTAAAAAGCAATGCGGAATAGCCAGGTATGCCGATTTTGGTCGGGGAAAGGGGGAGCAACTCGTGCATTAGGTTACGAGCAATAGCCTTGGACCTTCCCTTGGGTTTGAGGCAAAAGGAACACCTACATGGGAGCCTCGACGGGAAACACAATATTGACACTCGATGACCCACTGTTTGCTCGCAGCCCGCATCATCGCACATACAGGACGCATGCTATTTTATTACAGATCTCGCACTTTTCGGGCTAAACTGGGCTGATTTCCTACATTGTGCGGCCAAGGTCGTCGGGTCACCTGTGGCTAGCCTCGGACTGCCGCTTGTCCGGCCTTCCCGAGAGGCTCCCTCCTGAGACCAGTGGAGGAGGGTTGGACACCCAGGAGTCCAGGGCTGGATGGTATCGGGTCATGCTTCGCGTGTTCTTACCCTCGAACTCCGAAATACAGTAATCGGGCGAGCTCCGATAGCCGGGTCGTCTTCGTTCACTTCTTTCTCCGAGTCTCAAATGCAAAAGGACTCTCCGCGACTATACTGCGAAACCTCGGATGGCATGACAGCGCATCCGACACACGGGACGGCGATGAGCAGAACGCAACTGCCCGGCGTGGGTCGACTTTCAAGTAATATATTGCCTCGGTCGGGAACATGCTTCGATAGTCTCCCTGTCGCGACCGGTCCCAGAACACGGTTGGTGGCAAACCCATTCTGAAGCGGCAAACCTAGAGATGAGCAGGCGAGGCCGGTAGTTGCCAAACCAGACTAAAGGAGCGCGGGATACTGCTCCATGTGCCTAGATCTGTAAGCTGTCACTGGCTTTGCGCCAATGATTCTTCGATTATGCCCGAAGCTTGCAATCAAAGGGCCTGAATGCTGACCACGGGGGCTAGGAGGACCAGGAGGCAGGCAAATGAGTAAGTATGGTTTGCGCGCCGATATGCATCACGACGATGCGCGCGACTCAGCCAAGGCGTCCCTGTGCTTCGTGACGGTCACGTAGCGCTTTGATTTTACGCTGACCATCCATTGCGAGTCGTCCGCTCGCCCAAGTGGTATAATCTTGGCGAAGTCGAGGCTGCACAAGCGCGCGAAGATTGCCGTCCTGCAAGAAGAAATTGACATGATGCCACGCCTAGGATTGGAGATGCAATAATCCTGATAACCTACACGCATCGCAGGATCGATCTTGCGCGGTGATAACCGACGTTGAGGCAAGCATAGGAGAACGTACCTGCACACAATCTACAGCTGCAGGCTGGTCGGTGCGATCTACGAATAAATGAGGTGAAACCCATCATTCTCGAGATCCGTCAGCAGGTGGCCCGGTTTTCTATCCGCATACCGTAATCGACATTGGATCTCAGAAGCGCACGATTGACCGCGACGGGCACAGGCTTTGGCAAAGCGCAAACGCCAGCTTATGAAGAAGCCGACTTTTCGCATGACTCTGTCGAGCTTGACCAGCCGTCACAAGGAGTCTGGCTTAGTGCGTCGCCTGGTCGCCCAAAGAGGTAACCACTCCGCTACTGCGATGCAAGACTGGTTGAGAGGACGTTGCCCGTTGAACAAAGTGCTGAGGATACAGCCAGCGCGGTTGGCAAGACAGGAGCTGCCAAACTACTTCGCCGGCGATGTTCAGCAAGACGTTCCTGGAGAGACTCCCGAACAGACCTCGAGGACGACGATTGGCGAGCCTATCCGCGACGATGCGGTGTCATCCCCATTTCCCCAACCTGAAAACGACGAAACGCGCATGGGGATAAACTACATAAGTTAGATTGAGACCTGGGCTCGGGACATTCCCGAACGCAAAATGATTCAACGGCTGGCGTGGATGACAAGGTCGTGACCCCGGAATTGACTGACGAGCGTGGAGGATCTTCTGCTGCCGAGAATGATGCCGACGCACTACCGGGAGCCTGATTCGTCAGTGTTCCACTGAATTACATGTCTCGAACATCACATTATCTGGGGTAAGGGGAAGAAGCCGGACGAAACGTCTTGCCTTGCTGTGCAGGGCAATGTTCCGCGACAATGGATGGCCGGAACAGCGGGGAAGCGAACGCACAAGCACGTTTCCAAAGATGGAAAGTATCGGAGCAACACGACGTCGCCGAAGTTCCTTGTTTGGTCCCCATTTCGGTGCGTCGAGACGCCGCTCCCGCGTGACCGTTATGCCTGCGGCTAACATTTTATGTTTTTTTCCCTGTTGTTAAACGAGAGCAGCATGGTCACGAGAATGGAGCGACCAATTCTGAACCGGGCGCGGCTACAGAGCGAATAGCCCTGCCGTAGGAGATTGCTGCCCCAGTTAGCCAGCTGGGGAAAGTCAGTCCGGATGGGGCGACGGCCCATCAACGGCGAAGCAGCACACCGGACCAATACGTAATGATTCGAAATTGAGATGCTACAATGCGGGGAAACCAGAGGGCGAACTCGCCTGACATGCGAAGTACAGTACAGTAGTTTGGCCTCCCCGATGGGATCCGCGGAAGTGGTCTGCGAAGTCTGGGGTTTGCGACAAGGCAGGCGTTTTCAGAGCACTCGGTCGTTCTCGGAGGCCAAGACGTCGTTTTCATACACCGAAACACCGAGGCATAGCGCCATGACGAGCCTTCTATTCCCGACGCCACACCCGTGGCTGGCTCATGGCCTTTGAGACTCGGCTGACCCAGTCCGTGCGGGCTTGATGAGACGAGCTCGAGTCGAGTCGACGGGAGGCGGCTACTTTGTCGACGTTACCGGTGACGATGGCCGGTGACGTTGTCGGTCGCGCCTGGAGGAGAGGCCAAGGATCTACGAATACTGTACGGCTCAGGGACTGGCCGGGTCCCCCGCCCCCAGACGCCGGGACCTTTGTCCGCGTGGGCCGAGAGGCTCTCCAATGGCTCGCCGGCCGGGCTTGCGGTTGATGATCTCGGCGGTCGTCAGCAGGAACAGACGAATTAGAGGACGTGCATATCAGCTTGACGACGACTGATGCAGGGCATACCCAGGATTGCGCTTCGGTTAAGCGCCCCAAAAGGCAAACGGACAGCGTGCGTGGGGTGTCGAGATGGAAGCAGTGGAGCATCGAGATGATACAAGATCTGCCGAGAGCGAGGGGCCTAAAACAGTAGCGGGATCTGGGCGAAGCCTGGAAAAGCGCAGGGACCCCACGAGCTGTCCACATGGGGAAATGGACGGCGGCCCTTCCTACAGCGCCGAATCAGCCACTCCGAGGCCTCATCTCCCGCAACGGAAACCGGGGGCGAAGGCCAATGATGAGTTTAGCCCCAGAAAGGGAACCTTTCGCCGGTCCGCGCCCCCTTTATCCGCAATGATGGACACGGAGGTGGAGTCGGAGGGGAGGGGCTTCCTGCGGGCAATCAACGACGTCCCACTTCTTCGGCCCGCCCTCTGCAACGAGGAAGTTTTGAGGAGAGGGGACACTGCGAAGGCCCGGCTGACGTTTCCCTCTGACACTCGAGCCTACTCTCCGGCGGGCTTAGAGTTGCGGGAGCTGCGGCGGCGGGAAAATGCAGAGTCAGGACAAGAAGGAGGGCCCGTGATTGCGGGTCCGATGCAAACTGAACCCCAGGAATGGGAGTCGAGGCCAAGTCTGGCCTTGTTCTGTGTGTGTGCGTATAAAGGACTTGACGACTCCTCGCTCCTCTGCGGGCGTCAATCCAAGCCCACTTCATCTTCTTACCATCCCAACTCAGTACCCAAGACAACCTCATTTTGAAGATATTGTTTCCTTTTGCAACGCCGTCAAGTCCATTTCACACATTTTCCACAACCATCACAGCCATGGCCCCTACGGCAGTCGTTGAGGACTACCACCCCGCCGGTCAGGAGCTCGAGCACGTCTCGGACGCCGTCGACGACGTCAACGTCATCAAGTATGACGAAAAGTCCAAGTTTGATACGACCAAGGACAAGACGCAATTCCGCCAATACGAGGATGCCTGCGACCGCGTCAAGGCCTTTTACAAGGAGCAGCACGAGAAGCAGACGGTCACCTACAACCTGGCCGCCCGCAACCGTTTCTACAGCTCATCGCGCGTCCGTCCGGAGATGACCATCTGGCAGGCTATTGAGAAGCTCAACACGCTCGTTGACGAGTCGGATCCCGATACGACCCTCTCCCAGATTGAGCACCTGCTGCAGTCGGCCGAGGCCATCCGCCGCGACGGCAAGCCCCGCTGGATGCAGCTGACGGGCCTCATCCACGACCTCGGCAAGCTCATGCTCTTCTTCCCGGAGCTCGAGACCCAGGGCCAGTGGGACGTTGTGGGCGACACCTTCCCCGTCGGCTGCGCCTTTGACCGACGCATCATCCTGCCCGACACGTTTGCCAACAACCCGGACAGCAAGAACCCCGACTACAACACCAAGTTTGGCATCTACACGCCCGGCTGCGGCCTCGACAACGTCATGCTCAGCTGGGGCCACGACGAGTACCTCTACCACGTCGTCCGCGATCAGTCCACCCTGCCCGACGAGGCCCTGGCCATGATTCGCTACCACTCCTTTTACCCCTGGCACCGAGAGGGCGCCTACACGGAGCTCATGTGCAAGAAGGACCACGAGATGCTCAAGGCCGTCAATGCCTTCAACCCGTATGATCTCTACAGCAAGAGCGATGACGTCCCGTCCGTCGAGGAGCTCAAGCCTTATTACCTCGAGCTCATTGACGAGTTCTTCCCCCAGAAGGTCATTAAGTGGTAGAGCTTTGACCTTGCCGTGGAGCAGCGTCCTCTTCTCTCGCCTTCTTGTTTCTCCCTCTCTCTCTCTCTCATAACCTCACCCCCCTCTTCACATCGTTCCCCTTGCCCTCCTCGGCGAGTCTTGGAATCGAAAAAAGAGGCGAAGGGGGGGTCTCAACCATACATCTATACATTAAGCGAGCATGATCATGATTATTCAGGTGGGGGGCAGTTGACGACCTTTGCCCTTTTATGTATTTTCTTTCATTTGCGACTGTATCTGGGTCCCTTGTCATTACTAGGTTGACCATCCAGTGTTCTTTTTTGCTTCCTGGGTATTCTTGTTTTTTTTTTACACTTTAGTTTCCTTTATCCTCACGGGCTTTTCATTGGGATCAATAGATTTCCTTTGGGATTCTGGATTGGGAGGTATGTCGTTGGGAAAGAAAGAAGGGGGGAAAAGGGTTTCATTGCAGCCTTGGGACTTGGGTTTCGGGACTTGGCGATATGGAAGACTCCATCTAAATCCCTTGACCTTGGGGGGTTTTAGGGGAGGGTCGTTGAAATTGTAACTTCTCTGACACATAAGGGAGAGACAAAACGACGAAATGAAATGAACCTGGGAATTTGGTCTTTCCCGATGATATGCCACATTTATCTTGACCCTGATCCGGCCCACCGGACCTTGCATGATGTGTGCAATGTGTGCTAGGAGATTCTTTCAGACAACGTACAGTGTGACGTCGGTGTTGCATATATCTTGGGTGTTCCTCTACCAGTATTCTTTACGTGGTACGAAGAGGTGAGGACGGAAAAGTATTCACGTGGTAAGCTGAAGACGGAATGCAGCCCGGAAACCTGCCTTGTGGAGGGACGAATTACGGGGTCCCGGGTATGCTGAGGCGCATGAGGACCGCCGGCCACTGGGTTCCGTCCTTGCGAGGGACAGAAAACTCCTGGAGCGTTTGGAAGCCGTGTTTCTCATAGTACCTGGTCCGGGCCCTCTGGAGGTCAGTCCTAGCTGTACTGTATAGTGATGCGCCGGTCAAGCCTACGAGACGAAAGTGAGAGGAGAAGGGGAGTAACGCACGGCACAAGCCCGCGCGTGCCGCCGGTCCAGCAGTCGACGTAGACGGCGGTCGCGCCGCGGTTCCGAGCGTGCTGTTGAGCGGTCTGGAGAAGCGCGGGGCCGGCGCCGACACGGGTGGCGCGGGTGACGCGGTGGTCGGCGACGAGAAGGTCAATGTAGATGAAGCCGCCCGGTAGACATTGAGCCTCGTGGACGCGCGGCTCAAGGGCGGCGCAGAGGTTTACGTGTGCGGAGAAGTGGTTCTCGCGAAGAGCTATGGCGGCGACGCGCACGAGAGACTCGTCGGCGGGGCGAGGGGACTGGGGATTTGCTTTTGCGCCTACGTCCAGGCCGTTCAGACTGATGGATTCCGGGGCGGCCCGAGCTTGAGCGATGAAGAGGCGGATGGGCTCGCCGGCGGCGGTACGGCGGAAGCGCTCCGACTGCAGGACGTCGGCGCGGGTCGAGGCCAGGAAGCCCGGCCTGTCGGAGAAGAGCCGTGGGCCCCACATGTCGGCGTTGTCGGAGGCGCCGAGATGCACGACTGCCGAGTCGAGTGCCGCGACAATGAAAGCTGCGTCATCGTCGGCGGGCGAGGTGCCGGCGTCGCGGACGTGGATCATTGTCTGTTAAGGGGCGAGGGGATTATTCATTTGCTGTCTGCCCGGGAGAATGGCAGATGGGCGGAGGGCGGAGAGGGGATGTGTGGCTGATGAGCGAGCCCTGGGGCAAGTTTCACTTTCCCCACATGCGAGACGACGGCGACTACGAAGTACAGTGTGGTGGTTTTATGTCGTCGCTGGCTGCACAGGGGGGCGGGCGGGCACGGTTACTGCGTATCAGGACGGAAATAGAGGATGAGACTGAAAGGGTCCTCGAATCATGACAGTTCGGGCCATTGGTCGACGATTGTCCAGCGTGTTGGCACTGATGATGGTACAGTAGGTTGAGTGCGAATTTGTGAGCGTGTCCGCATCGCAATTCATGGCGTTGAAGCGGTTTTCGGCAATCGAAGCGAGCATTGAAAAGCAGTCGGCTGGGTCGGTTTCATCAAAATGGCCGGCTTTCATGCCGCTTAGCTCTCGGTTCCGCAAGAAGTGACCGGGTCTGAACTATCATCAACAAGTTATGCCAGTTCATGAAAGAAGGATTTCTCTGCCGATGTGCCTAGATGAATTCATGTCGCCATGCGGAAGTGAGAGAAGTGTGAGATGATCATACAGTACACGGAGCTGTGAGCCACCAAGGTAAGCGTGGATTCGACAGTGGACACCAGTGTGGAGTGGAGAGCATAGGCGGCATGTCATGATGACCTCGGTGACGCTCATGTCCAGGGGCACTATTGTACTTGCGCTGTGCATGTGCGTACGCGACTGTCGTGGTTTTCGACGCAGATTGAGGGGGGTTTTTGGTTAAGCTGCGAAATTTCATGAGAAGGCGAATGACAATTTATTCTGGAAATACTTATGACTTTCAACGAAGGAAATTAATGTGCTCTCGGAATACGGCAAGTGACAGATAGCTCACGTGATATTACGTTGCGCGGCGCATCCCAGCTCCGCTGCCGATTAAGCGTCGCGCAGCCGAGCCAGGCAGGAGCATGGACAGCTCCTGACCATTACCTAGGTAGGCGCACTTGCAGAGTCAAAGAGCTACCAGATACTTCCTCCATTAGCTCCCAACTTTCAGAACCCGCGAAGCCATCACCACCCACCACCCTCCCTTTTCGAGCAGCTTCCTGAGCAGCGGCCCCGAACCCCAAGTGCCGACAACCCGCCGCCAACGACTGGCCTGTGCCATCTGCGTCATCCAACCGCCTGGTTTTCCGCGAGCCCGCCGCCGATAACGACAAGGGGGGCTCGGCTGCAGCGTTCCTCGCCATTTCGCGACCGCAGTCAATGTCGCCGTGACCAGCTTGGCTGATTGACTGCAACTCACGCTTCTGCGTCCCTCGCGCTGCCTCTATTGGGCCAGTCAACGAGCCCCTATTCACCGTCTCGACACAGGGCTTCGGCGACAATGACGACTCCGGCACCGCCCGAGGACCAGGCCCGCCTGCTCGAGGAGGCCCTCCTGGCAGTCCGGCAGCAGACATCGCTGATGCGAAAATGCCTCGACACGCCAGGAAAACTCATGGATGCCCTGAAATGCTGGTGCGTGCGCCTTCTCATCCTCCCGCCCGCGGCCGCCCTTATACTGACCTTTGCAGCTCAACGCTCGTCTCTGAGCTTCGCACAAGTAGCCTCGGCCCCAAGCAATACTACGAGCTGTACATGGCCGTCTTTGACGCCCTGCGCTATCTCTCAGTCCACCTGCGCGAAAACCATCCCGTCAATCACCTTGCCGATCTGTATGAGCTGGTGCAGTATGCCGGCAACATCATTCCTCGCCTGTACCTCATGATTACCGTCGGCACCGCCTACATGTCCATCGCGGATGCGCCCGTGAAGGAGCTCATGAAGGACATGATGGACATGAGCCGAGGCGTTCAGCATCCCATCCGTGGCCTGTTCCTCCGATATTATCTGTCCGGCCAGGCTCGCGACTACCTGCCGACCACCGACAGCGAGGGCCCCGAGGGTAACCTCGGGGACTCCATCAACTTCATCCTCACAAACTTCGTCGAGATGAACAAGCTCTGGGTTCGCCTTCAGCACCAGGGCCACTCGCGTGAGCGCGAACAGAGGATCCGCGAGCGCAAAGAGCTACAACTGCTCGTAGGCAGCAACATTGTCCGCCTGAGCCAACTCGTTGATCTCGAAACATACAAGTCCAGTATTCTCGGTCCCCTGCTCGAGCAAGTCGTGCAGTGCAGAGATGTCCTGGCACAGGAGTATCTCCTCGAGGTCATTACACAGGTATTTCCTGACGAGTTTCATCTGCACACGCTCGACCAGTTTCTGGCCGCCGTCTCCCGCTTAAACCCTCATGTCAACGTCAAGGCCATCGTCATCGGGCTCATGGACCGTCTTTCCGAGTATGCGGATCGCGAGGGTGCAAAGGAGAAAGGGCCCGATCAGGCAAAGATTGAGGCTGACGCCCTTGCGAAACTCCTACAAAAAGTCAATCTTCAAAAAGAAAGTCCTACGCCCGTCGCAGCAGACCCCGGTTCAGCATCTGCAGAACCCGCGGGGGATACCAACGGCCAAGAACAACATGGCGAGGCGTCAGGTACCGATGCTGATGCGCCTGCTCTAACCGCTGATACAACTCCGGACACCACCGCGGTCAACGGTCAGGAGACGAAGGGCCCTAGCGTTCAGCTTTACGAAATCTTTTTTGGGCAAGTCAAGAATCTGGTCGAGGCTCAGCATTTGCCAATACAAGATACAATTGCTCTGCTAGTATCACTCTGCAACCTAGCCCTCAACAATTATCCCGATCGCCTCGACTATGTTGACCAGATCTTTGGCTATGCGACGGCCAAAACCAAGGAGAACATAAATAATGCCGACCTTCACTCACCACCCGCACAGCAAAGCCTGCTGGCCCTCCTCCAAGCTCCTCTTAGCCGATACGTCTCCATTTTCACCGCTCTGTCGCTCCCAACCTATGTTCCATTATTTCAGTGCCAGTCGTACCCCACTCGTCGTGCCGTCGCTAGTGGGATTACGCGGACGCTCCTGAAAGACCACACCAAGATATCCAAGCCTGAGCAATTGAGCAGCATCCTCGACATCATGAGTGTGCTCGTCAAGGAGGGCTCGCAGACTTCACAAGCATATCCTGGAGCGGCGCAAAGGCGAGCCGTGGAAACGGACGAGACAATGGAGGAGCAGGGCTGGTTGGCGAGAATGGTGCATCTGCTACAAGCGGAAGATAATGATACGCAATTCAAACTGTTGCAGATGACGCGCAAGGTTTACGCAGAGGGCAACGATAGGGTGCGCACGACGACGCCGCCTCTCATCACAGCAGGGTTGAAGCTCGCGCGAAGATTCAAAGCACGTGAGCACTATGACGACAACTGGGACACTCAGTCAAATGCGCTCTTCAAGTTTATGCATTCAGCGTTGAGCGACCTTTATACGCGCGTCAATGGTGCGGGGGCGTCGGAGCTGGCTTTGCGACTATTTTGCAGTGCTGGACAGACGGCGGACATCACGGGCTTCGAGGAAGTCGCGTACGAGTTTTACGCGCAGGCGTTCACAGTGTACGAAGAAGCCATTACGGATTCCAAGGCGCAATTTCAGGCCGTTTGTGTCATTGCCTCGTCTCTGCACCAGACTCGGAATTTTGGCAAGGAAAACTACGATACGCTCATCACCAAATGCGCGCAGCACGGCAGCAAATTGTTGAGGAAACCTGATCAATGCCGTGCCGTCTATCTGGCGAGCCACCTCTGGTGGGCAACACCTATACAGGCAAACGGGGAGGCGGAGGAGGCCAACGTGAGTTGATTGACTCGCCTGACAAGGTATATAAACTAACTGATGGCGACAGCTATATCGCGATGGTAAGCGCGTTCTGGAGTGCTTGCAACGTGCCCTAAGGGTAGCCGACTCTTGCATGGAGACGGCGACATCGATTGAGCTATTTGTCGAGATCCTCGATCGTTACGTGTACTACTTTGACCAACAAAACGAATCGGTAAGTCAGGCTTATTCGCGAAGTTGGAAATTCCATTGACACACTGCCAGGTGACGACAAAATACCTCAACGGGCTGATTGAGTTGATACATTCCAACTTGGCTGGTAACCAGCAAGAGTCGGGTTCTATTGAGACGAGCAAGAAGCACTTTCATCAGACACTGGAAAATATACGGAGTCGACAGTACGAAGGGGTTGTCCTTTATCCAAGCTGATGCAGGGCATGAAGAACAAGAAGAAGGATAAGGGGAAGAAGAAGGGTTTTGGGAGGGGAAGATGGAAACGGTCAAGAGATGCTGCGCGTGTGTTACCAGGGGCTGCGAGACGGACGGATGGGGGCTCGAGGTGAGCAGGTTATCTGGCGACAGCATGCGATGTAGAAGCATGATACCAATGTCTCTTTTCGTTGACGTCTTCTTTCACATTTCACGATTTTATCTCGAGGATGACATGGTGTCGAGATGCTCCTTGAACGGGCGCGGATAGCTGGCGGATGTCAGCCCTTACCTACTGGGTTTCTAAGGTCCGGTCGAAGGACATGGCCTGGCTTTAGTATTCGTATATAAAGTTACTTCATCAAAAAGCGTGGGTTCACTATCATGCTGTGGTGGTTCAGCTGCAACGGTACAGAATACCCATGCATTTATTCTGCATTTTCATCCCGTCCCTTGGATCAATGTTCCATCCTTGGCTTGTTCAGCGGCCCGATAGACGGTACGGCATTTTTGGAGTGCTCCTCGGCGTCGAGTCGGTACCGCAGTCTGGCGGGTTGAAGTGAGAAGTCCGAGGTTCCTCCCCTTTTGCTCCATTTTCCCCAGGCACTTCAAGGTGCATGAGGTCCCTCATTGGGGCAGACTGGATCCACTAATCAAGCACCGCCACAGCCACGGCCTGGTGCTACTGTACTGTAAGTTACTGTACTGGCTGTACTTGCCTGGAGGTACTCGGCCCTCCGCTGAGACTCATCGGGCGCTCCATTCAGACAAGTCCTCCTTTGGACAAGACGTCTCCCCCCCCCTGCATCGCCCTTCTCTTCTTGCAGCTGCATGTCTTTTGTGACTCTCAACGTGGCCGAGAGCGTAAAAGACCTCATCGTTGCTTGTTATCGATTTATCTGATAGATCAAAACGGGGATCTTACTTTTGTCGCCGCTCTTTACCTTGTCGACTATGCGACATTGACGCCAGAGTTATCCCCCCCGGGCTTTTCCCTTTCGGCAACGACTTGGCTGTCCGCTCGTTTCAATTTCTAGCGCTCCTTATTCTCCCCTTTTCGACCACTTGTTACGCTTCGAACTCGTCAAATCTATTCCTTCTTCACGCCTTCATTCTACTCATCGAGGCTCTGGTAGTAAAAAGGGCATCGCTACGACGCTTCCTCGCTTCGGCCTACATGGCCGCCGGCCGTTTCGGCTTCCCACAGACTTGACACGATTGCCACCAAGAGCGCCGGCTCTTGCGCCTCGCCCTGTCGTCGGGCCCGTCGTGAGCCATGCCTTCGGAGAAGCAGCCCTTCTACGACCCGGTACCCCCGACCTACGATGAGGCCCTGGCCGCCAGCACCAGCCGCCGCGACGCCGGCTACCGCGCAGAGCGAGATGCCGACGAGACCGAGGCGCAGTCCCTACTGCCGCACGCAGAGTCTTCGAGTGGCTCCTCGAGGAGACCAACCGGATACCGCCCGCCAATGGTAGAAACGGACGACGAGGACAGTTTATTTGGAAGTGATAGCGATGACACCGACGACGACAGTGACGAGGCCGCCCAGGTGCGCCGCGAGATGCAAGAGATGGATATCGAGGAACCTCCGTCCTCACGCGGCTCGACCTGGAGCAAGAGGATAGGCTTCAAGCTCTCCCTGCCGCGATGGAAGTGGTCTTGGCGGCCAAGGCTACCGCGCATACGGCTACCGACGCCGCCCGCTCCCGCCGAAACCACTAACGACGCCAGTGGAGCAGGCGCCTCAGCCGAGGACAGGCACTGGGAAATGCCCATGCCGAGAATCGACAATTTTACCATGATTCTAGTGTTTGCCCGCCTAGTCGCGCTCATTGTTGTGCTGGGCTTTGTCTATTTTCTCTTTGCGAGCGGCGTCTTTGGCGGCTTATCCTCACGCCTCGGCGTGGGAATGCGGTTTGACCCCGAGGACCTGCGCCAACATTTACAGCGAAACGTCGAAGCAATGCGCCTCCGCGCCTCTGTTCAGCATTACGCGAGCTACGCACATATCGCCGGCACGGAGGGCGACTACGCGACCGCCATGGATATCGAGAGCATGTTCAGCCGGGCCGGACTCGACAAGGTGGAGGTCGACGAGTACTACGTGTACGTCAATTATCCGCGCAAAGACGGCAGGGCCGTGCAGATCATGGACGACAGCGGGGCCAAGGCCGTGTGGACGGCCAAGCTGGAAGAGTCGGAGGTCGGCAGCGAGACGGCCGGACGTCAGACGTACGCCTTTCACGGGCACTCCAAGTCGGGAGATGTCAAGGGACCTCTGATTTACGCAAACTACGGATCGCGAGACGACTTCAAGAAGCTCAAGGACCAGGGCATCGACACGAATGGTGCCATTGCGCTGGTCCGACACTATGGTACAGAAGGTGATCGTGCCCTCAAGGTCAAGGCCGCCGAGATGGCTGGTTTCGCGGGATGCCTAATTTACAGCGATCCCGCCGACGACGGCTTTCTGATGGGAGATGTGGCGCCGCACGGACGGTTCATGCCAACGGACGGTGTCCAGCGCGGCGCCGTTAGCTTGATGAGCTGGATGGTTGGCGATGTTTTGACCCCTGGCTGGGAGAGCAAGAAGAACATGCCGCGCATGAAGGTCAACGAGACGGCAGGCTTGGTCAAGATTCCCAGTCTACCGTTGGCCTGGAGAGATGCAAAGGTCCTGCTGCAGCACCTGCGCGGGCACGGTCAACGGGTGCCACACGGGTGGAAGGGCGGCGTCCCTGACATTGGCGAATGGTGGACGGGTAACCGCTCGTCGCCAATTGTCCGCTTGCAAAACGAGCAGGACGAGATTGAGCAGCAACCGATCTGGAATGTGTATGGCAAGATTGTCGGCATGGAGCAGACGGCACGTTCCATTATTCTGGGCAACCACCGAGACGCGTGGGCGTTTGGCGCCGTCGATCCGCACACGGGCACAGCCATCATGATTGAGTTGGCGCGCATATTTGGCGGCCTCGTGCAAAGGGGCTGGCGGCCACTGCGGACGATTGAGTTCATGTCTTGGGACGCCGAGGAGTACAACTTGATCGGGTCGACCGAGTTTGTCGAGAACAACCTGGAAAGGCTGCGCGAGAGCGCATACGCTTACATCAACCTCGATACCGTGGTCAGCGGGAGTCAGTTTCACGCGGCTGGTTCGCCGGCGCTCGAGAGGGCTCTGCTCCGCGCGTTGGACAGAGTCGTCGATCCAAACTCGAATACGACGTTGCGAAAACTCTGGAAACCCCCAGGCGGCCGCATGAAGAGTTTGGGCGCGGGTAGCGACTACGTTGCATTTCAGGACATTGCCGGCACGAGCTCTCTGGACCTCGAGTTCCGCGGAGAAAAGTTCCCGATGCACTCGAGCTACGACAACTTTGAGCTTGTGGAAAATGTCATTGATCCTGGTTTCGTCTACCACACGCTCATGGCTCAGGTCGTCGGCCTTATTATGTTGGACTTGGCCGACCGAGCGGTGCTCCCGTTCAGCATGGTTACCTACGCCAACTCGCTCAAGGCGTGGGTGACCGACTTGAGCGGTTGGCTTAAGGGCCAGGCTGCAATCAAGGATGGTCGGGCAAACCTGACGATGAAGGAGGTGGAAGACGCAGTCGACATGATCAAGAGGAACGCAGTCGAGTTTGAGAAGTGGGAGCTCGAATGGGATCACAAGATCCTGGCGAGCGGCGGCTGGGAAGCCAACGAGCTAGGTCGCCAGCGAATGACGTACAACGACAAGATGGCCAAATTCGAGACGACGCTGCTGGACCTGGAGCTCGGAGGCGGCGTAAGTTTTTTTTTTCCCCTTGATTTTTGATATCAAAGGGTTGAAAAGTACTGACGGACATGCAGATTCCCAACCGCACGCAGTTCAAGCACGTCGTGTACGGGCCCCAACTGTGGTCGAGTTACGACGAGGCCCTATTTCCCGCAATCCGCGACACGGTCGAAGCGGGTGACTGGGATCTGGCGCGGCGCATCACGGCCAAGACGGCAGCCCTTTTACGCCAGGCGGCCACGGTGCTGGAGATGGACGAGCGGTAGAAGTCGAAGAAAGAAAAAAGGGGGGGCAGTGAGGTGGTTGCAGCATGTGGAAGTTGGTGCACGAGCACAACTCACACTATCGACATGGCATTTGCGGCACGAGAGCACTTTTGCGCCAGTTTGAGCGCCCTCTCTTCTTCTTCTTCTTTTTTATTTGTGTCATTCGGGCGGCCAACAGGACCTCTCTTCCGCGTCCATGTGGGCTTTTATGGGCATTGTTTTCTCTTGGTAACTCTTTGTACAGTGGTCATTGCACGGAGTTTGGATATTTTGATGGGGAAACGGCGAGAAGGGGAAGGGCTCGAGCGAGCCTGTTTTATTTGGGAGGGAGGATATGTCCCAGCGTTCTGCGGCTTGAATGGTGGTTTGGTCCTTGTGTGTATATAAGGTATAAGAAAAGGGTCACGTCACACTCATGCCTGGTGACCCAAGATGGTGGCCAGGGGAATTGAATCCATTGAGTCTTCAGGATTTACGGAGATGCTAACGCAGCCTCTTCTGCGAGATCTCGCTTCGAGGTACTCGAGATCAATGAAGTCATATCGCGTTATAGTCTTTGACATTCGTAAGGTATGCAGTATTTCCCGAGCTAATTACTCGCCATCCAGCTTGACGGCGCCCTTGCCATCGGCAGCATCAAAGTCGGCAACGGCGACGAGCCGGCCGACGACATCGTACTTTTCAGAGAAGCGCTCCTCCCAGCCGCGCAGGGCCTCGAGCTCGTCGGGCCCGAGGTCGGCGAGGGTATCGAGGGCAGCGTCGAGGTCCTTGGTCAGCATGTCCTCGTCGAAGCTGCCGCAGGCGAGCCCGCGGGAGGCGTCGCGGCCGGCAAAGTTCTCGTAGGGCCCGCCGGGGCCGTAAAAGTTGCGGCCGCTGGTCACGTCGAAGACGCGCCCGCGCACGGCCAGGTACACGCTGCGGCCATCGCGGCCGTCAAAGGGGAGCAGCGTGCGGGGCGTGTATGTGCGGAAGACGACGGGCGGCGGCGGTCGGGGCAGTAGCGCGGAACCCGTGGACGAGCCCGATGAGGGCTTGAGGAATGTGGTGTAGATTGTGTAGACGACGAGGCTGGCGAGGATCAGGTTGAGAGGCGTGGCGAGGGCGGTTGAGTAGCTGTGATTACTTGTACGTCAGTCGTCATCTTCTGAGGGATCGTGGAAGTGGTGGATTGGTGGTTGGTTTACTTTGAAGAGTGGCGGGCAGCCTCTTGGGCCATGCGCTGCTCGACGTAGTCCATGTTTGCGTCTATATGAATGATCCGAGAGTAGTTGCTCACGGGGGAGCCTGACTTATGGGCTCTTTGGACGGCGGATGAAGCGGATGAGGATGGGTTGCGAAGCCCGGACGGATTGTCGACAAGAGGCCGAGGCCGAGGTTACACTGGTTTTAGTGTAGGGTAGGTTTGGAATGGACTGAGTAGCGGAGTCAGATAAGCCAAGGCCTTTTGTCATTTCATACTGTCAGTCCATCAAAGTGATATATCTGCGTAGAATATGTACATATCTCAGAAATAACCATGGTGTTCTCGATTCGGTGTTTGGTAGATACATTGCTGGCGAATCAACTGGCAAGCCTCGGAAGTGGCAGGACGAGTGGCGGCGTTTCCATCATCCGCTCCGAAAGCCACATTTCCACCAGGTGACTACACAACTTGCAGCTCCCCAGGTTTTCGATCACACATGGCTTCTCTTCTCACAGGGTCACCACTTCATATGATACGCGGCATTCATACGCACCACCCATTTGATCCACCACCTCATTCTGGATCGCATGCCGACATGCCCCGTTCGGCTGTAGGCCGCTCGGGGCCAGCCAAGTCAGATTATCACGATGCTTCGACCAAACCCTTGACAGAGTTCACCTTGTTCTGCAAATTACCCACCGAGATTCGGCTGATGATATGGCGTCTGGTACCGTGGCCTCGTCGTGTCATCACATCAGAAGTGACGAGCAGTAGGAACGAAGATGATGATTTATGGCCGCTATTCGTCCACACAGCCCACCCATGGCCCGAGATCGTCTTCCCTCCGCTGCATACGAACCGCGAGGCTCGTCACGTCTGGCTTCCGCGCGTGGAGCGGCATAGGGCAGCTTGTGGCAGGTACCCAGGGATCGTCTACCCAGGAAGCAAATGGAATCAGCCCAAAGTCAAGAAGTATGGGCCTGAAATTAAGTACAACACGCCATACACCAACTACGATGTCGACGTCTTCGTCTTGGACACGGAAACCCTGAAGCACCTCGTGTTCTTTATGGAAGGCCATCTCAGCCGGCCGGGAAGCGCCTGCTGTAACTTGTTGGAGAAGTGGCAGTTCGCGGGCTATGACCCAACCCGCATCCGTCACGTCGCCTATAACGATAACATCTTCAGGTCTTCTCCTGCAGAAGTCGGCCAATTCGGCGTAGGCATGATCAACCTGGACCAACTGCCGGCCGTCGAGACCATCTCCCTCCTCTACGTGGGCACGAATCACTCCAACTGGACCAACTCGGACGTCATCGACATTGTCCAGCCTCAAGAGGGCCTCCGCGCCCCCAAGGGCCCCTGGCGCGCCCATCCTTGGAAGCTCTACGACGTGGAATTCGCCCTCTGGTATTACGAGGACGAAGAGCGTGTGCCGATGGAGGATGACTCGGCCGACGAGGACCGCGAATGTTGCCTGGGCTGGTTCGACATGCCGACGCTCAAGGTCTTCATGTGGGACTTTGAAAATTTTCCCTTGCCCGGCATCGACGATTTCAGGTGGGAAGGTGATCGCGATGTTTTGCGTGATCATGCCCGGCTTACGCCGTCAAAGGACTGGGAGCTCGTCCCGTGGAGCGAGCGCGGACCCGACGATCACACTTGGGTCCAGCTGGTGGACAACAAGCCCGTACTCGGCCGCGCGCCGGAGCATGAATACATAGACCGATGTGTCCAGTTTCGCCGCATCAAGAAGACTTGAGCGATGGGGCTCCGAGAGGGGGTTGGGGGATGTTGAGAAGAGGAGCGATACGCGATGCTAGGAACACGAACGCCGCGCGCGACAACAGACTTGGGGCGAGTGGCATCTTGGCAACTTGCCGATTGACTGCTGGAACCGGCATTGAAGGTAAATTCGAGAGGTATCTTGGTGGCAAGGGAACAGAGAGACCAAAGGCGATGGATACACCACATCCTCGAGAGTGGTCTATCGGCACTTTCGCGCTGCTCAACGTACGGCACAGTTTTGCATATTGTCATATTTCTGTCTCTCGCCAGTGTGGTTTTAGAGTAGTTCTTGAGTACGGTTCTTTTGGAGCATCGGGGCGTATCCCAAACACTGCTTGCTAAACGGAAATGGGTGAAGCGGAGTCTACATATCTGTACAGTAGTGGCTCCGCTCCATCGCGCCCAGAAAAGCGGCCCCTCCCAAGACTTGCGTTGCGGGTCCCCGGAGCTCTTCCGCGCCCCGAGCGGCATCCGGGCCCCGGTACGGAGATGACGACGGTCTAATTACCAAGTACGCGAGCCGGACGCATCAGGTCCACGACTCACTTCTGTATTCGACTTGAGGCCGGCAGCGTGTCGATTAGCCCCGAGTTCCCCCTTTCTACTGTACCAGTTTTCTGTTGCAATCTGTTGCAAAGTCGGGAGCTAAGATGCATTGACAATGGTAGCGTTGAGCGAGAGTGAGAGTGAGAGGGTGTGTGAAAGAGAAGAGAGAGAGATCGAGAGAGAAAGAGAGACAGAGAGGAGAGAGAAGAGGCGCGGCATTCAGTTCCCGTCTGCCCGCATTGAATGTCTCACGAACCAGACACGCCGACATTTGGCATGACGTATATTGCGTGCGCTTGGCCGCTATTGACAAGAAAAAGCAAGTGATCACCAATGATACTGATGTAGGGTTCATCTTGAGAAATAAAAGGAATTGGTCAGAACGACGTATTATTAAATGGAATTGCCAAACCTTGAGGCCAGGAAAAGAAGGTTAAAGGCCGCACGTTGGGTGGATTGCCCAGAGTCATCTGACGAGGAGGACCTTGTACTGTTCAAGAAGGACTCTAACGGCTCCAAGAATCTCTTTTAGTAGAAGTAGTAGTCTAGGTAGTGAGTAAGTAGCAGTAACGCATTCGTACGCTGGCGTCGTTTATACAACGATCGACTGACTGGGTGCCGCCACATCATCATCGTGAAGAGGAGGGGGGGAATCCTTGCACAAGCCAATGGCTGGGACCAATGGGTCATCATGTAACTTGAACGTTTGACGAGCCATTGTGTCATTGTTCCACCCGGTTCTCGACCGATAGATTAGCAGCTACTTCTCTTATAGCTGACCTCTATTGAATGGATAATCGGGAAGCTCACGGCACACACAAGGCATTAGATCCCATATCGTCGCCATCGCTACAGTACGCCTCTTGCCTATCAAACACCTCGACTGTGAAAAAAAAAGACCATGAATACTCGACTCATTGCTGCACTCTTCCTGGCCATGCTCGGCCTCGTGGCCGCGCAGAGCAACTGCGAGAATCAGTACGCAAATACCTTATATCTCCTACCTCACATGCAAGTGTCGTAGAAGAGTTATTGCATTGTATGACTGACAGCTGGGGTCTGTAGAGCGGCGCCGAACAAGGGCGTTGGGGATTACTGCTACTGCGCATCTGATCGTTCGTCAAGACTCTTTTCTTCTTCTTCTTTTTTTCCCCGCTCACACAAAAAGTCACACGAGGCGGGAAGTGAAGAAAAATATGGTTGCTAAGAGAGAAATGGTGTAGGGAAATGCTACTCGCACGGAAGAATGAATGACCTCTGGGTCTGTAATCCGGTCGGCACGCAGATACCGTGTCCGACGCCCAAAGACCCGGTCCAGCAATCGACCAGCACCATCCGGTCGCAGTCTTGGACTACCACGACGAGCCCAAAGATGGAGTGTACGGGCCTGCAGTGTCCGTAGTTGAGGTGGCTCGTGGCAGGACTCAATAGAGTATGGTTGCATCCATGTGTATATAATCGGCTTCTTTTATCCAGCTGGGGCGGCGTATACCATCTAGCCCATACCATAATGTGGGAGACAGTAAGAAAGACCGAGTCTTGTCACTTTTTCTCTAATGTTTATTGAGTCGGCTAAATCTAGAGACTGCTAATCCCTTCCTTGACAGCCCAACTATCTGAACCACAATGTTGAAAAAGATGCTCTGTCTGTCTCATGATGTATCCCCATATCAACTTCCCCCTCTCTCTCAATCACTCCACATCCTCATCAGATACTGATGTGTTTGTCCAATTATAAGGCCGGCGGTACAGAACCTTGTGCTTGATGGCGAAACCTGGCTTCCACTTGCTCATGTCACTCTTATTGTGCTTCTTGCACATCTTGAAAGGTAGAGGGCACGTTTGTTGTGGCGCACCAGGAGGAGACTCGCGTATATAGTCCAAGAATCCCCACCAGTCCTCAATATCCCCCACGAAGTTTCGGGGAATCCAAGTCTCGTGCTCGTAATGCCAGAGCAGGGCTTCCAGATACTTGGTATACTCGTAGTCATGCGTTGACTTGGAATCAGAAGCCGTCCGAAACCCTCTCTTGAGGTAAAGTCGACGGTATGGGTCCTTGGCGAGGAACTCACTCGTCACGCTGAGCAACACGCAGTCCAAGGCAGGCATCACAGCTCGGTTGGTCCCGACGTAGTAGTTGGTCTGTAAGTAGCGATCCAGTGTTATCGTCGACAGGGACTCGAGCATCGGTAGCCGCTTCAGGTCGAGCATGGGGACAGCCGCCAAGGAACGTTCGGAAAAGTCCCCCATGGCGACGTGCCGGATGCGGCTACGATCGAATCCGATAAAGGGGTCCGGAAGGCCGAGCTCGTGCTGGACGTCGACGCGGGCCCTCTTGGGTGACTTCCACCGCCGTCTTGCCTCGTTCAGTAACGGGGGCAGCATGTTGTCGAAGAGGACAAAGATGTCGGCGTCGTAGTTGACGAATGGCGTATTGCACTTGACCATCCACCCGCGTCACTGCTTCGTAACACCCAACAAGCGATACTCCTTGATCCGCTCGAGACGCGGGAGCCAGAGCCCGCGCGACTCCCGGTTGACGTGCAGAAGGGGGAAGACTCGTCCGCTCCTAGGCTGCGACACGAGGGCGTAGTCGTGGTATGTGGCCTTTTTGCCGGCCTTCTGACCTCGATCGTCGAGAAAGATGGGACCTATGCGCGAGCGAGCTCTGTCCCAGTCTTGCCTTGTCTGTAGACCGATGATGCTGCGAGGCCATGGGATAAGCTCCCAGATCATGAGGCGTATCTCGGTTGGTAGCTTTTGGAAGAGAATGAATTCGTTCAAGGGCTCCATCGTGTCGGCGGGGGACGGAGCCCCTTTCTCATCATGGATGTGGATGTTGTTGGTGTTCTCGAGTTGATATTTGCAGGAGGTTGAGAGAATAGAGGATCGGCCAGGCGTTTGTTCGACTTTAAATGCTGCAAAGGGGCGTGGCTACTTTGCAGGAAGAAAGACAGAGTCGGTTCGGTCTGCTTGAATCTTCGTGTTCCTCCGTGATTACCTGAAGCAGTGAAGACGGACATCAATGTTGGCTTGATGCTTGGAGACCCCGACCTTGATTGATGTACCAAACGTGAATGTTGGGTATGTAGTGACAGTGATCTTGCCAGTGTTATGGAAGCAGCATCGTAAGTCGAAGAGGTGTGGAAATGTGACCCTTTTGCACATGACTTCGCACCTTGGTTGTCAATTGGCCGGATAGCAGTCCAACTTCGAGTCTTCCGAGTAACTCTTTGTTGGCAATGACGTATGTGTCCAGGCCTTTGTTTACCAGACACATCTCGTGGATTCCCTGTTCGTTCCCGCACTATGATCAACCAGTCCAATGAATAGCACTGAGCCAATTGTACTTCACTACTGTCGACAGTGTCCACGATATGGACGAAGTGAGGTATACCTTTCGTCGCAAGTTACTGGCTCCCATGACAAGACGCTCGAATTACAAGCTGATTAAGTGTTGTCAGCGAATCGATTCCTCTCATACCTATCCTGCCTGTCAACCTCGGCGTCAAGTGATGCTAGAAGTCACAAGATCACGACTAGACCTCTTGCAGCGGTGAAGAAGCTGCACATCCAAGTAATTCAACTGTCAGTTACTGCGCCATTCTGGTCCTTTAGTACGTCGGAACTTGCAGCGGCGCCTCCACTGATCGCCTCCAGACGGGTTTTGCGTCGGGAAATGGCGGCGGCGAGATGAGTGGCTCAGGTGGCGTGTACATGTAGCCAACGAGCTTCTTGCAGCGTTTCCGAAACCCCTCGGGGTTCTCCGGGTAGACGAAGCCTTCGGGGATGAAGTATAGGACGCAGAGTATCGTCTCGTGAATGTCAGCTAGGCATTGGACGATGGGATCTTTCTTCTTTGCCGGTGAGCCTAGAACGGTGGCCTGGAGGAGCGGCCGGATTTACGTGAGTAGCTTTGCCAACATTTTCTCTTTCGATGGGCCTATGGTATGTGTAGTTGATAGTAATGAATGCTGGCTTTGCTGAGAGCAATATTCGGGCTATATACTTGAAGTCTATGTCGGTTAGATGGCTGATCTGATCCTGGATCGAGTGATATCTATCAGCGACGGCGTAGAGCACGAGGGCTGGCGAGTTGGAATGCCTGATTTCCCGACACAACGTAGCTGTCGTACGATTAGCCAGTGTTATTCAAGGATACGAAGAAGCTTACGGCATTCCATTAACGCATCAGGCGATTTTTGTTCATTGAGCCGTCTGCGTGACTCACCGGGCGTCGTTCTCAACTGGCTGTCGTATCCCGTGCCTTTGCACTGGTAGCGATTCTGTTGTAGTCTTCATATCGGCGAAAGATGTCCAAGGTATTTTGCATTGCGGTCACAGAGCCGACCAGACCCTTGGGTGTGATGATGCCGAATATGCGTTATATTTCAATGTGGAAAGCCGATGGAGACGCCCGGGCGAGTATCGTTGATCTAGTCTCGAGACGGCATGGAGCACCTTCCTCTGCTTGCTATGAGTTACTTCCAAAGATGAAATGCGTCAAGCAACACTTTCCTTACCTTAGGTAATTTCCCTCCAGCTGCCAATATAATCTTTTTCCTTATTATAAATGCGCCTCTTCTTTTACTCAAATCAGCTGTTCCTGTATGTAAAGAGGACGAAGACGATCCTCCAATTCGCTGCCTAATGCTGCATCTAGTCTTGAGCAACAAACAAGCCCATCGCAAAACACCCTCAAGCATATTCCTGCCTCTAAGAAGTCCAGCAGCCGACCACAATATTTATTCAAGATAGAATTAAATCTACTAGCAACCGCGGGTGCAGAACGGCGACGACATCATTGCAATCCAAATGAGCTAGTACTTTATAGTTGGTGTTAGATCCCTCACAGACATCGAAAGCGGGGAAATAGTGTAGGGGTTATCACGTTTGCTTTGCATCGTTGAAACGTGCATGTAGAAGGTCCGGGGTTCAAATCCCCGTTTCTCCATACTTTTTCTCTCATCCCACAAATATTGGGATGAGTCCTTTTTTGGGGCCTTTGAACCTTCACGGACCCCTTCGATGTTGTTTTTGATGTTCCTCTAATTATATGCACATTTTCCAGTTCGCTGTTTTAAACAAAATGTCTCTGACAAACAGGGCCTTGACTTCGTCTTTCGCAAGGACTTTTTTGTTCAGATAGGCGTGGACTTTAGCACATTTCATCTGCCGATGCAGATTTAAGTCTATTATCTTTGATTCAGGAGCGAATGCCGCTCCTCTTTCATATAATACAAGTAAGGTAGTTAAGTCCCCATCTCGTCCAGCCGAGACGGTGCAGAGCGGCGTAGTCTTTGGTGGCATCAGCTCGTAACGTGACCGCTTCCCAAAATCTTTGTTTGCATCAATCCACCTCCTCCCCGCATCCCATGCCTCGATAATTTTGTGGCGCCTATTGAAGCAGCGGCGGTGGCGCAGTACTGTACAGAGTGTTTCTTCACTTGAACCGAAAAAGGTTCCTTTCAACTTATTCCACGCCCAAGCTCCGCGCAAGATGCATCACTCCTTTTGCTGCCCCTTAATACCAGTCGCGTCCGCTCTTTTGCATCTCAATCAGGCGCCAGCCTCTCGTCTCGGGGTTGTTGACATCCTCGGGTACTCGTGTGATACCAATGGCGTATGTCACGAGCTGCACCTTGTCTTCCATGCCGGCGGCGAGCTCGTTGGTCTTGGCGTTGCGGTAGACGTGCACCTCTTGCGTGCGGCAGGTGATGATGAAGACGGGCACTTCACCGGGATCCAGCATACGTGCCCGCAGAATGTCCACGTTCCTGATGTCCAGGATGCGACCATCCGACTTCATGCCCGCCTGCAGGTATTGCTTGGTGAGAGCCTCGTAGACCGAGTATTGTGCCGCCGACAGCCACAGCTTGAGTGTCTCTGTATCCCCCTTGACGTACGCGTCCAAGACTTCTGGCAGAATATACTCGCGGAGCTCCTGCAGGAACGGCTCAACCTGGAAGTTGGGATCCATGGATCGGAATTTCTTGGTGACCATGGCAGTCTCATTCTCGGCGAAGAAACCTCCGATGCGATCCGTGATGCTGCGAGCGGTCGAGATGAGCGGGTTCTCCGACTCTTCGTATTTCCCCTTCATGCTAAAGATGCCCTGGACAAACTTGTTGGAGTCCCGGAAATCTCTCCAGGCCTCTTTCCAAGCCGCATCCTTGTGCAGGGTCAGATTGGTACCGGCGCTAAGACTTGTCAGTGCTCATTGCGCATGGAAAAGGCCGTTCCTTCGACTTACTTGGGGTCCTCCTCCATGACTTCAGGAGTGCCCTGGGCGCGGTTGGCCTCCATCATTGCCCTCTTCTTCCTGCGCTCCTCCTTTTCCACCCAACCGCCGTATCTTGACGAGCTACCGTCGTCAATGACGTTCTTGACGTTCTTGTAAGCCTCGGTGTCTCGGATTGGCTTGGTCGCCTTGTCCACCGCCTCTCCTGTCACGTTGGCGGCCTTGCGTACGCCCTTCATGACGGGAGTCTCCCATGTCCAGGCCGCTCCCTTGCCAATGGCGCCGGCCGTCGACTTGACGGCCTTTGACGCCGTCGAGGAAACGGCACCTGTCGATTTCTCGTACGCCTCGCGCGCTCGGCGGACGGACTCGCTCTCGGAGAACTGGTGCGCGGCGGCCCCAATCTGCTTGGTCGACTCGTTCCACTCCTTGGACTTCTCGAACTCGGTGTTCATGGTCTCCATGAACACTTGCCAAGGGGTCTTGTCGCCGTGTGGAGGAGGAGGTGGCAGGTCCTCCTTCTTTTCTTTACTTTCATCTTGCTTCTCCGACTTTTCGCCATCTTCGCCGTCTTTGGTCTCCTTGTTCTCCTTGCCACCCTCTTCCTCGGGCTTTTCGTTTGCCTCGTCTGCCTGAGGATTTTGTTGCTCGCTAGCCGCGGGCTTCGGCTTCTCGTCCTGACATCTCCTTTCTGCCTGGTGGAACTGTCGAGACTGGAATGTGGATGCGCCGACTAGTCGCAGTTCGGCGGGAGTTATCTGTGATCGCAAAGATGATGAAATGACGCCTGCTAGAGCGCGGTGTCGCGAATCGACGCCATGGCGGCTCTGCAGGTGGGAAAGTTGAGAGGCTAACCTCCTGTAGGCTGGGGATCTGCCATAGGAATAGCTAAGATGTGATGAAGCCGTCGAAAGTGCACTTTGCGTGCTGGCGGCGCTTCTGATAAAGGATCGCATGCTGGCGCGCAAGGAAAAGGTGGACGGGGGTCCAGAGGGCCTCGGGGGTCGTCGGCGAGGCAGATGTGCGATGCGAAGCTGAATGACCTCGGGAGGAAATTTTGGTCCCCGGCGATTTATCAGCTGCAGTAGGCCCAGAGAAGGGCAGGCGGAGAGGCGGCAGAACCGCGGCAGATCCCATAGCTCCCGGCCGGCGACCCCCTTTACAGTATGGCGCGGCATTGGGACGGACAATAGGGTCGGCCAAACCATCATCCCTGCCGCTCTGTCGAAAAATATCAGTGTCTTTTGGAAGCGCATCACTCACAGCACCTCCGACGGCCGCAAAGGCCATGCCATTGAGATGAGCCGGCCACTCTCGCGATGCCTTGCGGCGACGCCGCTTCTCGGAAAACCACGTGTCACGGCTTTGAGTAGCCCGTTCCAGAGGGTGCGCCGCATTTCACAAACACCTGCGCGACGACAAGACGAATCCTCGCGGGATGCCTCGGGAGGTGCCCCCCGTTCGACTCCTAAAGGTGAATCATCCACATCGCCGACACCGACATCTACATCGACCCCGTCGCCCGCAAGTACGAGGGCCCTGATGGACAGTATCTGGGGAAGCCCGCAGATGGCGCGCGGACAGGGAGCAAAGGCCAGGCCCGGCGGTGTGTCGGACCTCAGCCAGGCCTTTGTCTTCAAGACCCTCAACAAGTCGAAGCTCGACACGAGCGTACTGTCCGGCAAGACCTCGGACAGGCCGCTGGTCAAGGCCGATGTCGAGCCGCACCATCTCCACATCTTTTCGCACAAGCACAACACTCACATCACATTGACGAGGCCGAACCGGGAACCCATTATTTCCATGTCGGCAGGCAATCTCGGCTTCAAAAAGTCGCGCCGCGGCGGCTTCGATCCGGCTTACTCCGTGTGCAAATACGTCTTTGAGCGGGCGATACACACGGGTGTTCAGGTTGAGCGATTGGAGCTGGTCATGAGTGGCTACGGCGCGGGCAGAGAGGCGGCCCTTAAGGTGCTCATGAGCCCAGAGGGCAAGGTTTTCCGAGATAAGATTATTCGAGTGGCCGACGCCTCAAAGATCAAGTTTGGTGGCACGAGGAGTCAGAAGCGCAGGCGTCTGTAGGCCTGGCTGGGTGTAACGACATGACGAGCCTTGTCTATGCGGGAGAACGATGGGAATCCAGGGTTGAAACTGTGTACAATGTACCATACCATGTACAACTTCTGCCGCCACACCTACGAGGCAAGCAGCTTTGCAGCGCTCATTTTGAATCAAGGCAAGCTTCGAAGCTCGCGCGACAGATGAAACAGTAGAAAAGTGGTATCGCGCTGAACCGCTGCTAAGAACCCAGACAGAACCGAAACGCCATGCATAAAAAAACCCAATAAGGCAAGTAAAACCAAGAGACACTACCGTATCGGGGCTCGCTCGGCTGGTGGAAGCTGGCGCCCGGCCGTATCAACGACGGCTTTTTTCCCTTTGCCGCTCCCGCCGCTCCGCCGCTCCTCTTCGCTATCCCACTCTGCATCCTCATCAGACGCAGCCTCGGAAAGGAAGTGCGGCTTCGGTTGACCGAGCATGCGGGAGTTTTCGTGCGATGCGTCTTCGACCTCGTCGAGGAGTTCGCCCTCGGCCGTATCGTATTCGGGGGGCTCGATCCATTCTCGCGGGACGACGCAGGGCAAGGCGACGCCGATGCTGGCCGCGCGGTTGAGCCAGCCGGGTCCCGGTGTGCCCGTGAGTTTCCGACAGAGGTAAGATGTGAAGTGGTTGCAGTTTTTGGTGAGGAGGTTGTACGATGTGCCCAGAAAATCGTCCGACGCACTCCGGAGCGTCGCATCGATTTCTTCTTGCGTCGCGAGAGTAAATCCGTGGAGAATCTCGCATCGAAAGGTGCCGCCCGGTGGTTCCGTCCGTGGCTTGGTCCAGTAGACGCCCGTTACCCTGCGTTTGTTGTGGCCGCCGTACGCATATTCGCGACCGTTTATAACGACGCCGGAGTGCAGCAGCGAGGCGCCAACTGCCCACAGCACCGAAGATACTCGACCGGGCTGGAGGAAGAGTAGAGTCAGCGATGAGGCCTGAATCATCGCCCACCATATCATCCGCCGAGTCCGGGTCGTCGGCCTTACCGGTAATAGATCATAGACGTGTATGGTGATCTCCGTCTTTTGCAGCGATAGTGTCGACCTATGCCTGCTGGCACGCTGCTCCTTGGGCTCGCGAACCGACATGTTTGGGGAGCGGCCCGACATTGAGACTTGTCTCACCGCGACACTCTAGGTTGAAGAAGAGAGGGCCGCGCGGTGATGTTTCAACCCGAGTAAAGGGAAAAGACCGACCGACAGCCAACAGCACAAAGACGGGCGAGAAAGACAAAAGTGGGTTCCGCAAGTATGGGAATTGTTCAAGCAGGCTGACTTTATTATCGGTTGATCCGAAGGAAGAGCACCGGGAGGGGAGCGATAAGATGAAGAGTACGATACAAAAAAGGGAGACGGCGCAGTAAGCCGACGAGGAGTAGTACGAAGTTGGTTAGTTATTACTACTAATGTAAGTAGTAAGAATGCGAGGCCTTTTTATCATGGCAGCGTTGCGCGTCTTTTGGACTTGCAAGGAAGAAAGGGGACCGGGGTTCGAGCCAAGTGGGAAAGGTGAAGAAAGGTGAAAGATGAAGGAGGTGGGAGTGTAGCACAATGCTCTCTGTGCCACTTCTTTCTCCTCGTCGCCTTTGGACGTCGCCCTTCCGACTCGGGCAGTCGGGGCTTGCTTGCCAAGCGATGGCCGGGCGTGTGTGGCTGTGAAGAGCTGATGAGAGATGCGACTCTTTTGAGCATGGCGTCTTTTTGTCACTGCCCGAGCCTGAGAACCATGACGCAACGGGCGTCTCAGCTCGTCACCAGCGAAATGGATAAATAGTTTGCCGCTTCCGTCTAGGTAGCTCACGCGTACGGTACGTACTGTACGTAACTTGCCTACCTATTTGGCAGCTCTCCGTGGACCTCAGTCACTCATTCGCTGTCTAGCATCATCCGTTGCCATCAGGACACTACCCTAGACCAATGATCTGAAACCACCTACGGGTAAGATTCATTTAGCAATTTGACCGAAAATGACATAGTAAATGTGAATGTTCTGGCCGAGCTGGTACTCATCTCTTTTATATCGTCGATTTCATACTATCTGATGGACACCCATAGTTTTCAAGTTATTGTGAATATCTTCTGCTCACATTGACTCCGATTCAAGGAAAGCCAATGACCTACTCGCCACGATATCGTTGCCTTCTATGTCTGTCCTACTGTCCTACTGTCTTTCATCTCCTCTCACCTCCACTCAACTGCGCACAAATTTGCTCCCACCAAGAGTCAATCGTTAAACGACATTCTGTCTTCTTAGAGATGCGGACTCTTGCACCTGCACAGGACCCTCTAGCACCGCGCGCCGGTGATAAAAACGTTCCAACCCTCAGTCGTAGTTGCCTACCCATCAGTCAGACTCTGGATCCCGGGTCGGGCACGGTACTTCTCTATAGGACTTACTCTTCCTCGCACCCAGAGCGGTCGACCGAGGCGGTCATCCTACTCATCAGTAAGTAAGAGCCATGCTAATTGCGAAACCAATAAAGATTCAGAGCAACTGACCTCCCGGCAATCCTCGTCGATCTTGGAGGCAACCACTGCCACATCTTTGCATGGAACGAGGATGGAATCATCGCTCTCGTTGCAGAGGTAAATGGCCGCGTTCCACTCGCAGCTGACACGAGAGCAGGCCGCCGCGCCTGGACGGCCGCCCGGCACATAGCACTGTTTCTTACCGTGGCCAGCACGACGCAGGTCTAAAATACCACACATATCAGATCGACACTGGCAACTCTTGACAAGACATAGTTGATGGATGCTTACGCTTCATTCCGTTACTAACTGACTTTCTCAATACGAAAGTTCCGCTCTCGCAATCCATGTCGTCAATCTGCCTCAATCTTAGCACAACTCTTCCAACCACCACCAACAATGCATGACACTAACCTTGTGATCGTCGCGCTTCTTCAGCTCCTGAACGACGAAAGAATTGTCAAAGGGAGTCGAGCTTGCTTTGGCGATCTTCGCCTCGATCTCCTGGATGGTACCGGCGAATGTCATGTTGGCATGGCCGGGCTCGATCTCGCCATGCCAGACTAGTTCCTGAACGAATGCTGTGCCGTAGCCTGCCGCTTCAAGACCGATAGCATCCTGGTGAAGGATCTAGGAAAGAGATGAGTGGCCAGATATTTCGAATCTGCTCAAGCTTCAGAAATCTGACCTTGGGGTTGACCTTGCGGATTTCTTGAGCAATGTCCTGTTTGATGTTAATATCGCTCGCCAAGTCAGAGACATAGAGACTCATGCGGTTCACGTACGACTGCCAGCGCCGACGGCGCGATTGAAAGAAGAAACAAAAAAGGCTTCATCTTGATGAGCCGGTACCCCAATTTTCACTCAAAGATGTAAACGTGAGCCAAGATGCGGATGTAAAGATGCGGATGTAAAAGTCAAGGACTCTTTGAGAAGGACGAAGACGCGTTGGGACTCACTGGTATCTTGGAACATAGACAGCCGTTCTTATACTCCCCGGTCTGAGAGTCCAACCTCCATCAATGCAGTAAATACGGGATGCCTCGAGGCTTGGGGTAACCTGACGAGCCGCTTTGGTTGTCCCTACCGCTAGCATCTCAACGACAGAGGCGAGTGCAGAGTAACAAGGCATGCCGTGATGCTTGGCTTGACCGGTTACACTGCGCGCTCCATCCGGCTATCCCAGACCCCAGTTTCCAGCCATCCTTCGCGGTGCAACCAATTTGACCATGGGTATTGGAGCACAAAGTGAGAGGCGGCGGCAAGAGGCACTGCATGTCGTGAAGCTTTCGTCATCAACTTGTAGTTGTCAAGTCATTTACCCATAAGGCTTGCACCCTGGATGTTCATCATTTCGCACACTAGACTCGCATCGTTTCTTGGTTTGCGCAAAGAGGCTTCCTCAAAACTACCTAAGTATGCATCGGAAAGACTACCAAAGAAATGATGTGTATATGGCTTGCGCTCAGTCAGATTGGATGATGATGGGGGCTCAAAATGCCATGCATATATCTGTATTCCTATCTGATCAGTATAGCGGTTCTATGGGTCTACTGAAACGGCATCGGCAAAGCATCTAAGCTGCTACGATTCGTTCTGATTCAAAGTCAAGTATAGATCGACAGACGGTTCGGCACGTTGTGTTCGGCGGCTCACGAGTACATACATACAGGTACGTATGCATACTGTACAGCATCATGCCGAACCAAGGCAGTCTGAGTCTGATTGATCACATTGAGGCGCTGAAACATTGTCATTCATCTTATGTGGGCGGCCGAAACCCGTATCCGCGAGTTGTTCTCCTGCTTTCTTGATGCAATCGAAGCCGGAAGACGAATGATGGATTCGTCGGCCGAGATGGTATCTGCATCCGACTAGATCGGGAAGCAGCGACATCACGGTTGTCATCCGCACGAACTTGACGATGCAGCGAATTTGACATGGCAGTTCCTGGAGGAATTATGCTGAGCCCGTTTCAAGATGCAAATGTTTCTTAACGGCTTCAAAGAAGTTGGGACGGATTGAGTCTCCTAATCGATAAGTCGTTATCAACTTGGCATCAACTTCCAGATCGCTTGCCCTATCCGTCTAGACCCCACTCTCGATGTGCTCTGTTGAGATAGCGGGGTCAGATGGGACGCAATCAAGCTCTTGCAGCCCTTTGATTGGCTCAAGCTTTATCACCTCGACCCCGCCAAATGGAAGACGAAAGAGACGGCAGGAAGAAGCAATGCAAACCCAAGAGAGAAGGCGGTACGTACCCCCACACGTCCTCCGCACTGCCTTTTTTTCCGCTCGACACGCACACGCACACAAAGTGTAAAATTTTCCAACCCCTCCCCTCTCCAGGAGAGGATGAGGCTCGCTGGCAAGAAATCTTCTTGTCCATATGGCTTCATCTACCGGCCGACCATAGCCAGTCTCTTGTTGCCCGCCATCCAATCACCACGCCTTCTCTTCTCCTCAATCCCCTCTACACCTCTTCCTCCTTGTCTCTTTCCCTCAGCGGCATCTTGCGCGACCCGGCTTGCCGCTCTTGGACTGGCTTCCACAGCTGCAGCTGCTGTCGTGCGCCCCTTTCCTTTCCGTCTCTTTCCATATACCCCGCGCCGCTTCTACGCCAAATCGCGCAACAAGATGCCCCCCAAGAAGCCCGTTCAGGAGGAAAAGATTCCCTTGGGCAGGCCCGGGAACAACCTCAAGAGTGGAATTGTGAGTTTTCTCATGGACAGACCCCTGGCTGTGTCGCATGCAATCTCGCTAACACCCCCTATCCAGGTCGGCCTTGCCAACGTCGGCAAATCTACTCTCTTCCAGGCCATTACAAAATGCTCCCTCGGCAATCCCGCTGTATGCTCCGGGCCCTTTTCCGCCTGCGCCTGATGTCCCTCTCGGTGCCCGCTGACAGTTCGATGCAAAGAACTTTCCCTATGCCACAATCGACCCGGAAGAGGCTCGCGTCATCGTCCCTGACGCCCGCTTCGACTGGCTGGTTGAGAAGTACAAGCCCAAGTCCCAGGTTCCCGCCAACTTGACCGTCTACGATATTGCCGGTCTCACCCGCGGCTCCTCCACCGGTGCTGGGCTTGGCAATGCCTTCTTATCGCATATTCGTGCCGTCGACGCCATCTTCCAGGTCGTCCGGTGTTTCGATGATGCCGAGATTATTCACGTCGAGGGTGATGTCAACCCCACGCGTGATCTTGACATCATCAGCGAAGAGCTGAGGCTCAAGGATATCGAGTTCGTCGAAAAGGCCCTCGAGAACCAAAAGAAGAAGACGCGCATGGGCGGCCAAAGTCTGGAGCTTAAGAAAGCCAAGTTAGAACAAGACATTATTGAGAAGATTCTCGCTTGGCTGCAAGACGGCAAGGACGTCCGAAAGGGCGACTGGAGTCCCAAGGAGGTAAGACCATATTTCATTACAAAACCACTTCCCCCACCCTTTGCGTGATGACAAAAGGCCTATCGGCCTGAATCTAATCCCAGCTCGTCGAATGCCTCACATAAACAACGCTAGAGTGCATACTGAGAGAAACTTTTACCTGACTGCAAAACACTTTTCTTCTTACATGATATCCACGGCTCTGTTGAGCCTCTTTGTCACGGTCTGTTACTGACTCGCTCGACTAGGTCGAAGTCATCAACCCTCTCTTCCTCTTGACGGCTAAGCCCGTCGTTTACCTGGTCAATCTGTCTGAAAAGGATTTTGTCCGCAAGAAGAACAAGTACCTTCCCAAGGTCGCCGAGTGGATCAAGGAGAACGCAGCTGGCGACCCCATCATCCCCATCTCCGTCTCATATGAGGAGCGCCTGACGCGCTTCGAGACGGAGGAGGAGGCCAAAGAGGAGCAGAAGAACGTGGGCGCCGAGTCGGCTCTGCCCAAGATTATCACGCAGATGCGCAAGACGCTCCAGCTCGGCAGCTTCTTCACGACGGGCACCGACGAGGTCCGCCAGTGGACCATTCGCGTCGGCACCAAGGCGCCCCAGGCTGCCGGTGTCATCCACACCGACTTCGAAAAGACCTTTATCCAAGCCATTGTCTGCAACTTTGAGATGCTCAAGGAGCTCGGCGACGAGTCCGAGGTCAAGGCAAAGGGCAAGATGATGACCAAGGGCAAGGACTATGTCGTCGAGGACGGCGACATTCTGCTCATCAAGGCCGGCGCCGCCAAGGGCTGATGTGTCTGGTAGTTGGAGGGAAGTCGAAAGAATTATATATAATGAATCAATCGGCCATTTGCCAATCTAATGCAAAAAAAGTTGAAATCTACGCTTCCACATCTTGACTGTCTTTTTTTTTGGAAACTGTTGAAAGTAGAATGGATCGAGTATATACTGAGTGGACTATTCCACGAACGAAGTGAAGTAAACTTGATGTGCTGTAGTTTATCGAAATATTCGCTTGAAGCTACAGTACTACTTTCGACGGACCAGCCGTCTTCATCTTCAATTTGCTATTGACATCAAGCTGCCTTCTTGTCTACGCATCACATGGAATTGTAGCGAACTCCTCGCTTCCCAATCTCCTTTCTGCCGACGGGGTCCTCGGGCCAGACCCATCCTCGGCTCCTCTTGGCCTCTCGCTTCTCCGTCAACTGCGGCTGGGGCATCCAGGATTCGCGCGGCCGAGCCTTGCGACGGGTTCCCTCGGCGGGCGCACCAATGTCGGCCTTCCATGGGGCATGGCCGTAGGGAGCGCTGTCGCCGGCAAGTTGACACAAACCCCACAGAGCGAGACAGGCCGTGAGCGGCGTCTCGACGAGAGGAGTCGAGTCGTCTTCGTCGCCTGGGTCGGCGGCGGCCAGCTGGACCGAAGTGATGTCCAGGTCGCCGAAAAAGGGGGTGGCCTCAGTTCCACAGCGCACGAGGACGAGCTCAATCTCTGTAAGGATAAAGCCGTAGCGGCAGCTATGCTCACGCATGGCGTAGTGCAACGCTGCGAGCCCGCGAAGGTACTCGACACGCTTGATGTTGCCTTCTACGCGCATGCCCGTGTTGAAGCGGTCAAAGCTTCGTACGAGCCCGACGACTCTCGCCGTGGGCTTACCGCCGAACAAGGTCGCCGCCGCTGACTCGTTGTCTGGGTTGGCCACAAAGAGCAAGTCATTCATCCCTTGAATTCCCTTGGACGGCACGGTGAACCGCATAGGACGGCTCGATGAGATGGATAGGGCGGCGTTGAGTTTTGGCAGATAAAACGAGGCGTATATGGCGTGAAGGGCAGTCTCCGTCTCTGGATGGCGCGACGTCATGCTCGGCTGAGGGAGCAATGGAGCAGGGACCGGCGTGGTCAGGAGAGCCGAGGCACCGGGGAGAGCAAGGACCGCTGCGGCGTTGAATGAGGTCCAAGAGCGAATGCTGCGTATGTCCCACCAAAAGTGCTTGATACTAGGATCTCTCAGGGGCAGGGAGATGTTGCGGACAAGGGAAGCAGCAGGGTTGGGCCCGGTGAGGAAGTCGAGCAATGTTGTCGTCTCCGGTGTAGTGGACAGTTCGTTAGGCAAAGGACAGACGGAAAACGTTTCCAGAGAAGGGTTCTGGGGGTTCCAAGCAGATGGCATCAAGCTTGTCCGGGATCCAGGTGCAGCAAGGAGTGACTCGCTCGGCAGACCCGAGGGTGTGGTCATGTAAGGTATCGGATGATACGTGGCAAGATTGTAGTCCAAAGTCGAGGTGTCAAAGTCGCAGATGGACGAGCTGCGAGAAGATCTGGATTCACAAGGCGCGTTCTGCGGTACGTCTGCGTGGGCGGCGAAAAGTGAAAACGGTGCAGGCGAGCACAGAAGGGGTGCCGTGTCCAATGCTTCGGGCTGATCCGTGAACGAGCTTCTCGACAGATACCCAGGCGGGGAGGGAGAGAAAGGAGTCATGTGAGAGAATGTATTCAAGCCAACCAAGACGTTAGGACTCGTGAAGCTGCGTGTGTGTCGAGAAGTCTTCCGGGCTCGAGATGAAGGCTGAGGGGATTTTGAAGTCCTTGATTTACGAGGGTTGCTAAAAGCCGAGGAAGCAAGCTGGTAGTCTTGGCCAATGACTTGATCCTGTGGGCGAATCTTGGGTAACAAGAGAGGTCCATGATGCTTGACGGGAGGACTTGCACGAGGAGGAGTGGATAGGCGAGTGTAGGTCGTCTCGGGCGTCGATTCAACGGTAGAAGGGGCCGAATAGACGGACGATGCGTTTGAGGATGAGCGTACATGGCGTTTGATGTATCTGGGGATATTCAAGAGTGAAGGGTCGAATGATGGGAAGAAAGTGCCATTGTCCAGGATCAAGTTGGCGTGGCCGGCCGGAGGAGGAGTACAGGGAGAAGGAGATGTGAAGTCGAAAGACACGTCGGCTTCCAGACTATGGAGAATAAGTCAGCAGCTGAAGATGAATGTTGTAGATGATCGAGGTAGACTCACGCAGACATTGTGAGATTGTGATGGGTAACTTATATTGGATGAAAGGCAAAAGTCAACTTGACGGAGTCCAGCTCTGAAGTGAGTATGTGAGGCTAAGACCACGTCTTTCCGGAAGACGTGGGTTGTCTATATGCTTTTGAGATCTTCTTGACCGGCTAGATAAGAGTTGAGTCGAGGAAAGGAAAGCTCTTGAAAGTCAAGTACGAAAGGATAGATGGAAGAGCAACCGTCGCCAGGACGGAGATGGCAAGATGAATGGTATCAAGGAAACAAAGAGATGCAACAGGGGAAATTTAAGGCGGGCGCCTACAAGAGGGAAGCGATTGGGAAGCCGAGTTTGACATGATGGAGGGATCCCTAAGTCTTATATCTCGAGCCGGGGAAGCGGTTTGCATGAGAGCATGCGGCCGAGCGGGCGACCTCAGATCCTGTAAGTTGAGCTGACTGCCGTACCTACCGAAGGTTCAATGTATCTATTCGCTGCATGTCTCCCTCTGTGTGTGTGTGTCTCTTCGTCTCCACGGGTAGACACGAGCGCGGCGCGAAGAAGGGTAGAACACGATGTAGGTAAGGTATGCACGGCTTGCCTGCTTGAAGACGCCATTCTGCAGCTCTAGGCCTGTTTCCTGTTGTAGAAGACTGACTGAATGCAAGGTCGTTGCTTCCTTCTTTCCCTCTTGCAGTCGCTAACTTAAGTTACCCGTTTGGTAGCCTAAGGTAGTACGTAGGTGAAGACGCATATAGCAGCCGCGTGGACATGTCCTTCCGCGCCATACAACAACCCAATAATCCCCCTTCCTTCCTTCCTCATCTTTCCATTCTCGTAAGTTGGGCGCGTCCAAGGTATCGATGTACTGTACCGTCGTCCATCTGATTTCTGACTTGTACCTGAAAAGTATCCGGACAACTGATCTGAGGGCGAGACGATACCTGCCGCAGTACAAGAGTTTTGGCACGCTTTTCTGCCTGCCAGGGATTTCCGGCAAGTTCTCCGACCTCTTGGCGCGCCCGTTTCTGCAGGCGCCGACCGTCTGAGTGGCCAGCAGTGCTTTACGCCAGTCCGAGGCCTGCAGGCTTTGACTCACCACCTTTAGCACTGCAAGTTTACTTGCAAGTACGAAGTACGTACGTTGGTATCTCGGACTGTACTGTAGGTAGATGCGAACCCCGCGACGTGCCCGCGAGATCTTGCTCTTCTTCCGTGGCGTAGCATGGCGTGGCGTGGCGTGTATGTCTGACGGACGCGCGTGTCCCATCACGAAAAGACGTGACGTTTCTCTCCGCGACTGTGCCTCCTCACACACATCTACCTCATCATTCATCGCGCATTCTTTCCTTTGACCAAAGTCATTCCCATTTCGTGTCCCATTCAATCATGGAGATACCATCCTCTACTTCGTACTGTCTGGCCAGACCCGGTAGACTGGACACGGCCGCAGCATTTGACCAATTCCGCTCGGCGGTTAATAGTTTGAGACTCTGTATCTCTGCGCAGCCCCGTTCACCCCCCTTTTCTTTCCCTCATTTCTACTTTTGGATACCGTCATCTCGCCTAAGATCTTATTATAAGAAAAAAGACATGGCCTCATTTACGAAAACCAAACTGCTTTCGTCATGTAATCGTAGGCAAGATAGGGAAAAAAAGAAGAAGAGCCGACGTTAGACGCCCCAATCGCGCCTATCCCATCTTCTTTCACCATCTTTCAAGATCAAGACGCGCGCCACACGTACGCGCGCCATCATCTCGCGCTCGAATGAAGAAAGTCCTTTTGCAAGCTAATTGGCCAGCTCGAACCCGCCTCCGCCTCCCCCCCGCGAACGCGCGCCTCGCAAACTCCTCGCGCGCGCGGAGAAGGTTACGGCGGCACGACCCGTCCCGTGATTTGTCGACTTGCGCGAAAAACGGCTCTTCCACAAACCCCCCCTTTCTTGTCCTTTGATTCGTCAACGTCCCAACAAACGGAGACTAAATCGCGTGGACACATTGGATACTGTATGAACGAGCGAGGCGGAGTAGTCAGTCATGCATGTCATCCACGACTTTTGAGACCATCGTCCAAGTTACATGAGACACGCATACAGTAGCCAGTCTCCGGTGCCCGGGTCCCAGGTTCGCGTGATCTGTACATTGTCGATTCTCTCACAAGATCCACGTGCTTACCTATCCGGTAGTCAAGTATTGTAAGATCACAACAGCACCTTCAACGTGTGAGAAGGACATCGTTTGCAACAGTATTCGTTTTGAGAGCATGAGTTCTATCTCAATGCCCCTCAGCTCCTTTCCTTTGCCAAAGCCACCGACTTCATGTTCTCCGAGTCTCTCAAGGAAAACTTGCTGTCTCACGGCTAGTATGCCGACGCCGTGGCCGACTCGGGTCCAATGAACGGCCCATCGACGGCCACAGCTGAAACGGCCCAGAAACCGTATACCCCCATGCAGTATACAGCAAGGTTCTTCTGCCCGTGTCTGTCAGCCTTTGCTAGGTGCTTCGCCGAGTGGTCCAGATGCACGGCTCTATCGTCCGGTCGTCCTAGTCTCTCTTTCCCCGGACACTTCTGCAGGAGTCAGTGACCAATGGTTGCTCGCAGATCGTGTCGATTCGTTGCGAGCGGCGACAGATATCAGCCTTCAACCACCCTGTCGCCCGGTCCCCGAAATGGCTGCTGTTGCTACCGACGCCATCTCGCCCGTCGACCGCCAGGCGTCCGGTTGTCCAGCCCCCTCGCCACCGGCCTTTACTTTCCTCAAAGCCCGCATCATCCCGTCCAGCTTCATGCGCTCTTGTACAACCATGCCCCATGCAAAGTCACGCAGGGCGCGCCGCCCAATCTTCTCGTGCACGTCCTGCCAACCCGCGAGCTCCGCCGCCACGGTTTGCTGCGTATACCGCAGCTCTCGCGACGCGTTCTCCGCCTCCTCCCGCGACTTGCGCGCTCGCTGTTCCTTTCCGTCCTGCATCTTGTGCCTGGCTTCGTCCAGGAGTACCAGCGGCCATCGCGACGCTCGCCCTGCCGCGTTTTCATTCCTGTCCGCTTCTTTCTTGGCCACCAGAATCTTGCCAATGAGCATCGTCGGCCTAGAAAGTGAGGACAAGAGAGCCTGGACTGTGCACTGAATCGCCAGCAGCGTTGCGTGCAGTCCCGCCTGAGGACCTGTCTGCGTCGGTGCCATGGCACGGACATAAGTCTCGAAAGCCGCAATGTGCGATGGAGGGAGATACTCAATCGCCGCCACCTGCCTGTGTAAAAGTGCCAGGGAGTCGTACAAGTCTGAAGAGTACAAGTCAGCACGGTTTTTTTTTGCGTTTTCAATCACAGCATCATACCCGAGGCAGCGAGCCCAACTCCATTGACTCTCCTGGTGACGCTCTTTGTCGAGGAGCCCACGCTCCGGACCATGTCTTTGGCGTGGTTGGCGAATTGCTCCACTTCCCTCATATCTTCCATCGGCTCGTATTCTTCCTTGATTCTATCCGTTCTCGACTCGACCTTGAGCCTTGTCCGCTGCTCCATCGTATCGAGCTGCAGCTCAGGCACGAGAAAAAACTCCCAGAGCATCTCGTGAGTGGATAACGTCGGATGGCTTAGCATGATCCTCAGGAACCAGTCCGTCCGAATCTGAATCTCGCGCAAGAGTGCCCTCGATGGCTTGGTCGGTAACTGAAACGGCGACCGCGTGTCCGTCAGTGAGGGAATCCACGATGCCGGATGCTCCTGAGCCAGAAGCTGAGCCAATCGCTCAAACTCTGCCAGCGAGCGACGACTCGTCGTGACCGTATAGCTATTATGATCCGTTGGCGCCGCCGATTTGAGGACGAGCCTCACGCTTCCATCTTCGACAAAATAGGCGCGTACCACTCCAGTGATGCGCCCGTCCCGACCAGCGGGCATGCTGAAAAGACCCAAGTCATCAATCTTGTTGCGCACGTCGTCATCCTTGGCGAGCTCGACTGCCGTGAGGCCTCGCAACTCTCTAGCCGCCACGTCCACGCGTGGGTCGGCAAAGAAACATCTAACCAGGTCATACCGTCCATACTTGCTCGCCACCATAAGTGGCGTAAACCTCTTTTCGTTTGTTGCGTTCACGTCAACATCACCATGGCGCAAGACCTGCATCACCAACCTTGCATCGTTGATGATGTGCAGGAGCGTATTCCCTTTGACGTCTACATGGTCATCGACGTGTAGCGGGTGTCCATCGTCCTGGGAATCCTTCGCGGCCCTTAGCCCAGCATCAACCATATTGTGATAGTCGGCATGGTCGTAAGATCGACAGAGCGCAAACAAAGGCGTCTGGCCGTTCTTATCACGCTGACGCCACGGTATGATGCGACCAATCCTGCCGATGAGATATGGCGCGTGGAAGAGATAGTGGCCGATACTTCGTCCCCATATATCTTGTTGCGAGATGTATCGGCTGAGCTGGTCGAACGTGCCTAGTGAAGCGACATGATCCAGTATCATGCCCGCCAGCTCAGCATTGCCTAGCTGTATCGCTGCGCTGAGAAGCGTCGTATCTTCGTTATTCAAGTCTTGTAAAATGGATTCGAGCGGATAATAGCCGGAGAGTGTGAGCAAGTAACGCAGCGAGGTCGGCTGTCCATTTTGAACCGCCATCATTAGGACCGATTCGCCAAAGGGGTCGCTCGTGTGCGCAAGTCTTTCCACAGAGATGTCGCCCTCGAGCGCACTGCCGTTCGTGCCGATACTGCCCGTGCGAGAGTGAAAAGAAAATTCGGACTCGCTCGAGAGACTCCGAGTATCCATGGCGACCTTCTTAACCTTCTTCGCTGGAGGCAAGTCGGCAGCGGCATCGCCATTTGTCTGAAAGGGGAATACATGACTAAGGCCCGATCCGTGGGAGAAGCGATCGGGATTTGTCGTTGCGATGGGCGGTCTGGTTGAGCCATTCATAAAGTTCCACATTGTCGAAGACGAGCGACGGCCCGTCCCGAGAAGGGTTGAAAGTCCGTTGCTATGTTCCCCGGTTCTAGCCCTTTGGTCCTCTCGCTCTTCATCGTCCTCGTCGTCCTCGTCGTCGTCCAAAATTGCAGACGTGCTCGGCTCCATGATGTTTCTCAGCTCGTCGAGATTTCCCTTCTTGGTTGCCTCCCATAAAGCTCTGTTTCTCCGACTGGCCTTGCGCAGGCCCGCAGAGTCCATGGCCAAGTATGCGAGGACGGCTTCGAATGTACTCAGCGCATATCCCATCTCGCCCGTCTCCACATCGTCAATGAAGATGAAGTTGCGCACGTACGATATCCTGGCCTGGAGATTGCGCACCTGAGATCGAATAATGACGTACAGCAGTAGCGACACCAGAGTGTCGGCGTTGACCGTCATGATGGCCTTTTCCGATGTCTGCTCCGCGCCGCCCTCTTGTGCACTCGAGAATTGGGTAAGATGCGACACTGTTTTTGTAGTTGCTAGCAGGGTATCCATCATCTCGCCAGGACTGCGAGCGCTGTATATCTTCTTGAACTCCTCAATAACGGGCCCGAGCTGGATCAGCAGATCATGCTTGGCTCTCGGTCCACCATCCAGGGCAATGCCGAGCTGTGAGATGTCAATGAACTCCATCTGCTTGATTTTAGACTCAAGTTCCATGTCTTCCGGACGCTTCAAGAGGCTCAGCTTGGGAAAGAGCAAGTGGTGTAGGTTCTCGGTGACGTAACGCTCTATCAGCTTTTCGACTAGGGGCCCGGTCAAGTCTGTCGTTGCCCCGAGGAGCGACAGCTGCTGCTTGTCGACGCCCTGGAAGAGGTCAATGGCAGCGGTGACGGCAGTCTCAAGAGCGGCGCGCATGACGTCCTCGTCGTCTTCGGCATAGAAGTTCTCGGTCACGGGCAAGCTGGCGCGACTCCAGTCACCGTTGTTCAGGCCGAGGCTGTCAGAGCGGGCGCGTCTCGTTGCCGCCGTGATCGGGCCCTCGGGCTGTGGGTCGGGTATCTCGAGAGCAGAGGGCGGTGGTGGAAGGGGTTTCTCGAAGACTGACGTGAACTCGAGGAACAGCTTCTCGAGGCCAACCTGCATCTGGCGCGCTATCATTGGAAAGCTATTGAGCAGGTCTTGAAAGCTCCGGATATCCTTTTTGCGCGGCATCGAGCTCTCCCCCGAGTCCGCGCCGAGTTCCCGATTCTGATCTGCCTGGCGCATTTGCCTAACGCCAGAAATAAGGAGCGCCGGTGTGATTTTGACCTCTTCCCATGTGCCTACTAGAGGCCTCGTGATGAAGTAGAGAAGCCATTGTCGGGGTTCGAAAACGTCGGGATACCAGGTGGTGTCATTGAGAATCTGGGCCTGCGCGAAGTTCTTGAAGCCTGCTATTCGACTTAGCCTGAGACGCGCGGAAAGTCAAGAGCGAGCTGGGGCTCACCTTTATTGCTGTAGATGAAGGAGTCTTTTATGATCACGCCGCGGCCGTTGAGCGTGGTGAACTGCTTGGCCTTGCCTCTCCAGTCGCGCAGGTTCTGGGCGAGGGATTCCCTCTCTTTGCCGGGGGCGGCCGAGGGACTCGAAGCCGGGACGCGGAGGACGTGGCTGGTGAGGAACTCGTCCGAGGCGACGGCCTCGGCGGACAAGAGGCCGCTTTCGGTGTCACGGTGTGTGAGGAGGACATCCGTCAGGGGCACGAGCAGGATATGGTAGTGGACGGGAGTGCACTGAGCGACGACGGAGCTCTTGAAGAAGGCGGCCAGGAAGGGGTTTAGCGGTTGCATTCATTCGGCTCGCCCGTCCAGCGCTGGTCGTGAAGCTCGTCAGCCCCGTTGGCGAGGATGCGCAGCGAGCGGCTTTGGTGTATTGAATGCGTAGGGAGGACTTGTGACGAGTCGGCGAATCGACATGTGACTACGGTCGCGAGATCGGCTTGCTTCGAAAGAAAATGTCGTAGTTTTCAGAAGGCGGTATTAAATCGAGTACGACTTGCGATGGTCGATGGTGTCAGTGACGGCAGCTTGGGCTTGAGTGAGCAACGGCGCGTGTCTGTTCCTGACGGGAGGTTTGCACAGGGCACTGCCTAATATCGATCGAAGCTTGGGGACCGGGGTCTTGGGTCAATGCTTGCAGATGATCTTGGGGCTGGCGGCAATGATCTCCACTGCGAGTCACCCTTTCTTTGTTGGTTCAAGTCCACTTGACAGTGTGTCGGTATCGGTAGATGTATTGGTTCACCCAGCAGCAGCGGAATGTGAATTTTTTTTCGAAAGAAGCTGAATGAACGTAGGGTGATGAAGAGAGGGAGGAAAGAGACAGATGCCACCTTCATGCCAGCCAAGTCCTGGTACTAACGTTACCTGGTACCGTAGGAGAGGCTAGGCAGCCTGGAACTCTATGAGGTCGGCGGATACTTACTAAGTTACAGTACAGTAGGCCCTGTGGGACGAAAGTCGAGGCCAACGGGAGCGCGTCTTGCAGCATCGATGGGGCTGGGGATCGGTAGACCAAGAGGTAAAAAGTAGCTTCTGGTGCACGTTTGGCGGGGAAGATACCCGACACTTCCAGGCTATAACTTACTGTACAGTTCCTAGACTCGCACAGCGCCAGGTGGCTCCATCAATGTCCCACCAAACCCCAGCCCAGCCGTCAAGGGACTCGCTCCGGGGGGTTCCTTTCGGTGGGAACGATGTGATGAAAGCTCTGGGGCCGACAACAGTTCGGCGGACACGCACGTGCTGGAGGGTCCAGATCCATAGGTCGATGCTGGGACAGATCGCGGCAGATGCACCTTCGTCACCAAATGTTGAGTGGTATCGAATACTCCGTCTACCCCATCACCACCTACTAGATACCTGCCGATCAGGTCCCATTTGGTTGATAACTTGGTGTCAGCCGCCATGAGTCTCACTTTTTGAGCCACGGTCAGAGGAAGTGTGACTTTTGCTCTTCTCTTTACGTGAATAGTATATGCAGTAAATGCTGAGAGCGTAGATGAAAAACCGTCTTGCAGCGAACCAGCTCCAACATTCGTTATGTAAAGCCTGTTGCATAACACATACGTATAACCTGGTCATTCTCAAGACCATGCGGCATGCTCAGATTCTTGCTCCTGAAAGTCATTCGTGCAAGATGCAGTTTCTACAGTCGATGCATCATGTATGCAAAATCCTTGAAATCCCAAACGCCGCGACGCAGCGGACTCAAGTGGTCCCGCCCGACAATGATGGTATGTTGCAAATGTGCGATGTGAAAGTGACCCAAGAAAGCCTCATTTATCAGAGGAAAGCCGAAAGCATATGTCGCATCAAAGCATATTCCACACTCTCCTCCAAAATGGAGGACGGCTCTGCACCATGGGCTCGTCTTCTGGTACTATTCCTTTGCTGTCCAGGTCCGTCCTCCTACCACTGTCGAGATCGATTTCCCAGCTTCGCTTAATCTTGTCTTCGCCGCGCCAGTAGATTTTGCAAACGAGATATATAAGTCCAAACAGTGGAAGAAGAATGTAGGCGTCGACGAATCCGGCAGCGTCAAAGGGCGATAGATTGGTCCAGCCCTGAACCAGCGCCAGAAATATAGTCGCAGCAAGTCCAAAGTATGCAATGTAAGGGTAAAACATGCTCTTGAAAGGTACCTCGTTGATGTCGCGGTTCTGCATCACCCACGCCCGACGAAAGCGTATGTGAATCAAGCTGATGCTGCCCCAAACGAGAAATGTGCTGACTCCAGAGAGGTTCACAATGTAGCCATAGGCTTTGGATGCGCCCGTTGACACATTCATCATGGCGATCGCTCCGAAGGCATTGGTGATGACAATGGCCCATACTGGTACACCCATTTTGTTGGTGCGGCCGATGAACCGCGGCGCCTTGCCCGACTGGGCCATGTACAGAATAGTGCGAGAGCCAATGTAGATGGAAGAGTTGATTGCCGATAGACATGTAATGAGAATGAATGCGTTGATGAGATGGACACCTGTTTGGTATGATTAGCGAACTGCTGCATCGGAAGAGCACGGACAGCCACATGAGATGACCATGGGGGTCCGGAGGTATGCAATTTACCGCCTTGCCATCCGGCATTCTGGATCGCAATCGTCATGGGACTTTGCAGGGCCTTTGCTCCTCCGTTGACGAGATCTTCAGCGTTGGCCGGACAAGTGATGCCGAAAAAGAGCGCCGATCCGAGATACACGAAGATGATGCGCCAAAAGACCTGACGAATGGCCTGAGGAACCGCGATGCCCGGGTTCCGTGTCTCCGTAGCGGCAACGGCGACAGACTCAACACCCGCATAAAATGTTGAACAGAATACGAAGACTACGGCAACCCCGCGAAAGCCGTTGCCGTTGAAAGCTCCGGGATCGTGCCAGTAGCGGAAACCGAGGGGCTCTGTTTGCCCTATTAGGCCGCCGGCGGCATAGACAATGGAGAAGATGAAGTAGGCTGTGAGGCCAAGAATCTTGAAGAGGGCAAGCCAGAACTCGGCCTCACCAAAAGCCTCGACGCCGAGAAGCTGGAAGCCGGTGAAAAGAACCCAGAGGATGAGAAAGAAGCCCCAGAGCGGGACTCTGGGTGCCCAGTACGTGAGGATGCTGCAGATGACATTGTACTCGTTTGCGAGAACTGTCGCCCAAATGATGAAATAGTTCCAGCCAACTGCGACGGAAAACGACTTGTCGACCATTCGTTCAGCCAGTGAAACAAAAGAGCCGCCGCCAGGGAACAAGGTTGTCACTTCGCCGAGAGATTGCATGACGGCAAAAGCAATGATGCCTTTTTTATGGTTAGCCGTAGCTTACAAGGTTATCCGCAAACGTGGAGAGGAACACGGATTCGTGAAGATGCATTCAAGAAAGGCGCTGACGACATACCGATGAGACTGAATCCGATTAATAACGAAGCTGGTCCACCATTGTGTAAAGCACCTCCAGCGCCAACTAGCAAGCCGGGCCCAATGATTCCCGCCAACGCCATCATGGATAGATGACGATTCTTGAGCCCTCGCTTGACGCCTGAATCAGGGTCCATGGATCCGTCATCGGATGGTCGCTTGCTGGGAGCTTCAATGGCACCATAGTGTGGTGCGGCATCGTCGTTGTAGCCACCACCTGCCTGTGTCCCGCTGTACAGCTTATCGCCGTCGGTGCTCTTCCGGTCTTGGGCCATGGTGAGCGAGATGCCGGTCAGGCAGATGCCCTGGAGAAAACTGCAGCAAGGGCCACAGTCCGAGACTCCGGCAAGGGAAGCAAGACGTGGACGGTAAAATCGAGAAGGGAAGCGACGAGGATGAGAAGAAGAAGAAGAAGCGGAGCAAGGGGAGGAGGGGGGTGGCCCCGAAAGTCGTGCACATGAAAATATGTAGCGAGAGGTCCAAGTGGAATAACAAGTGCTGCAGCAGACCAGATGACATGGAAGCTAGCAGTGGAAGCTAAGCTTTTAGAGCACTGAAACATGGGACAGCCACGGGTAATTGGGCATTCGCCCATCATGATGGGTCCAAAATAAGTTACTGTGCGGCCAGCTTGCTACCTAGTAACTTAGCAGATAACTCAATAGAGGGGGGAAAACATCACCTGCGCCGGCCGTACTGCTGTTGCCTTGCGAGGCTACGGGAGGGACGGCTTGCCTCCGCATGTCATGCGCATCCAAAGGTAACAGGACAAATGTGAAGCTACTAGTACTGTACTGTACATGAGTTGAAAAGTGGAAGCCGTGACTCGTCAGAGATCCAAGGAGTCCGGCCTTCTTCTGCTTCTGGGAGCGGCTGATGACCACTGATAGTGCCGCTAAATCCGGGATAAGTACGAAATATTATCAACTGGCCGGCGAGGCTCAAGGTAGGTAACTCATTCTTCGGGAATAGCTGCATCCTGATGTCTGAAAGAGCCTCAATCCCAGACGGATCTAAATCCCGACTGCTTCCAGTAGTAACTTATACGTAGAGTACTTGGTACAGTACCCCGTCGACAAGGGATTCAGGGACCAAAAGAAGGCGTGGCGTCGGCTTTGGGTTCGTCTCGTCCCGCCAATGTCCATGTTGCCGAGACAAGCTCAATGGTCGCGGGCGAGCGGGGGGTAATGCAGTGGCGCAATCGTACCAGAGATTTCACCACCCCTCAACGTTCCCCCATCCATTTTGGGGTTTTCCTCCTCAGCGCCGGTGTCGCCAATAACACTGCGTTAGTGGCATGCCCCCTTCCTAAAGCCAGAGCTTGAATGCAAGCACTCTCAACTCCGAGAATGGTGCATGCTATATGCATATTGACAGATAGTTGAAAACCGCGATAGGAGTCGCATTTACGACAAATTGAACGTTTAGCCGCCATCATAACAAGACTAGACTTAGACTGCCTTTCCTGTTTGCTCGTATCACGGCTTGTCCCAGGAATGCGGGATTTGCCTTGTGGATGAGACATCCCCAGAACGTGCAAACACATCCATCTCGAGAACATGATTAGCAGGGTTGTAACTTCAGAACCGGAAATTATCGGAGGATGTGAATTGCGTGAATTGCAAGTATTAGACGCCGCTGGCTCGTTGTGACTGTGAATGGTGATTTCGAACTGAATAGTGACTTCGAACGCTACAGTACAGTATGCTTTATGCAAATACTGAGACTTCTATGCCTCTTGACCGGCTATGGTCCATTGTTGATATCGTGCGAACAGCAAGTGAGTGAAGTTTCTGTACTGTAATCTCTTAGAATCTCATGAAAAATAATCGACAGAGCTATCAAGCAGAACGTGCGCCGAGCTTTTTGTCCCAGGAGTTCCCGGGAGTTGACGGTGAAGCTATCCACTGCCGCGGCGATCCAAGTCTTACGTCAACTTACAAATTGAAATTTTAAAAGCCGTAATCTGAACCTTTCTATTCGTATTCGTATGCGAAACCAGCCGCATTCTCGATTCGGGTATCTCCAAAGTAAGAAAGGTAACAGCCAGAGTGTGCAATAGACGCTGCGGTGGCGCAAAATGTATCCAAAAGGTCAGCCGAGGACACCCACTACGCCCGGCATCAATTCTTTGTGCTCTTTGTCATGTGTTCGCTCGTTGCGCCTTCGGGTTCGAAAGTCCTCGGTATGAGGCCTTCTGCCATGTCAATAGCCCCTTGCATGTCGTCCTTGTTGAACAAAAAGAGGCCCTGGATTGCTGCAGTACTCGTGTGCCTGGCAGAGGGCTTGCCGTCGGCGTACTGACCGAATAGACCTAGATCTTCTAGTCGCCTCAGGAAACGCTCCTTTCCGTGCCCGTCCATGTCCACGTCACCGTAGAAGCGATCCCACATTTGTGCTGCTTGGAACTTGGTCGCCTCACCGATCCGCAGCATCAGGTCGACACGACCGGGACGAATTAAGGCTGGATCCAGTCGGTCAATGTGGTTGGTTGTCAGAAAAGCAATGCGCTCTTCTCCAGCAGCAACCCCGTCCAGAGCGTTCAGCAGTCCCGAGAAAGTGACACTGGCGCCAGAGTAGCCGTCTGCATCGCGTTGACGTCGGTTGACAAAGGCGGCATCGGCGTCCTCGAGTAGCAGCAGACTCCGCTTGGGAAGCTTTGTAAGAAGATATGCCAGTTTATCGTCTGTCATTCCCATCTCGCTCAAGTTAATCATGGCCACGGAAAAGTCGAGATCTCCGGCCAAGGCCTGGATAAAGGAGCTTTTACCGCTTCCCGGAGGTCCGAAGAGAAGATAGCCTCTCCGATAAGGAATCCCGCGGTCGACATACCATTGCTGCTTGGATAGGAAGTCTTTGACGTCACCTACAATATTCTCCTTGACTCCTTCGTCCAGAATGACGGAGCCGAGGGGGCGCTTCTTCCGGGGGTCGCCGAGAGGAGCCCATTCCATGCCGCGGGCCGAGTACACGATGGTCTTGCCCTCGTGGGCCTTGGCGGCGAGCTGATGAGCTTCTGCAAAAATAGCCTCAAAGGCGTGCCGATAGGCCCATAGAGTGGTCAGCTGAACGATTTCATGCGGCTCGCCCGTATTCATGTTGGCAGTGTTGTGCTTTTCCCTGTTAACCGCAATATACGACTTGCCGAACTTGACGATGTGCCGTCCATAGCCGGGCTGAAGGAAGAAGTGCGCATTGGCAGGACCTCCTATGCCGGGTCCGCGGGAGCTCGTCGTTGTCGTGACGGAAAGATCATGAATGCGTGTAATGCGCGAGGCAACAAAACCACTGACTTGTCGAGGCTGCGAGAGCCATGCCAAGATCCACGGATAAGCGGGATCCTGCTTGCTGATCTCGACATTGACCAAGAGGCGGCGCCGGGCAGCCCCGAGGGCGACAATGGCACCTTTGCGGGCGAATGCAGCTGCGGCACCGAGCGAGGCCAACCCAATGCCGCCCGCGAACAAGGGATTCTCAAAGAGCGCATCGAGGCTAAAGAGGGATCCTTGAGGTGGTGAGGCCGACATTCCGACGCTCGTGGTGCTCGTACGGCACAAGCTTTTGCAAGCTGGTAGACTAAGGTACTATTTGCAGCTTGTAGCTCTCGAGCTTGGAAGGGGGGAGAAGCCACATGACTAAGCAAAGCAAGTCGACGGTTGGATTTCAGGATGAGATGACATTCATGATTTTGAGTGTCTACCGATTTCAACGGACTGAATCCTATCTTCGGATTGCACTTGATGAAATACGTCTCTGCTGAGAACCTGGTACTGCTCTCGATTGAACGTCGTCATGATTCGTCAGGATACTTCAATATGCCCAAATGAGCTGCGCGCTAGGCTACGGAATCGACAGGCTGGCATCTGGATGGCTGGTACAGAGTCCAGACGCCGCCCGCATGTGCAGTAGCATGGGATACGACACTACGAATACTGTACAGTATGAAATCGGTATTTTAGGGCCCAAAATTCAGCGCAACGGAGCGGAATCGAGGAACCGCATGCACTTAATCTCATGGGTAGGCAAAGCAGGTAGGTCATAGGACGAACGACAGGCCCGGACATGCAATGCTGCCGATCGATGAACCGGGAAGTGAGGTCCAAGGCAGCCTCGGCTTATGGAATTGAGCATCCGCGCACAAAGAAACTGTCATACGGAGTATTGTAGTCAGCTCGTAATTGAGGGTAGATGGATGCGATAGAATGGGCGTTCTCTATCTAATATTGTTGAGTCGCTTCATCCTGGGTGATTCATGTTCATTCATATCCCTTGCATACGGTACGGTCATGCTACTCTCTGGAAGCCCTGGGAAAGCGCAGGTAATGAGTGCATCAAGAAGACAAATTGCAGTGAGCGGCTTAGGCTCTCGCGGGCATGCATTCACGTGGACCGGCCGGGCAAGACCGTTCCGCAAGTTTCCGGCCGACGCATAACAGAAATGTCGGTTATGGAAGGAAGCTGCTACCGGCAATCATGAGACGACGGGCTTGTTGAATATTGGCAGTCGTAAGGTACGGTACCTCACCTAACTTGCATGTTGCGAGTCCCCGCTGTTGCCGGGTTGTACGTACTTTGGAGCTCCTGTGATTCGACGCAATCTCCATTTCCATTTTCCATCTCCTCCATCACCCCTCATTCCTAGAACCTTCTTCACCTTGCTGCCCCTCGCAAGAAGCTACAGCACCTACTTTGCTACAGCATCGCTCTATTTCGTCTTGATCATTTGGCTACGCCTTTTGAAAATAACCACGTAAGTAAATTATTACCTTCTTACTACTGAAAATCACTTCATGAATTGCATCAAGCCTGCACCCCTTCACTGTAACAGCTACCCGTACTTCAACGTTACCTACCTACCTAGCAAGCAAGGAGAAGGGGAGAGAACAAGACAAATCCGGGATAGAAATCTCGTAGCGAGAGTACCTTCGATCAAACACGAGTCGACATCTAACCACGCCGAGCTATCGACCAATCGGCGAATGGCTGTTCATCAACCATTAGCAGCAGCCTCTCGAGCTCACAGCACAATTTTCTGGTCCCGTTGGGCGACCCTTTCTGGTGCATCTCTTGTCGTCTCTGGCGCGACTGCAAGATCAAACAACCCCTCACTTGCTACGTCGTCGCCCGATAACGATAAGCTGGCTGCCCCGCGTTGACCTGACCGAGTCCTCTAACCTGGCGCGGCAATTGCTGCTGCGGCATCGCTCCGATGCTCCGATGGACGGACCACTTGGACTCTGGAGTCTTCTCCTTCTCCTTCTCACTCTGGTTCCACTCTTCACTCATCCCTGGCGCGCGCTGACACAAATTGTGCAAATACTTGAAGCTTACGCGACTGCAGCAACAGACCGATCCCGCAACATATACGACTTCCTCCGCAAACATGGGCGCCACCGATGTTCTGAGCCGCAAGACCGGCGTCATTGTCGGAGACGACGTTCTTCGCCTGTTCGAGTACGCTCGCGAGAAGCAGTTTGCCATTCCTGCCATTGTACGTCATACACCCTTACCTAGAGAGCGTCAATTCCCAAGAAACGGTTTAATGATTCTCTCCAGAATGTCACTTCTTCCTCAACTGTCGTCGCCTCCCTCGAGGCTGCTCGCGATGCCAAGTCTCCCATCATTCTGCAAATGTCCCAGGGTGGTGCTGCCTATTTCGCTGGAAAGGTGAGCAAGCAATGGCACTACTCTTTGCCTTACTGCAACCCCGTGTTCTCGACTAACAAGTTCGCTCCACAGGGTGTCAGCAATGACGGCCAGGCCGCCTCCATCGCGGGCTCCGTCGCTGGTGCTCATTACATCCGGTCCATCGCCCCTTCCTACGGCGTCCCTGTCGTCCTGCACACCGACCACTGCGCCAAGAAGCTCCTTCCCTGGCTCGACGGCATGCTCGATGCTGACGAGGCCTACTTTAAGGCCAACGGCGAACCCCTCTTCAGCTCCCACATGATCGACTTGTCCGAGGAGGAGGTCGACTGGAACATTCAGACCACCGCAAAGTACCTCAAGCGCGCTGCTCCCATGAAGCAGTGGCTTGAGATGGAGATTGGCATCACCGGTGGCGAGGAGGACGGCGTCAACAACGAGGACGTCGACAACAACTCCCTCTACACTCAGCCAGAAGATATTCTCAACATCTACAACACCCTGGCTCCCATCTCTCCCTACTTTTCCATCGCCGCTGGATTCGGTAACGTTCACGGTGTCTACAAGCCTGGCAATGTTCGCCTCCACCCCGAGCTTCTTGGCAAGCACCAGGCCCATGTCAAGGCGGCTATTGGTGCGAAGTCGGACAAGCCCGTGTTCTTTGTTTTCCACGGCGGTAGCGGTTCCTCTAAGCAAGAGTACCTCGACGCCATCGGCCACGGTGTAGTCAAGGTGAACATGGATACTGACATGCAGTTCGCCTACATGAGCGGCATCCGCGACTACATGCTCAACAAGAAGGATTATCTCCTTAACGCCGTTGGCAACCCCGATGGCGATGACAAGCCTAACAAGAAGTACTTTGACGTAAGTTGAACCCACGCCCAAACTCCAGGGGCCAGGTAGTAGTTGGGTAACATGCTAACTGTGAGTCGCAGCCTCGTGTCTGGGTCCGCGAGGGCGAAAAGACCATGTCGGCTCGCGTATCCGAGGCTCTCAAGGACTTCAACTGCGCCGGCCAAGTATAAGGCGCTGGATCGAGTATGTTTAAAAAGATGATTGACTGAAAATGGATGAGTCGCGTTGGCTCGTGTGTACAGCTATGCCATGTGTGCCGGGACCTGGGGCGAACCGCAGGAGCGCTACTTGTACGTCCAGTAAGGTAGTTCAACAAGGAAGTGCACTATTCCCTCTGAATGCTATCCTAGGCGTAGGAATCTCACTATAGTTGAATGTGTGAACCGACGAACGCGGCACCGGGCTCAAATGACCATCACAATATGAACGTCACCTGCGGAACCTAAGGTGGAATGTACTGTGCTGTGTGTGTGGTATTGTTTATTGTAAGTGCTGAGGCATTACACAACGATCTTGCCCTCACGAGGCCGAAAGCGGCTCGATCGCGCTGCCCCATCGACGTCTTCCGCTACCCAGGCACGCAGCTATTGGCCCAAAATCTCCTTTTCTATCTTGGCAACGTCGTCGCCGCTCAGCTGCTCGGCCGACGCCTTGGACGCCTTCTCCGTGTTGTACCTCCACAGGCCGCCCGTCTTGTCCTGCTCGCCGTCGAGGGGCACGCCGGCAGCCTTGCCCATCTCTTGCAGGGCCTTGTCGCCGCCTTCGACGGCGGTGAAGTAGCGGCGCTCCCAGGTGCGATTCTCGGAGCGTTCCTTGGTGCGCATGTTGCGCTGTGCCTGCTCAATCTTGCCCTTCTCGACCGAGACGGCATCCATGTCGCCCTTTTGAATAGCCTCGGCGACCTTTGCCCAAGCGCGCCGGGACTCCAGAGGGTGTTGCTTCTCAAGGGGCGCCACTCGCAGCTCCGTCTGTGGCGTTCCCGCGGCGTCGTAAGTCGCAATCAGGGTGGAGCTCGAGTTCTTCTTAGCCGGGCCCTGGTAGATCTCGAATTCCTTGGTCCACTGGCCGGTGATGTTGTAAAGGACATCCTTCTCCTTGTCCGTCGGGTAGAGAGCGGCGGTGACACTGTTCTTCTTGCCTGATAGCCAACCCCGGCCACTGTAGTCAATCTTCGCCGTGTATCCGGACGAGCTGACGATGGTGCTGGTCCCGTCGAGCTCGACAAAGGGGGTGCCAAAAATAAGACCTTCAATGTGAAGCGAGGGCAGAGTGATGAGGTAGCGCTCCTCGACCTTCTTATCTCCAGAGCCCACGGGTACGGTAAGGACCGCATGGCCGATCTGCTTGACAATAATGGTGCTCTTGAATGTGGCTTTCTGAGCGTTGTAGCCCTCGAGTTGGACGCCCGTCTTGTTGTTGCGGATGCAGTAGGCTGTGGCGGGCGGGTGATGGCTGACCTGCTCCGAGATGAGCGTCGTTTCGCCGGCCTCGTCTGACCAGGAGCCGAGGAAGAGCTCGCCGAGGAAAGGGTTGAGAGGCTTCTTCTCGTTGCCGAACTGCTCGCTACGGCTGGCGTATTGGTGCTTGAGGGTCGAGAGGAACCACTTGAGGACTAGCATGGCACGCTTGGCGGGGTCCGACTCGGCGGCGGGGGCGGCGAAGATGGGCGGATGCGTAGCCCAGTAGGAGGAGAACTCGGTGAGGGATTGCGATGATAGGATAAAGGGCGGCGCGGTTAGGGACGAGAGGTCACCATTGAAAGAGGCGATGGACTATGTATTTGGGCAGAAAGAGTCGTTAGCAAGATGCCTGATGCTTGAATCAAGTCGGGCCATCTGATGAGAGCTTCCAATGAGGTCCTTCCAGGCCGCGACCGCTGTCCCTACCTTGAGAAATGCGGACCAGCTACTGCTGCTGGTCCCAGCAGGTGTCGAGGTGGAGGATGACATGGTGAGGTACGTAGGGGCAGACAGCAAGGTGCCTTGGGTTTGCGACACCAAGGATGGTGAGCGGATCGCGGCGGGGAGAGGAGTGAGGGACGTTGAGCCGATGCGATGTCGTGACCTTGGGGGCGCGTCGTCGTTGAGGTTCTTGCCGGTATTGCAAAAGGTAGGGATGTTGCGCAACGAGGGGGAGATAAGTTTGACTGCCAAGACCTCTCAGGTAGGGCCGGGAGAGTTTGATGAAAGCCACAAGCCGCGCAAATACAATATTTGATGGAAAAGGGCGAAGGGGCCTGATATTAAGGTAATGGCGGCGCCAGGCCTGCGTACATGAAAGTACTATTGCAGTATTGCGACGATGAACTCGCCGCGGGACCAATGGGCAGATGGACTGGAGGTACCTGCCTTTGCGCGCTAAAGAGTTTGATAGTATATTTAGGGTAGCTTGGAAGTTCTCAGGAACATCATCAGATACGGTGGTCGTATAATTACCAGATTTGCATACATAGTAGCGGTTGCGCCATTACCGGTAATACGTTATTCAGTATATTAAAATATCTAATGTTTTCATCGGTTGAGTTTCTTTCTTGCTCGCGCAGGCGAGCGATTCCCACTGCCTGCTGCCATGAGACTACAAACGGGATGTTGCCTAGAAGTGCGCCGCTGCAAGCTGTGGCGGGGTAAAATAGTACAATAGGGAACTTGCGATTGCAGTAGCGGCAACTTTGTACCCCAGCACAAGGGTCGCTGCGGTTTATTTGAGTCGTGAGTAGGGGTCAGTTGACAATTCCCCCTCTGGGACACCGGGGTGATGAACGGACTGCTAGAAAATCGATGAGGTCACGGCCCGTCAAGGGTTGCCATCCCTTGCGAGTCGCGTCATATGCATTACTTCGTACAGGCTAAAGGAGCTCCCCAGTCTGCCACACCACCTTGTCATTCAGGAGCGGTGCCGTCATCATCAACAAAAGTCCTTTACCATTCTCTCGAATTACTCAATGTACCTCGTCTTTTGACATGGTTTGCCCGAGGGCTCATGGAAATGATAAACCCAGATACGCCCGAGCCCCAAGACCATCATTTCGCCGGGATCCCATTTCTGGCGTTACAGTGCCTCATTACTACCTAGGTACTGTGCGCATACGTACTACTCGGGACCTGCTGGAAACAGCGGGCTCACATCGTCACTCAATGTCTTATGGCCCGAGAGATACGGGTTCGATAAAGCTCTCTTGTTGTAATTATATTATCTGCATCTCAGTGAGAATTAAGGGAAAAATTAACAAGTAATATCTAAGATACAAGAAGCTCATGTAGAATTTAACATAAGTGGAAAATATAAGTATGAAAACTTAAGTAATATAATAGGGTGTTACTGAATTTTGTAACTTATAAAGCTGAAAGATAATAAAGTTTAATTGACAGTCTATTACAATACATTAAAGCTAGTATACTCGATTATACAGCTAGCTGAGTGGTTGTACTAGACTGGATATACTGCTTGTACTTTTGCAACTGCTTGTCTACAACACCACCGGGGCCCGCATACTTGTCAACCTGCTCAGCGCATCGCCCGATGAACAGCTTGGGGTCCATAAGACTGTCCACTTCGGACCAGATGGGTTTCTGTTTCGGTGTTAGTCTTTGATTGGCACCAAGGCTGCTTTGCAAATACTTACGAAGAACTCTGTCCTCTTGATCCGCTCAATCAAGTCGTTGCTGCCGCCCTCCATCTTGACATGGTAAGCTGCCTCACGCGAGAGGAGACGAATTTGCTCGTGCGCAACCTGGCGGGAGGCCCCGTGGTTGACCATGCGGATAAGAATATTCTCAGTAGCCATATAAGGTAGTTCCTGCATCAGCTGCAGGTTGATAACGGCAGGGAAAACTACCAGTCCGTCACAGACGTGATCCAGACTGGTTAAGATGGCATCGGCCAGGAAGAACATCTCGGGAATGTCCATGCGGCGAATGGCACTGTCGTCGAGACTGCGTTCCAGCCATTGTTGTGAGAACGTCTCGCTGAAGTTGGATGACAGGTTGCTCAGCTTGCGGCCCAAGCTGCAAATTCTCTCGGCACTGTCATAGACAGGGCGACGTTAGTACAAACTCATGCCTTCGTCACTTTGAACAGCGAGATCTTACGTCATGGGGTTAGACTTGAATGGCATGGCCGACGAGCCGATCTGCCCGGCTACATGGGGCTCGTCCAAGACCTTGTCGTGGCAGAGATGGCGGATATCCGTGGCAATCCGTATCGTCGTTGCACCCAAGGCAGAGAGAGCGTTCGCCACCCGTAGATCAACCTTGCGAGTGTAGGTCTGGGTAGAGATATCGTAGCAGCTTGGGAATCCGGCCTTCTTGCAAAGGATCTCGTTTAGCTTGTCGACCTTGGCGGAGTCGTTCTGGAAGATCTCCATGAACGAGGCTTGGGTACCGGTGGTGCCTTGGGCTCCACGGAACTTGAGGCCAGCCCGGACGTACTCAACATCCTCGAGATCGAACACGAGATCTTGAAGCCATTGAGCAGCACGACGGCCCAGCGTAATAGGCTGGGCTGCCTGGTAATGCCTGGAGGAGATTAGAGACGATACACGGCTGGCAGGGGCTGTAAGTCGTTGGGAAAGGACTCACGTAAAGCCGAGCGTCGGCAGGTCCTTGTATTTGCAGGCAAATTTGGATAGCGAATGGATGGTCCGGGCCAATTTGGGGAGAAGGAGGTCGAGTGCGTCGCGGAGGAAGATAAGATCGGCATTGTCCGTCACCTGGTTAGATTAGATGCTGTTTCGCCGCCGCGTATGAAGACCCATACGGAGACATGAAGAGAGGGAAACACACTGAAAGATGTCAACTTATGGCCAGTATACATCTCATATAGAGGAACATACCATAACAGGAAGTGGCCCCGAGGTGAATGACGCCGGCAGCCGCAGGCGCATCCTTCTCGAGCGCGTGGATATGGGCCATGACATCGTGTCTGACTCGGCGCTCCTCGTCAGCGGCTACCTTGAAGGCCTCATCACTGACGACAAGATTTGCGCGGATGGCCTCAATGGCCTCCTTGCTGATCTGGCTCACACCGAGCTCCTGTTCGGCCTCAGCGAGCCAGAGCCAGAGCTGGCGCCAGGTGGAAACGCGCTGACGAGGAGTGAAGATGTTTCGCATCTCCTTGCCTGGAGGCATTGGAGGTCAGTCGGATCGCCGACTTGTCAGTAAGGGTTCGCTTTGCTTACTAGTGTAGCGGGACACCAGAGGCGTCTGGTATTCGTCAAAGGAAGACATGATCCGCAGAGAGCTTGCGAGTGCAAGCTGGGAGTATACGGTGTCAGTACGCGGCAGACGGAGAAAAACCGGCGTTGGCTCGAGAGCGTCGAACATTAAGCGACGGGAAGGGTTGCGCAACTCGACAGTTTTCGACTTTGAGAATCTTACGAATACACTAAGAACTTCATGCTTAACGAATTTTTGATCTAAGTTTTACTAATCACATAACCTCAAATGTCTACTGTACCCACGTAGTCGCACAACCTCCCCACTCTGAACCCGCTTTTGCCCGCAGCCGCTCGGGGCTCGGCCTGAGATAGCTGCAGGTACTTCGCATTTTGCTCTGGGAGGGCTTCGAACGCCACCTTCTGCATCGACATCGCGCCAGGAATCGCGGATCTTCTTAATTCCTTACCGCCGAGCCAACCCAAGTCAACAGCAGCGAGCAAGTAGTGGAAGCCCATTGCCCGCAAGTAATCATTATAATTGCGCGTGCATGTAGTCGGCCTTCGTCAGACGAAATCCGCTCGGCTCCACCACTGCCTCAATCGATATCGTAGCCGTCATCGTCGTGTCTTAACTCTGTCAAGCTGGATCGTCTCTTTTGGAAGCCGGAAAGTCCGGCGACGGATATCTCAAAGCAAAGCGCGCCCCCGTCTCGATCGCAGACTATGACTCGGCTAACAGACGTCCCGACTTTGACGCCGCAGTTCTGCTTCTCGAGCGGTACATTGCGTGGTAGGCCGTCCTTCTTGAACCTTTTCCGGCCCGCTGGGCTAAAGTCTCAAGACAACACCTAACGGCCGCGTAGACTTTTTGCGACTCTCGCGCGCGTCCATCGACGACTCCATAACCCAGAATCTCAATGCGCTGGTGACACCTGCAAAGGCGGGCTTTGACCCGCAATCGACCGCCCGGCGCGATCCGGCATCATCAAATCACCGAGTCGGCGCCGATGCCTGCCAATCCTTCAAACACAAGGTTCTCTTCCCGGCGTGGCAGGCGAGGGCGGAGGCGCTCAACTACTGCGGGCTTGTCGCCACCAGCCCGGATCCAGACGACCCAGAGACTGCCATTCGCGAGGCCGAGACCCAGCGAGATCGAGAGCGAGTCATAGACGAGCGCACCGACCCATACTCTGGGAGATTTTTCCCGCGCGAGGCCCGTACACAGATGCTGGCCATGCTTATCCGCCAGGAGCGCGGTATCGAGAACATTGTACGGAGTAGGACCTGGAGCGTTGTTCAAGAGCGCTGTGCCGTCCCTCACGAGAAATGGGAGGCGGCGTTTCAACAATGGCATGATGCGCAGGCTGCGGCCGGTGGGAAACCAAAGACGCAATGATGAGCTGCCAGAGACCATTGGACATATTCGCACCGTCTTCGGAGTAATATGCCAGCAAGCATCAACAACAGCAGCAGAGACGCTCTGCGAGATAATTGTAAATGTATTGTACATGTCTAGACAGAATAAGCAAAGGAAGCAGTCCCGTCTCATGATTTCGAGTGCCAGCAAGCTTGAAGGTCACCAGAGAGGAATCGATGTGAGTCGATGCGCCTCTTGCCTACCTCACTGTACTGCACTGTACGTGCCTAGCTAGGTAGGTAGGTAGGTAAGCTCCTAGGCAGTCCCACACGAATGAGGGGCGAGGGGTTAGCTGGAAGAATTCAAGCTCCGACTTTCCGCCGGTAAGCAGCCCAAGCTGCAACTCCAAGTGTCCAATCTATTTTCGGACGAAAGCTGTCTGTGATTTTCATTTGACGACGCTTGGTGTTCAATTGCGCCGCGCATCACTGCTCTCTCGACGAGCGGACAAGTCTACGGGGTCGAATCCAATGCTTCCGTCGAGTTGACGTTTGATTTCCTTTCTCTACCCAGGCATCGCCGGTCCGCTGCCTCACCCCCGAGTCGCTGCCGACGCTCTCCACGATCACTGCCCCTCTGACGAGCCTGGCACGTCAGGACTTTCATTCTCTCGAAAAGACATCACCGAAATATACGATCGAATCATAGGAGTCCCCTGGTAGACTCGTCAATATGCCGCAGCCATTGCCACCCAAGGAAGCCGCACACTTCCGGGCTGTGATCCGAAGCTACGAGGACAAGCAGTACAAGCGCGGCCTCAAAACGGCCGACCTTATCCTCAAGAAACACCCTAAACATGGAGATACGATGGCGATGAAGGCTTTGATCCTGAACAGTCAGGGCAAGACGGACGAGGCTTTTGCGCTGGCCAAGGAGGCTTTGACAGTGGACATGAAGTCGCACATTTGCTGGCACGTGTACGGTCTCCTCTACCGGGCGAACAAGAACTATGAAGAGGCCATCAAGGCGTACAAGTTTGCGCTGAAGCTGGAACCAGAGTCCCCACAGATTCAACGGGACCTTGCCATCCTTCAAGTTCAGATGCGCGACTATCAGGGCTACATTCAGAGCCGAACGGCCATGCTGCAAGCCCGGCCTCAGCTGCGTCAGAGTTGGACGGCCCTTGCCATTGCCAATCACTTGGCGGGCAACCTTTCTGAGGCGGAGAATGTCCTCACGACATACGAAGGGACGCTGAAGACCACACCCTCTCGCACCGACATTGAGCATTCCGAGGCTGTCATGTACAAGAACTCCCTGATAGCCGAGCAGGGCGACTATCAGCGGGCTTTAGATCACCTCAACAGCTCTGCCAAGAACAACCTGGACCGTCTTGCTGTCATGGAGGCCCGTGCCAGGTATCTTAGCAAGCTGGGACGGAAAGGTGAGGCGGCAAAGGCCTATCGAGCGCTACTCGATCGCAACTCGGAGCACCCTGTCTACTATGATCAGCTTATCGTTGAGCTGGAAATTTCCAAGGACGACACCCAAGCTCGAAAGGCCATCTATGACGAGTATCTGCGGAAGTTTCCTCGCTGTGATGCTGCCAGGCGGCTTCCCCTCGACTTTCTCCAAGGTAAGGGTCTCACGGATTGGGACGATATTGTTGTCGACATGTGCTAATCAGATTCAAGACGCCGATTTCAGACAGGCAGCAAAAGGATACCTCACTCACATGCTTGATAAGGGGGTTCCCTCTACATTTGCAAATTTGAAGCATCTCTACTCCAATAACGAGAAAAAGAATGCGTTGAGGGAGCTAGCCGAAGAGTACCTGCAGTCGGCCTCGACAGATTCCTCGAGCAAGGACAAGGGCGAAGCTGCAGCCCTGTACTACCTCGCGCAACATCACAACTATCATCTGAGTCGAGACCTGGAAAAGGCCATGTCCTATGTGGACAAGGCTATTGCCAAGGACGAGAAAAGCGTAGATTTCCACATGACCAAGGCCAGGATACTTAAGCATGGTGGTGACTTGCACAAGGCATCGGAAATGATGGATCGCGCCCGGAAGCTAGACCTCAAGGACCGCTACATCAACAGCAAATGTGCAAAGTATCAACTCCGGAACAACGAAAACGATAAGGCGCTCAAGACCGTGGGACTCTTCACGCGGGCCGACACAGTGGGTGGACCGCTCGCAGACTTGCTAGACATGCAGTGTATCTGGTACCTGACGGAAGATGGTGAGGCATACGCGCGGCAAGGCAACACTGGCTTGGCGCTTAAGCGGTTCCAGGCCGTTGCCAGCATCTTTGATGCTTGGCAGGAGGATCAGTTTGATTTCCACAGCTTCTCTCTGAGAAAAGGTCAGATCCGGGCATACGTGGACATGATGCGATGGGAAGACCATGCTAGAGATCATCCATTTTACTCAAGAGCAGCCCTCGACGCCATCGGCATCTACCTCAAGATGGCCGACAAGCCGTCGGCAAACGGCACCAACGGCAACGAAGATCTGGATGGCGAGGATGCACTGGCGAAGAAGAAAGCCGCCAAGAAAGCAAAAAAAGAGCAGCAGCGCCTAGAACGTGAAGCTGCAGAGAAGCAGGCGAAGCAGGATCCGAACAAGAGCGGCCAAGGAGCAGAGACCAAGAAGAAGGATGACGACCCGCTGGGTTTGAAGCTGGCAGCGACGTCTGATCCGCTGGGCGAAGCCATGAAGCTCCTTGGTCCTCTACTGCAGGCATGCCCGAAGAGCATTGAAGCGCAAATCGCGGGCTTCGAGGTCTTCCTGCGACGAAGTACGTGAGCGCCATCATCTTTTCGTAAGACAAAGCTAATGGATATTCGCAGGAAAATACGTGCTCGCTTTGCGTTGCCTCAATGCTTCTCTTACACTCGACGCAGACCATCCCAAGTTACCAGAGCAGGTCGTTGCTTTCCAGACCGTACTGGGTGAATCATCTGAGTTGCCGCCCAAGGCGACCGAGGTGCTCAAGAAGGAGTTCAAGGTCCTAGACGCCGGTAAGAACTTGAAAGATTTTGTCGAAGACTTTCAGAAGAAGCACAAGGACAGTCCAAGACACGCACTGGGAGCCATCGCCGCCAAAAGGCGCATGGGTGAGGATAAGGCCAAGTGCGACAAGGAGGTCAAGGAGTTACTGAGCATGAAAAACGTTAAGGCAGCAGACGGCGAGTCCATGTTGGAGGCTCTGCAACGCTGGAGGAGCCCTGAGACGCAGGCGTTCAAAAAGGCGGCGCAGGAAAAGTGGCCAAGTGTGACGAGGCTAGCTTGAGCTGGAAGAAGAGCATAGACGACGATGACGACAGGATCATATGGTGACTTTTGAGTTCAGGCTACAACAAGTACAAGAGTAAATCTTGAAGGGTTTCGGAGAAAATTACAAGACGGGCCGAAGGCCGGGGCGGCATGGCGTTGACATGTACGAGCGGGCATTTAGACTGCAAGTCGTGGTCGAGGTGGGCGGAGATTGTTTGCTACTTCAGACGTGGGGAAGGGAGCACGGCAAAACGTGACGAGTCGAGGCTTGCGAATGGATTCAAAATGAAAGAGTCTTGTCTCTTTCTAATGTTCTGTTGAGATTGATGCCGGACGTGATCAGCTACCTGCATACCTCACCCTACCAAAGGTAGCAAATCGGTACTGTAATACTTGTGAGCGTGGGGGTCAACTCGAATCGAGCCGATGGATGATATTGTGCCGGAGCCGAACCGGAGCCGAGGCCGCTGTGTTTAATGACTGTGTCGACTTACTAACCCAGACATGCATGCAAAAGATGTTGCACAGCACAGTAGGTATTGTCTAACAGGATTTTGTGCATATCCCCATGGACAGTGGTATGCAGACATTGCATGCATCGCCGCTCTACAGTACTGTGCTATTCGTACTGGTCGGATGTGTAGCCGGACCCGAGGAAATGCAAGAGCGATTGCTTTCTTCTTTTAACGGAGGTGCACTCTCTATGAATATTGTACTGTACCTAGGTACTTTGCATGTGTGTGCAGAATGCTGTGAATGCGATATGCAGGCGACAGATCTGAGGAGCTTGGCAAATGCGATTCCGCACGCTAGCTTACATGGTACTGAACCTAACGGTACTCTGCAGGTGGTGATGTAGACGTGATTATGTGTAGTACCTATTCGTAAGTCACATACACAAAGTACCTACCTGTAGCAGGCAGCAACAGTCTACGAAGTAGCAGATAGGTAAGTTAATTAATATGGGGGACAAAGAGGGCAGATGAGGTAAGAAGTAACAGGCCTTAAAAAGGACAGGCTTACGGCCCGCGCTGCCGTAACTTACCTTATGCCACCCGTGATCCACGCTACCCTGGCCCGGCCTGGTTACTCCGTCCAGTCGTCTGCCCCTACTTAACGTTACTTGCCCAAATGGTACCAAGTGCGGCATACCTTCCATACCCGGCCTCGACGCGTAGTTTTTCGTATTCTTCCCCGTGCACACGAACACAACCTCATCTCGCCAATCTTGCTCCCGCGAAACTCGGTCTCGCATAGCTTGGGCTCGACGTATTACTGTCGTTCTTTTTTGTCATTAACAGGAGTTAGTCTAGAAGCATCGGTATTGCCGTATCATCAACAACTCGACTGATTCTCGTTCGTACTCGGGCATCTCGGTCCCCCGACATTTCCGCCCTCGCTCTTCATTCTTGGTCGTTTCAGTCTCATCTTTGGACAATCACTTCAAATCGAGTATCGGCGTTGAGTTGCTGCCTTGAGCCGGATCCCTCACTCCAAGCTAGTCTGTGACTGCTGAGCTCTCGTCAACGGAACCTGTGGCAAGCACAGAGCCATGGAGGACGCCGCAACTGCTGAAAGGTGCAGTGCCAAAATCACTTTGACCCTCTCAGCTGACCAGATTCTTACTCTTGATGAGAGAGAGCTGGTCATTTACGGTAAGACGGCCCCAAACGCCCTGACGTGTTCCTTGCTTTGTGAATGAGTCGAGACTACAGTTCACGAGAGACCAAGCCTCGTTGGTTTCTTTGCTGACCCATTCCGTCAATGTTCAGACCCGGCCTTGAAAAAGTCAATTGGCTTGTGTTTTGAGGCGGGTTCGTACTCTTGACCTGATTAACTACCCTTGTTTCGTTCTACATGTCGCTGATTTGCTTCGCCAGATGCATCTAGCCAGCGGCCCGTCTCTCTTTATAACGTCCTGTGGGCCGAGGTTTGTGGCACCAAGATAAACATCTCGTACGTCATCAGACAAACCAAATCATTCTTCAAACCAGAGTCGTGGACAGCGGATCTTTCTTGTGCAGAAGCTATGAGTGCTGCCGAGACCTTTGTTTCAACTCTCCTCGCCCGTGCTTATGGCGACGCTCAGCCACGGAAGCGAGCTTACGTGCTCATTAACCCCAACTCCGGCCCCGGTGGTGCACTGCGCAAGTGGGAGCGGGAAGTGAAGCCGCTGTTCGAAGCAGCCCGTATGGAAATGGACGTTGTGACGCTCACCAAGGGCGGCGAGGCCGTTGACTTGGTCGAAAAGGTCGACATTGACAAGTACGACACCATCATGGCTTGCTCAGGCGATGGTACTCCACATGAGATATTCAACGGGCTTGCCAAGCGTCCTGACGCGCGGAGAGCTCTGTCCAAAATCGCAGTCAGTCACATCCCATGCGGCTCAGGCAACGCCATGTCATGCAATCTCTATGGCTCGCATAAGCCCACCCTGGCGGCCCTGGCCATCATCAAGGGAGTCGTCACGCCGTTGGACCTCGTTTCAATCACGCAAGGAGATCGACGACTCGTGTCGTTTCTGTCACAATCCATTGGCATAATAGCCGAGAGCGACTTGGCGACAGAGAATCTTCGCTGGATGGGAAGTGCTCGGTTCGACGTGGGCGTCTTCATGCGCGTCTTCAAACGCAAATGCTATCCTTGCGACTTGGCCGTCAAGGTCGAGGTCGGTGACAAGGACGGCAAAGATGGTGTCAGAGCGCATTACAAGAGCTATGCCGGCGAGGGCGGCTCGGACTCGCCTCTTGCAGCAAGCCAAAACGGCGACGAAGCCGATGGACAAGGGGACGGCTTGCCGCCCCTAAAGTACGGTACTATTCAGGATGAGCTTCCCAAAGACTGGGAGCTGATTTCCCATGAGAATATAGGAACTTTCTACTGTGGCAACGTGAGTGGCCCCTCTACTTCGCTCCTGAGAGCTTTGCCATCTAAACACGCGCATTCGCAGATGGCCTACATGGCGCCCGATGCCAACTTCTTCTCGGCCGCAATCGCCTCGGATGGCTGCATGGACATGGTTTGCATCAACGGCGATCTATGGCCTATTACGGCTCTGAAGACGCTCATGTCCATCGAGTCGGGCAAGTTTTTCGACAGTCCGCATGTGTCCTACAAAAAGATTTCAGGATACCGCATCATCCCCCGCAACCAGAAGGACGGCTACATAAGCATTGACGGCGAGCGGGTGCCCTTTGCACCCTTTCAGGCGGAAGTTCACCGAGGACTGGGCAGAGTCATCTCCAAAAGGGGGTATTTCGAGGCCGAGGGGCCGCTCAACTGGGACTCGGTCTCGATTCCCGAGAGATTACGGGCATAGCCCTATGCAAATAGAGAAGACGATGGTGAGGGAATTCATCTTGAATGCACGATTTGAGAAGCGAAACGAAAGCGAGGAAAGCGGCACGCGATAAGGAGGCGTGCGTCAGGCCATAAGGACGTGGTTGGTATTGATACCCTGAGTTGAAGTTCATGTCGGGCGGTCCGACGGTGTGTAGGATCATGGACAGCGGTTATTACTCCATGCGATGTGAGCGAGAAAAATAAATTGAATTTTCGTTACCCTTAAAAACGTCTCAATTGGGTACAGTAATTACGTACGGGGTTTCTAAGCGCAATTCATGAGCTCTAACTCGTGAGACACTGAAAGTCGAGACGATGGATGATGCTTGAGCAGCGGTTCTTGGTTGCTTTCACTGCTTTGCCCCGCCCCCGCTATGGAGTTATTAGCTGCGCTTCCCGATTTGGACAGGTCACAGACCTCACTCTTGCAACGTCGAGCTTCAACAGCTTGAACCCGTCAAGATTACGGTGCTGGATAACAATCCACGTGAAAATCCTCAAGCTCTTGGCTTTCTAAGGTCCTCATATTGATCTAAACATGCACCATCTGCCTCGTACCTCTCAAAACAGCCCGTGATGCGCAGAGGCGGCAGGGCTCCTTCGGGCCCCTGGGGAAGACTCAAGCCTGTGGAACAGGATCCCCTCGAGAGCATGGGGCTGCCGTCAAAGGGAGACAGTCGGTGAGGAGACGGCTGACTGTTACTTTTTGGGTAGTCCCGCTTACAGCTGACTCGAATGCCCAGGCTGCTCGATCTCAAGACGCAGGAAAAGTATTACACCAAGATCGTCGAGCGGTACATGACCTTTTGCTCCGACGCTGGCCGTCGCGACGAGCTGCTGCGACGATTCTCGTCTCTTGAGATTGACGATAGCTCAAGGGGTTCGGGCCCCGGGGCGACATCAGGGCCGGCGGCGCCGTCGACGTCGGTCGACGCCCTGCAGAACCCGGCAAACTCCAAGGCGCTGTCGGACGTCATGGCGGCGCTCCGCAAGCTTAGAGAGGGCGTGGTGGCGTCCAAGAGGGCCGACGACTTTGCCGTCCAGGCCTACCTCTTCTGCATCCGGCTGTCCATCCTGGCCAAGCAGCCCGAGTCGTACCACCCGGCCATCCTGCACCTGCTGCGGGCAATCCACCCGCGGCAGCCCCTGACGCCCGTCGAGGTCCACGAGGTCGTCGGGTACCTGGTGCTCGACACGGCGTGCCGGCGGCGGCAGCTCGCCGAGGCCTTTGCCCTGCGGCGGCACCACGGCCTGCGGGACCCCAAGATCGGCGCGGCCCTGGCGGCCCTGGCGCACGACAACTGCGTCGCCTTTCTGCGCGTCAAGAGGGTCGTCGACGGCCACCGCGCGCGCATCATGGAGTGGGCAGAGGCCGACTTGCGCTTGCACGCGCTCAAGTGCATCGGCAAGACGTACTTGCAGGTCGACGTCGCCTTCCTCGAGCGCGTCACGGGCGCCACCTGGGATGAGCTCAAGGCCAGGGACGGCGTCGGCTGGGAGCTGGATCGCCAGACGGTCACTGTTCGCAGACCGAGAGCGGCCCGTTGAGCCGCGCATGAAGAGAAGCAGGGAAAAGAAGAGCGTGTTGGGCTTTGGCTTTGCGGTGAGAACTTGGAAGGGGCTCAGTGCAGGGCACAACCGGTGTGGGCACTGCGAGAAAGACAGGTCTATTTGTTGAACACGATGAAATAGGCCGCTGCGCAGCTGGCAACGTGTTCTGCTCTCGAAAACACCCATGGGCTGGCGACGCGACTCGATCAGGTAGATACAGACTTACACACTCGATTTCACCTTGTGTGTTTCTCAACCCTTTCCCTCAACATCCTCCTCCCGTTACTACTTGGTATGTCTGCTCACGCTTGAAATATCTCATTTTCCTCATCCTGATGTCGCGCCCCATCTCGTGAGACTCCAGATACTCTTTCTTCTTCGTCTTTCCCCACATTCGCGATCCCCGAGCAGTCCGCTCGCTTGTTGAGGGATGAGGGTTCTGAGCTATGTGTACACATGCGAGCAAGTCCCGCCACACGTTGGGCAATGTTCGCAAGCCTAGCTCTCGCGCAGCAGAAAGCACATCGCCAACGCCTGCAAGGTGTTTCTGAATATTCAACCCCCCCCTCCCGCCCCAGCTGGCGAGTTTTGTTCTTCATAAAGCTCTGATCATGAGCACCTGCTGAGATTGCGCTGTCAAGCGACTGCCGATGCAAACGGCTTCAACGGTTTCTAGCCCTCGCTGGGGCGCCTTAACCTCATCCTCTTTCTCGGTCATCAACCTCTTTTTCTTCCTCTGTCATTGGTTTTTCTTCTTGTTCCTCCCTTCTTTCTCCTACATTCATCCCTCCAAGCTTTGGTTATCCAGGTACTTGCCTGACCATCTTTTAACATGATCGAGTTCTAACTACTCAGAACCCGACGCCTCGACTGTCGAGAGGTCGACAATCATCATGCCTACTTCGCGCAAGAGGAGTAAGGCGTCGCGAGATGCCAAGGACAAGACCTCGGACGTCTTGCTCCATGATTACCGAACCTGCTGGCTGGTCAAGTATGTCCTGCCAGCTGCCACAATGCGCTCCGCGCACTTGGCATCGTGCTCTCGCGGCCCCTGATAGCTGCTACTGCTCTTGCATAAAGCGGGCTACTTCCCCATTGGCGCTGCCCCCGGATCAGGCAAAAAGCACCAGTTTGCGCTGTAGAACTACTTTACTGACAGCCATTGGCTCAATCATGATCAGAAACGACGATTCGCCCGTCGATCTGGAAGCCAAGGACGAGGTCTTTACCGTTCACAAGAGCATCCTGACGACGCACTCGGAATACTTTGACACCTGCCTTTCCAAGACGTACGTGGAAGGGTCCGAGAACAAGATTTGCTTCCAAGATGTCGAGCCGCGATACCTCGGTTACTATCTCGGTCTGGCCGCCAGCTTCTCGAGCATCGTGCCGCACCAGGCGCCGCGGCCCGAGGACCGCATCGAGACGACGATGCGGGACTTCATCGAGGTGTACAAGCTGTGCGACCGCTTCATGAGCAGCGCCATGGCCGGCTTCATGCACGAGTGCATCGTGGCCGCCGTCAAAAAGGGCCACCGTGGGCTTCGCGATGATGCCCTCGACGAGAACCGCCAGCGCGCGCTGCTGCGCAACTTTGCCGACGGCTATGAGGCTCTCCAGCTCGAGCATCCCGTCCAGGCCGAGCTGGCCGTCAGCCTCGTCGAGCACTTTTGCGAGGGCGTCAGCTACTCGGCCTGGGACGCGTGGATGGACGAGGTCAAGGAGCACCCACGCTTCGTCGGCCAGGTATCCAGGGGCTTCGCGCGCAAGCTGGCCGAGGCGAACAGCTCACGAGCAAGGCTCAAGCGCAAGTACATGGGCGATTGAGCTTCTCGTCCCGATGGGTTTTTTGAGATTGTGCGAGAATCGCATCTCAGAGAAAAGCCATGCCTCTGGTAAGCGGGCATAGTGTCCCGAACCAAGCAAGGTAATGCGGCTGTATACCCATAATTTGCACCTGGGGAAAGCTGGCTGACCCGAACATACAAGACGAAACGGCGTAGGCCCCCTCGTATTCACGGGCTTCCATGCCAAGTGTGACTCTAATACCGAGGCAAAAGTGAGCGAAAGACGTCCTTCATGGTTCGTCTCATCTATTCACCTCGCTGTAGCCGATACTGACTTTCCGACGATGAGTAGATGAAAAGGGGACGGCGCATTATATGGGAGACGGGATGATAGTGCTGATATTAGCCTATACGAAAAAAAAAAAGCGAACGATACCTATGCTATGCTGCCCTTGAATGCCTTGACTATCTACCCATTCAGTCTGGTAGAGCCCGAAACGCCATGATACGCCTTGCAACGCCGCGAGAGAGGAGAATGATCTCTCTTGTGATGGTCTCTCTTTTCAATGTGTCTCCTTTCCTTCTCTTCATTGGAGCCTATTTGCCCATTCTTGCCTGCCTGCGAGCCTTCGATGTATTCGCCGCATGTTATGGCCGTTGACTATCGGTCATTGCTTCTTCTCGTAGTACTGGACGGCCTTCTCTAGGGCCTCTACGCTCGACCGGTCACCGTAGACGTCGAGCAGCGCGTCGTTGCGCCGCTGCATGTCTGCCGCCTCGCGCTCCGCCCGCTCAGCGTGCTCTGCTCGGCGCTCATTCGATGTGTCGAGCCAACGCTTGGTGGCGTAGGCGGCGCCTGTGAGTGCCGCACCCGAAATGACCCTATAACGCGAGATTCTTCGTCAGCCGTTGATTCTTGGCAGAGACTAATCTTTTTTTTAAAAAAAAATCTCAGAACGTCTTTCGAAGTTCTAAGAAGAAGAGATGGGGTATTCAGGATGACGCTCAGCAAAGCAAGTAGGAAGAAGTGCAAACCGGCTTACCAGCGAAACGGGGTGCGGCGAGAGTTGCGCAGGTGAGGCAGGAAACTCGGGTGTACTTTGGCCGAGGTCGAGAAGCTTCTAGGTGAGCGAAACATTGTGTACTGTAGGCAGTTTGGTGATGATTATCTCAGAAAAGGAGGTCGTTGGTCGTGGGAGTTCCTGCAGCCGGGTGCCGGACAAGGAGGTGGAAGTTCGTTCGTTCGCCTATGCAACGTCGAAGAACGTGGACAAGAGGCAAAATTGTCGTGGAATCACGGTGGTGAATAGCAAGTTACGCAATCCAGATGAAAGGGGGGAAAGAGGCGACAAGTGGCGGGGAGTTTGTCCTCCGGGGGATTCTTTAGACTTGTGAGCGTGGTGCGTTGCGTGGTACGAGACGAAAGAGAAGGAGGGAGGGGGGGTTGTCAGGAATCGTTCGACCTCCCTCGGCCGAGCGAGGCGAGTCCCGATGTCGAGCCATGGAAGTACTATTTGCGTCAAACGAGGATCAAGAGCTACCCGAGGTAAGCCGTTGACGCCGGCTCGATGGCTCGTACCTCGTGCCATGGAGGGGCGCCTTCTAGGACCTGACGACAGTGTACTCTGTACACGGCACTTGCGTTTTGCTCTCGTCGCCTGACAGCAGCAAAAGGAGGTACGGTCTTGCTGGCGAGAGCGGCCAGTAAGTTGCACATTTTCCACCAATGCACACGTTGCAGTCGCCTTGGACATGCAGTGGCTGCCTTTTGAAAATGCCGCCACAGAATACTCGCCCGCGTGTCCGCAACATTTCCCCATGTTTTCGTCCTCATAGAGTCACAGTAGTGGCCCGTATTCTACTTTATGGGGAAACGATGCGCCTCCCCCAGTCAAGCCTCCCCCAGACCCCTCCCAGATGAACCTCGAGCTGCCCCGCTATTGGAGAACCCCGCATTCTCTGCCCCACCATAGAAGCGGGGGTGTTGGTGATGGTGCACTGCTGGTGGTGGTGGCGGCGGCGGCAGGCAGTCGGGACTTAGAGGTACGTACCTGCTGCTGCTGCTGCGCGACATTGCGGATTCACCCGCAGACCTGGCTGGGCATAAAGAAACATCAGCTGATGCCCATGGTCCAAGTCGTATCAGGGGTCACCTCTACCCGATTATCACGTCAGGCATTCACGGAATGAGAATGTAGTTTACGTAGATATTCTACTCATGAACTTACTGTAAGTTGACATTCATCCCCAAACCCGTCACTCTCAGTCCAATGTATCGTTATCTTGAACTTGCCACACGCGTCTAAACCCATCGATTCGTTGGGCATCTTGGGCATCTTCCTTGAAAACATGGTACAAAGAACTGGCCGTCGCTGCATCACAAGCTGCAGCAGGACGGCAGTGGTTGACGAATCGGCTGCTACATCACGCAGCCTCGGATGAACGCGCCATGCTGGTTCCTCGACGGCAATGAACCCTTTCCCGCGTTATTAGTCGACCCACGTCCTGACTCCGTACGCCCCAATGTTTCCGCCGTGTGAGTGGTGATCCATGCTGTATTCCCCGGAGCAAGCCATCAAGGCACATCGTCCTCGCCCCCTCATCGGAAAGTGAGTTTCAGAATCGACTGTCTGTAAATGTCTCGCGGGCGCCGATAGGTCATGGTGCGCTGCGGATTTTTGTACTCTGGCGGGTTTTTGGACTTTGGGTCTCGCCGAATGCCGAAGGATCTCAAGACCATCCATTTGCACCGCTTCCGTCGTGTGTGGCAAGCGTTCACGTGCAATTTGGCAATGGTAATCCCGACCTACCTGACGCCACGGTAGAAGGCAGGACCCGAATTGCAGTCAAGACATCAGCTCCAAGTTGGTCTTCGTACTTACAACAATTCGTGGAAATTGCAGTAAACCTCCATGTGTTACCACAAAAACTTTCGACACTTTGAGCTGCCACACAAGCACCTCGTCATGTCCTCGATATTCCCATCTCGCTCGTCAGCCTCGAGCGACACACCATCCACGTAGTCAAAAGTTAACTCTTCGCCTTTCTGGATGTCTTTGATGGCGAAGAATGCCAAGTCGTGAACGTGCTTGTCCGCATGATCGCCGATACGGGCGAAGATGCGAAGCTTTGGGTCGCAAGAGTGGTTGATAAACCGGGTCGGGCCCGACATGAATTCGCCGTCCACCTCAAGAGGAGGACCCCGAAGACGCGGGTCAAGTGAGTTTGGATCCGTAAACTTGTCAAGGGCGAAGAGATAGACGTCTTTGCGCTGCGATATCGCTGACGCAGCTCTACGCCGATCTGCCTCTGCGGACGTAATGATTTCGCCTACATATCGATCGACGAACTGACCCTTCTTGATGGCCTCTTGTGTCCGAACCCCTGCGCAAGCGGGAGACGACGGGTCAGCAAATATTCACCGTATTCCATAGCGACGCAAGTGAAACGCGAATACGTACCCCATCCGCGGTCTTTCGTCCGAAATATTTGAAGAGGGACAGTACGGCCGCGCTCGACGACGCGATTCGGGCAACTTGCGCTGCAAGAACACCCCTGATGGCACTCATACAGCGGCAACTTTGATCGGTGCAGCTTGGATCGCAGCAACCCGGCCTTGGCACCGTGGGTGTGATAAGCGTAGGCCTTTTTGAGAGGCGTGGCAGTCCCAATCACGCCGGCCATGCGCTCGTCGTCATCGCTATCTTCCTCATCCTCGAGCTCAGCAAGGCACAGACATCCCATGTACTGGCAGTCCACGTCTTCGTCGCAAACGCAGCCGCTTCGGAAACTTTCCTCGGCACGCTCGACACCCTCGCCAAAGTAATTTTCCTCGATGAAGCGAAAGTTACGCGGGAGAACCTCGTTGTCTTCTTCGTTGACTACGGTGACGGGGGCCGGCAAATGGGTGGGAAATGAGCGCAGCTGGCACCAGTGGCAGTCATCGTGCTCATCCGCCGTGTCCTAGATGAGAAGAAGAAATCAGCCATGTTCAGTAGGGCAAACATGAATCTGAGACGGTTCTGACCGCTTTGCCATGGTGGAAGAAGTGACGTTTGATTGCCCCCTCCATGAGAAGTTTGCGAGCGTGGCCAAGACGCAAAGAGGGAAATCGACTGATTCCCGGCCGAGCTATGTGCTGTGAAAGAGCTCAGCTTTTCGTGCCTGTAGGACTCGCGATGTGTTTGCGCCTGGGATGGTTGCACGGACCTGGTGCGATGGGGGCAGAATCGGTGAATGATGTTGTGCGCAGCAGAATATATTTCAAACCAGCTTTTCAGGGGGGTTAAATCGAGCAAGGTCTTGTGTCCTTTAAAGAAATCTGTGAGTTGATGTCTTCGTCTGAGGAGGCTCGTAACGAATTTCGCACATATAAGAATCTGGGAAAAGTTGTGAGAGGTCAGTGAAGTTGATGGTGATTGCCTCACGTCTAGATACAAGGTACCTCGATGACTTTGGTGACAAATACATTCGTACCCATGCATATTGCGTAGAGTCTAGACAACCCACTCTGATTTCCTCCCATGTGCGAGCAATCCGACTACTAATAGTAAGATGAGAGATGAATGTTATATCTTTGGCTTCTATGAAAGTTTTGTCAACAATATCTTGTAATTGTTTGGGCTTTTATGATACCATTCAATGTGTTGCGTTTCGGACACCGACTAGTTTTGTCTCAATTAGGTGTTCCAATTATACAGCTTATTATGGTACCCTCATCAAGTCTATCTTCCTCGTCCTTCACTCGTAGGCCACCAATCGCGCGTTCTACAAAGATGGAATGCGGTCGTGTGTATTATTCGCAGATGGTGTTTATGCGGACACATTGGCTCTGAGAGTTGCGGTAGTCCACATAAAGCTCGAAAATTCCAAGTAAATGATCTTGGGCAAATGTTGAAGAGGCAGAACAAAGAAGTCTGGCACATAAACTCGGCGATTGCCGCGCTGCAGCTAACAAATTTGAGGCACGTAACTACGATTATGTATGTACCTACTTCGTATTCGTACAGTATTCGTAGAAGGAAACATGAAAGCAGCTACGTCAACGTCTACCAACCGAGACCGCGATCGGCCTGTCCAGAGACTTGGCTGCACGTGCCAGGCTAGGTGCCGTCTCTTGTACACCCGCACCGTCTGACTTGTCACTCGTTCGTCGACGGTCGACCTGCAGCATCGCCCCCGTCTTCTTCCATTACGCACAGCAATTCACAGCGTTCGTGTTGGACAAAGGAGCGGCATGACCCGGGCCATGGCCGCCCATTCGCTCTATCTCTTTTCTCTCTCACTCTCACAAGGAACCATGATACCTCCCTACCTTAGGTAGGCTAGGTACCCCCCATTCGTAGGTGCTTCGTACTTTCTTCCTTTCAAGTTCCCTCTTCTCACCTCCGCTCAAGCCGCGCCCATCCCGCCTCCTTCTCTCTCACTCTCTGTCGACCAAGCCACTTTATTCCCGCGCACGGTTTGCCTTGCTACCTTCGGGGCGCACCTCTCTCTGGTCGCAAACAAGCCGTCGTTGGGCCCTGTTGTGGGCTGGCATGGCGTCAATCAACTCCGTCTCCACCTCTGCGTCGGCGATTTCTTGACCTTGGCGTTACTGTATTCATACAGCGCTGCATTTCCGCCTTCATGATATAGGCGCAACGGAGCGGACTGGACGCATCTTGCTTGTTCGGCCTATCCAGTCTTCAGTCATGGTAGCTCCTTGATTCCTTTGCTCAACCCGGAGCAAGGCTCATCCACAAATGCTCATCGGCTGACACTCTCTCCTCACAGGGTTGCTGCTTCTCCAGCTCGGCGGGCCCCAACTCGCCGTATCCCGGTGGCGCGCCCAACGCCTCTGCCCGCCACATCAACCCGCCTTCCTCAAATCCAGGGGAGAGCGGCACTCACATAGCGACGACTCGGGCTCCGTCTCGCCGCCGACGCCGGGATCCCGGCCCCCTCGACCAGCACATCAACAAGCCCCTGCGCCGGCATGAATGGACGTCGCGCGACCGCCGCTGGACCCGTCGCGACATTGATCTCGAGCGCGCCGAGTTCTTCGACACGCGCGTCACCGGCCGGCCCGAGGTGTGGCAGACGATTCACGCCGCGTTGCAGATACTGTGGCAGCCGTCACCCGTCGATGACGAGTTATCTAACGACGAGTCGCTCGACGGCCTCGCCACCGCCCAGTCCATCCTCACGGCCGCTGAGATTTCGCTACCGACGGGCGACTTGGCTAGCGGCGTCTATGACTCCCTGGGCAATTACTACCAGCTTCCCCAGTGGATAGTTTCTGACCCGCGTAACCTCGCCCAGGACGGCAAGGCCCGTGCCGACGTTGAGCTGTCGACGGCTGACGAGGATTCGTTTGACGAAGATGACCAGGATGTCGACGACCAAGAAGCCCTGGACGACGCTGAGCGGCGGCGCGAGGAAAAGGGCAAGGCCGTCATAGACGTGCGCGATCAAGTCACTCTCCGAGCTCGCCTCAGTGAACCTGGGCGAGACATCGAAATTAGCGTCGCAAAGTCGGACTCGGTGCGGAGCATAGCAAGGAGAATTACCCTGGAGTCGACAGTATGTTTAAATCGTCACGGCATCATGCCCTATCCGTTTGTCTCGGGAAGCTAATCTGACGTCTCTCGTCTTTTGCCGCACAGCTATCCCCCGACCAGAGAATACGGCTTGCTTACATGGGCAAGATGCTCAAGGAGAATGCCTCTCTCGAGTCCCAAGGCTGGCAGCACGGCCATATCCTCAACGCCTTCATTTTTCAGCGGTAGCATATGCGCGCGCGCACACCCACATTCACGCCGACACATCTTTGACGCTGATCTGGGATCTGTCGTACCTTCTTGTTGCGTGCGGTAGTCTTCTAGCTTGCTGCTTCTCACAATTCGCCGCAATCACTGGCGGCGCATTCTAATATTCTACCAAGGCCAGGGCCTCGTGACGCCTAATGTCACGGCGGGATCGGCCCCAGACGAGCTGCCTCATCATTGCTGGCGTTGGTGGATCTTTATAGCGCTTTCCTTCGATTCCTTTTGGTTACAATCACGTAGTGACGGCTCACCGACAATACCCTCCTCCCAGCATGCTGTTTTTGCGCATCTTTTCATACAACCAAACTACTAGTATCAAAAGGCTGAACTTGTTAAACTCATCACTTTTCACGGGGCATCACTGTGAGGTGGATATGCCGTGTATTGAAGGTTTGACATTTTTTTTCGCTTCGATTTACCTGTGCTAGCAGTGATATCAACATCGTCCGGTTTCATGCTCTGTCCCGGACAAAGCCTTTGCAAAACGTGACGCATCACTTTTCGACTCCGGTCTCTACCTTCATGTACAAGGTCGCGCTGTTGTGACCCAAAATGAAGCCGACTTGTGCAATTCCTCACGCTGTCGCAAGACGTTCCTTTAAGCCGACGAGCCGATCTTATTGAGTCCCTTCAAGGATCCCAAGCTCAGTGCCAGGCCCTGAGACCTGCTCCTGATTCTTACGAAGCCTGTAATCGGTCCATCCTCACCTTCCTTCTCAATGCTCAAATTCGCGAGGGCATCCTCGCCTATAGGCAGTTAGCACGACTTTTCTCGTTGCAGATTGCGGTTCGAGACGCTCAACTCACCAAATACACTGCGTGCATACAGGTTCGCGCTCAAGAACTGGCAGTCACCCTTGAGGCTGGCCTCGGGGGTAAGGCAGTTCATGTTGGTGCAGGCCATCAGCTGATCAAGGAACTCTCTCAATGACTTGGCCTTGGAGTTGATGTTGACCTTATTCTCCCACTCAAACTCTGTCCACATTGTGCGGAATTGGGTTTCCGTGCATGTCGCCGGCTGAATGTAATCCATAATGTCGACATGCAAGTCGTTGAGAATCACGACGTTGGTGTCCGTAGAGTGGGCACCATCGTACACCACGTTGCCAAAGATGACGCCTGTGTCTGTGGATGATACCTTGATGGTGCACTGCACGTTATGAAAGTCGTGTGCGCCCAGATTTTGCGTAGTCGGACGTTCCACAACCTTGAGGTCGCCCAACGTCGCAAACTCGACGGACAGATTCTGCAGTGTTTCCGTTGTTTGGTTGACAAGCAGGACGTCGAGAATAATGTCGAATTGGTGAACCTTGACGTACGCTTCTGCATACACAGGATCTGAGAAGCCCGTGAGTTGGACAACGCGGCTGAGTTTGGACGAGAGGTCTTCAGTTGCTGACTCGCCACCTGTCGCCCTCTCCAAGTCCATCTCGATTCCATCCATATCGTCAGTGGCATTCTTTTTAGAGAGCTGTCGGATTTGTACAACGTCGTCAACCTGAATAGCAGTCTTGGCCTTTTCGTGTGCCTCTTTCGCTGCGCGCTTCTTCTCTTCGACTTGGACCATGGCCCGGAAGGCCTTTCTTGTGTCATCTAGCCACACTTTCTCCAGCTCTTTTTTGTCCTTGAAGTCTGCGAGAGATCGTACACAGGACATGATGCGATCGACCGAATCTTCGTCAATGGGTGCCTTGACAAATTGAGATTGGCCGACACGAAGGATGGAAATCATGATGAGCATGGCTTCAGCCCGCAACGCGTTGGTTCGTGCCTTGTCGGCAGAGATCTCTGAGTGTCGCATCACCAACTTAACTAAAGTCGAGGACAAGACCGTAGCCAAGTAGTAGTCGCCATCGAGAATCAGCTGTCTCAGGGGCGGCTTCTGCGCGGCCTTGACAGCCTCGAGCTTGGCCGCAGCTGATGATTGACTAGTGAGTGCCGTCTCGGTTGCATATGTCCCGTCTGCCAAAACCTTGCGAGAGCCGCTAGGCGCCACAGCCTTTGAGCTGCCATTGGTGGCCTGCTCCTCGCTCTTGTCGACATCTTGCTCACTCAGCAGCCGCTGTTCCGACGCAAGAATGGGAATTTCACCCAGACTGGCCCGAATACGCTTCCAAGCGTCGCGAATATCAGCCTCCTCAAGAGAGTACTCGCCAATGATCCACATGATTCCTCGATAAACTTTGCCGGCGCGGACCTCACCGAGCGTGGAGACTAGGCGCTCGACTATGGTTTTCCGTAAATCAGGAAATTTCTCCACGACTTCCTTGACGAAGTTAATGACGTCGACGGCCGACGCGTTGTTAAAGTCTGCAATAAAGTCCATCAAGAGATCTACAACACTTGCCGCGATCTCGGAGAATTTAATGGCGCACTGATGTATTGAGTGAATGAGAAGTGAGCGGTATTCGGCGTTCTTTTCGTACTCGTGATCAACGGTCTTCGTAAGTTCCTTCTTGAGAAGTAGAACGACCTCCTCAACATTCCGGCTCGACACCATATCCAGAGCAATGCTGAGTGCCTTTCTTCGAACATCGATGTCCGTACTGGATAAAACGCGGAGTATCTCCATAGTCAAGTCATCAAGAATACCATCGTTCTTCTTGCGCAGTTGGTCCACTCGATCCAGCACAATGAGCTTCACGTTATTGTCGGCCTCCTTGATGCTTAATTCGATGAACTTGGCGGCGGCGGCCTTGACGGCAACGGGGTTGTTCGTGAGCGCGGTAAGTGACGATGCGGCCTCATATACCACAGTAGAAGCTCCGGCTTCTAGCAAATCGAAGATTAATCTCAGATACCGTGCCTTTCCTTGTTAGCGAGTGGAAGCTTAGGGCGTCAGAGTATGCACCAACCTTATTCTGCGAGTTCTGGACAGCGTCCTTGCGTATGAACTCGAGTTCGACGAGTTGGAGAAGCTCCTCGGCGTTGGGTATGCCCTCAAAGACGGAACTCAAGTATAGTAGCGCAGCATCATGATTGATACTGGCTAATGCAGCAAATGCATTTCTCTTGCATGTGGGATCGGTCTCACTCTGCAAGAAGGTGGAGATGAGCTCGGCAGCGTCCGGAATGAGTGACGGCGAGTGGGAGTATATGGACGAGACGGCGAATACGGCGTTCTTTCGTACGTACGCATGCCGGTGTTCGAGGCAAGATCGTGCCGATGACAGGAGAGGCTCGATGAGCTCGGGTTCGCGCAGCTTGCACAGGAACCGCAAGGTGTTTCCGCGGATGTACTCATTGGCGTGCTGAAGATCGTTTCGAATGCCATTGCTAGAATTGACCAGAATTAGAATCTGGCCCGAGTGTAGGTGATGCCCAATAGTAGCAGCACTCACCAAACCAAGATCATCTCCTGCTTCAACTTCCCGCTGGAGTCGAGCTTGGGACAAATTTCATAGTAGAAGTAAAGGAGCTTTTTGAGAGGCTTGTATTTTGAGGGCATGACGAATCGAATGATGTGCATGAGAAGGGCCGGCATGGAATCGCCATTGAGCATAATTGTGAGAATGCGCTTCATGGTCTCGACCTTGGACTCGTCAGTGCCCTTCTCGAGCTGCGTGCGCAGGTCGGAGACGGTGGGCACATCGGCCGCATTGTCCTGATGGACGAGACTGTAGGCATTCTCCAGGAAGCCAGACATGGCGGCGTATGTAGTAGAACAGGCTTGCCGGAGGTGCTGAAGCCAGCTCTCTACTTTATCAATCGTCGGCTGCTCGAGAGGTGGTATCTTATGGCATGGCTGGCCCGGGCAACTAGAAACAGGTGGCACCAAGGGACGTGACAGCTTGCTGGGCGGGTCACGTGGGTCAATGGGTGAGCCACTTGTCACTGCACATGCGATAAGCGCTCGAGCTGCACAGCAGTGCTCGCAGTGGCTTGGGCGCTCCCGCAGAACCCGATGGTACCTAGGGCTCGGGTACATCGGTACTTCGTATCTACCTTACCTTAGGTACCCTACCTTTTCAAGGTGAAAGCTCCACCGAAATTCGAGATCCAGCTGCGTCTGCGCGCCGCATAGCCAAGCATCATTGTTCACAAGTCGCGAGTATCCATCGCCAAAGTCTCGTGAGCTGAGCTGAGCTGCACAACTCGCGCACCCAAGTTCTACAGTATCACAGATCAATACTACTATCGCTCTTCGCCCATCATGTCTGCGGCCAATGAGCCCTTCTATATCCGATACTAGTGAGAAAGCACTCATCTTAGAGGTCTGGTACAACAAAGTGTGCTGACCAGAGCGTCATGAATCAGCTCGGGGCACATGGGCCGCTTCGGTCATGAGTTTCTCGGTATGCTCCTCCCGTATCTTGAAGAATGCAAGCTGATCTGACTCTTGAGCCTGTCAGAGTTCGACTTCAGAGTGGTGGGCGATGGGCGTAGCGCTGTAGCCCGTTACGCCAACAATTCCAATTATCGCAATGACAGTCTGATTCGGAAAGAAAGTAGAGTCCCCATGAGCGCGAGATACCTGCCATTTTCTCCGGAGGCTTTATAAGGCTAACCTCGCGAAAGTGTGTGTCAGCTCTGTTCTTGTTGACGAGATCAAGCGCATCATCAAAACGAGCGAAATCATCAAGTAAGTTAAGACGCCTGCCTGGGACACGATGGGCAATATATTGACAAGCCAACAGAGAAGATGACTCCAAGTGGCCACAAAAGAACAAAGACGGCCGCCAGGAGCTTGAAATCAGGCTGGGCAATGATCACATCTCCTTCGAGGTAAGCGCTCTTCTTCACGGCGTTTACCGATAGGTAGAACCATACTCACGAGTCACAGACTGCCAAGATAGGATCTTTGGTCGACGTCACCGAGAGCGCTGACCCCGAAGGTTTGAGAGTATTCTACTACCTTGTCCAGGATCTCAAGGCACTAGTCTTCAGCCTGATAGCCTTGCATTTCAAGATCAAGCCGATCTAAGCTAGCAACACGAAGCGACCATTGTTCGACCATATGGGCCCGACAATCGCTGTTGCCGTTGGCCTCTTGGTCATCTGCGCAAATAGTCCGCCGTTCGGGTTTGGGAAGGGCTTCGAAATTAGGTGCTTGGTTCTCAACGGCTTTCGTCAGTCCCCGCGGATGACTCGCAGCTTGGAAACAACGAGGTCAAACAATGACATAGGCCGCCAAAATGGCGCCTGCTCAGAGCCGTCTACGCGAATGATGCCAGGTTGATGGGCCTCCGGCACTTGATATATGACAGAAGAGGCAATCGTCGCAGGGCTGGACGCGGTTGCATCAGGCGAAGAACCAAAGCCTACCTGCGACATGCATTGCTATCTTTTCATGATACTTAGCCAGGAGTTCGAATATCAATCGCATAACAAGGACCAGCCATTTTGTGCCGTCGATGACTGGCAGATTGTGTGGAAATCAAGTCTCTACGTCTTGTCTTACCTTGGTGAAAGATAAATTCTCTCTTAAAATGGCCGCTTGCACGTGCCTTCTAGTTGTTCCGCTACCCATGCGTTTCCACGGACCTGACTTGTCTACGATGCGCCACCACCGCCGCGCGCAGGAGAGACTCGGCTTTCAACTCGCTAGTCGACAGCGTCTATTCTTTGGGGTACGTCGTGGTTGGCTAGTGAATACACCAAGATGGCTAGTTGAATAGGTGTTGACGAAGAGCAAGTACCGCTCCTGGAGGAGGCGCCAATCTTTGGGTAGCCCGAGCAGCCGGCCCATCATAGCGGGCAAGTTGGCAAGATACTACGAAGTACAGGAAGTTAATTACACCGACACATGCTTCGGGACAGGACGTTTCGGTCCATGTACCTTGCCGGGCGGAAGGACGGATTCGACTGCCGCGGGAGCCTGCCACGGGAGCGAGTCCCGCGACATGATGCCACCTTACTACGGGCGAGCGGATGGGCTAGGCAAGACAGGAGGGAACCTGGTCAGGCAGACAAGTGAGACAGGTGGTGACCCTGCGGCAAAGACAAGTCAGCGGAACGATGGCATGGGAGAAGAGCCACCCTTTTGCATGCGCGGTCCGTCATATTGGCGCCCTAGGTTGGTTGCTATTGTCAAGCGGCGGGATGAGGGAGACCCAAGCGGGCAGACCCAAGCGGGCAGACCTCAGAGTACGACCCCAACCGCCACGGTCCATTTGTCCGTTTGCGCCGGAATCCCTAGACATGGACTATCTTTGCATCGCGGCGCGCCAAGTGTCATCGTAGGTGAGGCTGAAGAGTCGTCTCGATTGCGACGCTTGGCCGGACGTCTCAAACCAGGGAGGAGATAACTTCACTCATACTGCGTACGAAGTCGTGGTGCACGATGTGCACTCGGTAGAATCCAAAGGTCCCAATTCGACATTGTCCGTCTGCTCATGTACCATTAATGACCAGCATCATCTCGGCGAACAATGCTTTCCAGGACTTGACCCGATCATCTCGGAGTACATCATCTTGACTTTTGATGCGCACCTCAAGTCAAGGTGCAGTGGGCCATCGGGTTGGACGTTTCCGATCATTATTCATCGTCATGTTGCTCATCTTCATCAACAGACGGAAGCATTTGCTCCTTGGCGACTTACCGCCATACTGAGCTGCCCATCGGCACGCAGCAACATTGCTTTTACATGCTGCAGGGCATTGCATCTATGGCACGCCTTAAAACCCCAAAATGCGCGTTACTTGTGTAGCACTAGCGTTCGTTTGCTTACTGTGTGATCCCTTGTGCAGTACATGCGAGAGTGGGAACTCTTACACTTTGTGGCATGTATAATCTCACAGCACAGTAGCAGAAGCTTCTGCAAAAACACTGTACAACCATGGTCGCCCGGCAATGCCAACCCAACTTACTGACGGGCGCGCACCCAAGACTCCTGAGGCCCATTCCGCCCGATATTTGATCTTTCGCTCCCCATCCAGACCGGATAAAACGTGCTTCCTCTTGCTCCCGTACCATCTCGCCTCTCGCTCTCACGTATCAAGAGCGGCCTCTCGAAATCGCATCGAGTTCAAAGGGCGGTCATCTCATCGCGGCAATGCGCTGATCGGACTGACCGATAACGGGCTTCCATGATCAATATCGCCACCTCACCACACCTCCGGTGGTGATAGTCCATCGTGTCCCCCGCGCTCTGCCTCTCTCGCTTCAATTGTCTCAACGGGAGGCATTTGGGTCTGTTCTCGCGATTGGCGCTTCTGCGCGGGAAATCTGGCTTGAGCAAAAGCCGTAAAGGCCTCGGCTTGCGGTTGGACAATTACCGACGTGCGCCGCCGTCATTGAAACAAGGGTCATCATCCCAGCTCCATTCGCGGCATTTCCCCTCTCATCCGACTCTTGCACCCGACTTCAACGACGATGCCGACTCCATCATCCAATCAGCCACCCGATCCCTCCTCGCCGCCTCCCTTTAACTTTTCGACCTGTCCCGAAGACGCTCCGTTTCCACCTCGCCCATCTCATAACATCGATTCCACGTCGACACCAGACGACGATCGGATCGAGGTTCGGCCAGAGTCCTCGCTTGGCAGCTCATCGCCGCGCGCACACAATCCCCACGTCGACCGAGAAGAATACATTGCTGGCCCCGATGTTGATGTGCCCGGTAGGCAGGCGTCCTCTGGACCTACATCGAGAGCCACCACCCAGTCTCCGGGTCCGCAGTCCACCGCCACGCAGATGACATCACCGGTGCCCAGTGGTACAGATAATGAAAACGCCAAAGTATGCGACTCGGCACTCGACGCTCCCACCAGTCAATCGGCCTCGCACGTATCTAGACGCTCTCTCGGGGGCAGTGCGGTTTCTTTCGCCCGCGATATAGATCAGGAACTCGCTCTCGACGGTGAGGAAGATGTTACGTCCTTTTCAACCTCCATGGGGGTGGACTATCCTAAATTGAGGGTAAGCGCGGTGGCAGACTCGTGAACGGCCTGATTTCATACTTACTGGTCTTAGACGAATCCGATTGCGCCGTCATCATATCTGCGCCCGGGCAGCAGGTTTCATGGGACACAGCAGTCCGAAAGGCAGGTTTACGAGGTTCAGGTTGAAATCAAACACGTTGATATGCGGGATTCATTTCTCTGCGGTTACCTCCGCATTCAAGGTTAGCGAGTTGTTCAGTGCGTCAGTGTTGTGCTCTACTAATGAGCTCATCAGGTCTGACGGAAGATCACCCAACTTTAACAACATACTTTGAAGGCGAAATTATAGGATCGAAACATGGCTTTGTTACCCAACATGAGGACTGGGGCGCCAGTCTGAAAACCGACATGAACCATTGGAGCAAATTCAGTGCGTTTCGTCCCTATCAAAAGCATTTTCGCAAGGGTCCCGTCGCCATCCAAGACGTCGCCCAACGAGAGAATATCTTCATGCGCTGGAAGGAACACTTTCTGGTACCCGACCATCGCGTCCGCACCATTACAGGCGCCAGTTTCGAGGGTTTCTATTACATCTGCTTCAACCAGCTTAAGGGCGAGGTGAATGGGATATACTTTCACTCAAAAAGCGAGAAGTAAGCCTTTCCCTCCAACGGTCGGACGAGCCGGTTACAGGTACTAACGCACCTCTCAGGTTCCAACAGTTGGAGTTGAAGCATGTTCCAAATCGTGGATGTTTCAGCGCTACGGAGTTTCGGTGAAAATCTACATCTAAAGACTTGATACCTTGATTTAGCGACCTAACGGACGTCCTTTGTTTTGCTTTTTCTACTCCAAACACCCCACGACCATTATTGGTGGATAGGGAGATGAGTTACGATATCCAACACAGCTTGACATGTTGTTGGCAGTGTTTTCGCGCATAGCTGGTCCAAATATGGCCGAGTGAGGAATACCATCCCACACCATAGGTTGCTGCCCTTTCCCACACAAGGAAGGGAAGGTGGTATTTGTGGAGAGACCGCTTGATGCGGCGCATAAGCAACCTGGGATCATGGCACAAACTGGCTTGAGCGGGACGACCAGACCGGAGCTGGGTGAGCTGCTTCTGCTAGTCTATCGTCTCGAACTTTCTGAAGTAGCCTCGACGAAATGGATTCAGTTCATCCGCCGTCGTGCCCGTATGCTTGACGCCGATCCGAGTCTCGTGGGCTTCGAGTACCTCCTTTGAAACCTTCTCATCCGCGATTCGTTGGTAAGTTATCAGTCGCCTCGACCCTGCCAGTAATATCAGTGCATGTCATGAGCTTTGAGGCTGATGAAGCTGGCAAGAGGAATCATGCCGTGTCACGATGATTCGTCTCCACGCATGATTTGACAAAGCACTGCGAGCGAACATGCTTACATTTATTGAAAACTTGTACACAGATAGTGACGAGCTCTAGACGTGGGTGCAAGGGCACTGGGATTTCTTGCTCCTCGTCATTGGCCGTTGGCATCCAAAATGATAGCCTTCCGTGATCGACAAGTGTACGTGCCGCAAACTCGAGAATATCGTCGAGCATAGCCATGAAACTATATGGCTTCTTCGGCGGAACATAGTCTGGAAGACTAAGTCAACTGTTAGCTCCTCGTCATCACGCTGTTCGATGCCAACCACAATTAAGGGCGATGAATCGTCGACGGGGTTGCCACGACTAACCCAGATTTCTTGATGCCCTGCTCGATGAGCCACGGGGTCTTTTCAGGATCCCTGAGGCCAAGGACACGAAGGCCCTCCCTAACACCGTACGGAGGATCGCAGACAATACCGTCCCACATCCTTGCGCCGAACCGGATGGGCGTATTTGTCAGGTCTGCTGCGAACATGTCACCCAGACAGCTCTTTAGGCCATACTGGGCGAAATTCCCTTCGAGGCTCCTGCTTCCGCCCTCCCCACGAATACTTCGACCATCGATGTCGCTTCCCCATCCCATGGCTCCGAAATGTGCACATGCAATAGGGAACGAGCCGGTCCCGACAAAGGGGTCGTAGAATAGTTTGCCGGGGGCTGCTAGAGCGATGTTTGCGGTGACGAGGGCCAGTTCGGAATCCATGCTCGTGGTCGAGATGTATCCTCTCTTTTTCAAGTCAAACTTGAGAACGACGTCTCGTGACGTAGCGGCCACGAAGCGACCAAAATGAATCATGTCGGGCTTCTCGATGCCGAGAGGCACACTGTCGCATTGCCATTGCTCAAAGACGGTGAAAACATGATCGGGTCCGGACATACGGATAGGGCCCTCGAACGGGAGGTAGTTGAAGGAGTTGATGATGGCCAGTCTCTGCGAACTTGTGCGAGTTCCCTGGAAGGAGTCGAAGAGAAACTTGAATGATGGCTCCCTATAATCAGGCCATAGGTGGTTGGTCCTTGCCTTGACGGATTCATGTAAGTCATCCAGGGTAGCGCCAGAGCCCCAGAGCTCATGGATGGACTGTGCTAGTATTGATCTCCTGACCAGTCGTTGAGCAGCCTCAACGGAGGGAACCCTGACGAGACAAAATGGGCACTTCAGCACGTTAGGAACAATGAAACGTAAGACTTGCCCTTTATGATGAAACTCACCTCATTTGTGTACTGGACGACTTCCAAGTCGACGCCTTCCACCACGGCTAGCGCCTCAATTTCAGCCCGCCTGAAAGACTCGTGCGTCTGCGCAAACTTGATGATGAAGTCCATGACTACAGGCAAAGTTGCGGGTGACGGTTTCTGCGATCCGTCTGCCGTTGATAGCGTGACTCTTGCTCGGTGTCAAGGCAGATCCATCAACCCTGTTATTTCTTGACCATGAGATGTTATATGAGCCATATGCCGTCGAGAAAAATAAGAAGTACCTGAATTTCCGGTTCGAACCGTGTATAATACCAATATCGCAGTTGAGTCGGATCTGTTGTTTGATGCGTAGTTGCGAGTTCAATGCAAAGAGTCCACCTTAAAAATTTCCGGTGCACCTGCCTAGGAACCTTTGCCCGCTCTTTCTCATTTGAGTCGCAAAATTTCACCGACAAAGTTCCGCGCCTGGCTGGACTCTACCAACACACAGCGCTACATGCAATTTGTTTCGTTGATATATCAGTCCCATGGGAGTTCGAGGATTGCATCAAATTAAGGATCGCTTGATCTTGAGACCTCGCAGTTGCAGAGACGAGGGGGCAGAGGCGCCCACTTCACCTTCAGCACCTGCAGTACTGTATCTGCAAGCCCCTAATTAAAGCGTCGACACGCCTCTCAACGAGATCGAACCGACACAACGTTCATCAGCCCTCTAGAACTAGGAAGTCATCATATCTGATGCAATGATGTTTCCACAGCCCCCAGGATCCGTTTACCAGTCGCCCAAGTGCTTTGTTACATATGGCACAATGGGCCATGTTGACCCAAAGCAGCCGCCGCTACGGAATAAGCCGTGGAACGTGATTTCATCGCAACATTTTGTTCACAAGGTATTGCAGTCCTCCACCACAGAGTTTCTACAATGAGGCGACAGTGAGAATGGATCGAGCTAAATATTCAGTAGATTGATCTGCTTGCTCCGGAAGAATGCTTGCCTCTTTTACGACAAAAGTTACTGGAGCAATGCGAACAGCCGGTGTACGCGCGCGTCAGCATGACTTTATTGCAATGGTTGGAAACCGACGGACTAATTGAATGTGTCAAGAAAGGTAAGAAACTGGATCCTGACGATTGGGGGCTTTCTGACACGTCTATTCTATCACAGGAGAGGTCTTAGTCATGTCCGAAGGCTGGACAACTACGGATAATGCGTTTGGACTCCATCGAGGTATCGACGCAACGTTTAATCTTTCAGACTGGATCAACTCTAATGATTCTAGGCCAATTAACCATGCATCTTGACAAGGCCACATATGAGCGAGCAGGGCTGACCGGAAAACCACATGGCGCCAAAGGCAGCCGAGGTGGAAAGCCAAGATGGAGTGAGTCCCCGGATGTCCGAGGCCCCCCCTCTCAGGCTCATGCTTCTGATACATAAAGCTAGTTGTCACTTGCGATCTTACTTCTCCGTCGATGGTGCGCGGAAAGAAGGGATTCGGCAGGCTTCTATATGCCTGTCAAAACGTCTTTGACCAACCTCTGACTTGGCTCGTCTGCAGTAACAGTATGACAGGTACGCTCTTGTCCCGGGACCATATGAAAGTTTCTTACAAGGAGATTCTGACGTTTCTTATACAGAAAACTGCCTCCAGGCCTTGGACAAATATTCACCCGTAAAGTACACCGTGACGCCAAACATACTCGAGACCCGCGAGGTTCCACATGTTGAGCTTGGTATCTCAACATCAATCCTGGTCCAAGGAGATCGAACGGTTCTGGAAGATACCGCAACCGAATTATATGAGTGGCTCTCGCTGATACGGCTGCAAAGCCCTCGGGCCAATTTCGGCGACGTCATTGACCCGTTCCTTTCGCGATATCGCTGTCCGGATAACGAAGGCGGCAAGGCGCAGATTTGCATGCTAAGCTGGCAAGGTTTCTTTTCCGCATCATGGATCCGTCATGTAGTCATGGAAACGCTCGAGGCCTGCTCGCCGCAGACATGGTTTTCCATTAGCGCTACGAGCTTCGCGCGAAACGTTCCTGGGAACTCAAGCGACTTGACATTGCTCAGACCATCAGGGCAAGCAAATGAATATCTCATGTGGGATATCCCGAGTCTTGACTGAGAAGAGCCTAAGCATGCTTGGGGCGGACATTACGCTCCTCGCCTATGCCCTGATCCAAGATGGCATCTTCCACCAGCTTTCGCAGATCGGCTTGTCCGGCTGGAGTATCAAAGTCATCCCGCTGTGCGAGCTCCTCGATACGCCGGCGAAACTCGGGGTCAACCTCGTTGGGAACATCCTCGGTTTGATCCATGGTTCCCATGGTGAAGTTGAGACCCTCAATTGCGGGTGGATTACTCATATCTGGTCGCGCAGCGGCTGGCGGCGTCGCACCGCCGGTTCTACCGTCAGACGAGCCGACAGACTTGAGATATGCTGCAACGGCTGGAAAGTCGCCATCTGTGTCAATCTTTTCCGCAGCAGTCAGGCCGTCTTGTCCCCGATGTTGGACGTCAACGGACAGCTCCTCAACAAGTACCTTTGCGGCCTCAACCGTCTCGACGACGAAAAGCGCGGTTTCATCGTCCTCATCAGTGATATTGACATCAACATGCAGCTCGCGGACAAGTACGCGAAGTAATCCGAGGTGATTGTAGCTGGCGGCAGCATGTACCAGACTGTAACCATGCTCATCTTGCTGAGAAGCGACGGCGGGGTTCTCTCGAAGGAGGGGCAGCAGCGCTGGGCTGTTGTCGGCGGCAAGCAGGAAAGGGTTAGGAGGGTTGCCCATGATGCGTACTTTCAGGCCGTATGGTCCTGTAAAGAGAAGGCTGTGGAAGTTTTCAGCGGCCTGACAATATGCGAAGCATTCGCTCCAAGGGCTTCATGCGACACGCACTGTATATCAAAGGCCCTAGATGGCCGGCTGTGCTGGTTGGAGGAGTTATGTTATAAATGGATGTTCGAGGCGACAAGGGCTTTGGAAAATGCGCCGCGACTGAAAAGTTGGCGACGCTGGACCATGCGACTCGCTTGTGGAGCTCCAGATTGGTGGAGAGATCGAGGTGTTCTTCCACTCTGCGATGAACGGGGTTTAATGGTAGTATGTACTTCGTATTGAAGTTCACAACCGATAACACTGACAGTAGCCTACAGTACAAAGGTAATGTAGTAGCATCGAGGGACCTTGAGAGCTGGGATGAAAGGTCTGGGCCGTTTCGAAGTCATGAGTGAAAGAGCCGCTTGAGTACCCACAAGGTACCTCACTGCCAACCCATGAACGCGATCCGAAAAAAAGTTCCTTTAAGTATCTAGGCATGTTGAGAAGATTCTTGTTGCACTCCGGTCGACCTTCCGCTTGTAGGCGCTGAACTCATTACATACTGCAGGCACCATTTGGTCCCATCGCAGAAGTGTTCAAAGAAGTACCAGTCTCTGCGCAACTTACTGGACTCTACCTTATTGTCTCGCCTAACGAGCTTTTGCATCGTTGGTGAGTCACGCCGCCTCTTTCCGTGCCCATGCGCTCCAAGACGAAGTATGCGCCTGAAAATTGAACTGACTCGATATCGCGGAGGGTCTCCAAAGCTGCCGTTCCCGCTGGTAGGAATATTCCAACGCACTCCTACTGTACTTGGTTGCCAGCTATTAGTTACCTTACCTTATCTTCGTCATAAAAGATCCCACAGCCAGCGGCCAGTTGCGGGTGTTCTTCACTACACCTTTCCTTCCACTAACGGACCCCTTGAGAAAGAGGATACTGTTCCAAGGTCCAACACTTAAGTCGCTCCTTCCAGCACGCACTCACGCGTGTATCCATGCACGAGTGAGTGAGAATTCATCACTTAAGCCGGATACTAGGCGGTAGCTGCAATCACACTTTAGCCGTAGAGCCAGTCGTGCTGATGACTCTCGCTTCGAAAATTCATCACAAGCTGCCGAGTCTCATCATATCGGCTCGCCATCACATTTGCACCGACGCCGGCTTTCTTGGTACTTCGAGGTCAACCCAGACGAGACTCTTCCTCTCGCGAACCATGGCAACCGCAGTGCCTCGGGTCACCCAGGACGCCGAGGAGGTCAGCCGTGTGCTTGATGCACTCGAGTTGGCGAGAAAGGACAAGAAGAGCGGCGGGTTCGCCGTCAAGAAGACGACTTTTGATGTCAAGTCGAGTCAAAAAGGCATAAAAGTCGACTCTTGGAGACTTCAGGACTGGGACTACAAGCGCCGAGGTCTGCCCACGTATGCCCGTGGTCTTTTTACCACCAAAGGTCGAGACGGGACGCCCGAAATCGCTGTCCGGGGCTACGACAAGTTTTTCAACGTCGGTGAAGTCAGAGAAACGGCATGGGACTTTATCTTTGCCAAAACAAAGGCTCCCTACGAGCTGAGTCTCAAGGAGAACGGCTGCATCATCTTCATCTCTGGCCTCGAAGACGGAACTCTCCTCGTCTGCAGCAAACACTCTACAGGTGACCGCCAAGGTGTCGAAGTCAGTCATGCTGGAGCAGGAGAGGTTCGTTTGGACAAACAACTGGCTGCCATTGGCAAGACTCGTCTAGATCTCGCTCGCGAGCTTCGTCAGCGGAATGCGACTGCCGTCGTCGAGCTTTGTGACGACACATTCGAGGAGCACGTTTTGGCTTATGGTCCGGAAAAGGCCGGTCTCTATCTTCATGGCATCAATCTTAATCTCCCTCGTTTCGCAACCTATCCGGGCCAGGCAGTGCAAGAATTCGCTGATCAGTGGGGCTTCCGCAAGACTGGCCTCATTGTCATGAACGACGTCCACCAGGTCAAGGCCTTTCTGGAAGAAGCCGCCAACACTGGAGCACACGAAGGCCGCGACATTGAAGGGTTTGTCATTCGTTGTAAGATGAGTCCCAATCCGGAAACTCACCCCTACGAGGACTGGTTTTTCAAGTTCAAATTCGAGGAGCCCTACCTCATGTATCGACAGTGGCGAGAGTGCACCAAAGCTCTCATTAACAACAGACTGCCAAAATTCAAGAAGCACCAGAAAATTACCGCGGAATATCTCCAATACGCTCGACAGCGCCTTGCTGCGGATCCTCAGCTTGGACAGATGTACAACCAAAACCACGGCATAATCGCTCTGCGTGATGATTTTCTCAAGTACCGGAACATCAAGGGTTCTGAGGCGGCCAACATGGACTCTGGAGAGCCCGAACCAATGCCCGACGTCACTGGAAACGTCATTCTCTGTCCCATTGCAACTCTTGGTTGCGGCAAGACCACTATAGCTCTGGCACTCACCAATCTCTTTGGATGGGGTCATATTCAAAACGACAACATTTCCGGCAAGGGCCGGCCCCCGCGGTTTACCAAGGCCCTCCTTGACTTGCTCAAGGAGCACCCCGTGGCATTCGCCGACCGTAACAATGCACAGAGACATGAGAGAAGACAACTGATTGGCGACGTTAGACAGCAGGGTTCCGCAGCAAAAATCGTTTGTCTCAATTTTCGCCATGACGAGGAGTCCATTGACGAGATCCGACGCGTGGCGCGTGAGAGAGTCGTAGCTCGCGGCGACAATCATCAGACGATCCGAGCTGCGACGGACGCGCAAAAGGCCACACAGATTATGGAATCATTTTACCAGAGATTCGAACCTTGCGATCCCAGCGGCACCACGGGTGACGATTTTGATGTCATTATTGACCTGGACCCTACGGTTAGCAGCCGTGAAAACCTCGAGACAGTCGTCAAACAGCTTCATCAGACTTTCCCGAACTTGGTGAAGGACGTCCCTGCTGCCGAGCAACTTGACGCTGCCATCGAGGTAGCCTTGGGCTATAAACCAAACTTCAGGCATGAAATCCCCGATCGTACGAACAAAGGTTCCAAGGACAACCAGCAGACGCAACCGCAGAAAAAGGCCAAGAAGAAGCCGCTGGAGTACATGTCCGTGGATGTCTCTCGTGATTCCATCAACGCGGCACTGGAGCAAGCATTCCAAAACTCGGAAGCACAGGTGTCGTCCTTTTACATGCAGCTGAAGCACTCTCGACGAGTGCAGCACAGATTCCACGTTACTCTGATGCATCGCGCAACCTTGGCCGAGCATCCCGAACTATGGCAACAGTACCTGCGCCTTCACGAAGCGTCCGGTGGTACGGACGGGCAGCTCGGAAGTTGCGAATTGATGCTGGAACGGGTGAGTGCTCTCGCCATGTGATGTGAAATCAACTGCTAACCCGGTCAGGTTGTCTTTGACGATCGGATCATGGCAATTGTAGTTCGCATCATCGATGAGGAAGGAAAGTGGCAATGTGTCAACCGTGTAGCCCACATCACGGTTGGCACTCGAGACGATTCGGTCAAGCCCAAGGAGAGCAATGAACTGCTGGCGAGATGGCTCGAGGAAGGCACCTCCGAGGGTCGTATTAAGGAAGTCGTTTTTGAGCAGAGGCCAGTTGTAAAGGGCGATATCAGGGGCGTATTGGCAAGATAGAAAACCCACGAACAGGCGTTCTCCGGTATGAGAAGTCAGGTAATGTCGGCAAATCAGCATGATGGGGCATATTTGTATAAAAACTAGGCATGGCAGCGCCATTGATATTCGCAGCGAAAACAATAAGAACGCTATACTGTACATCGCAGCCTCACCATATTCAGCCCATTGCAATATCAAGAACGTGTCGTCTAGGCAACAAAATCATGACGTACTAGCAACTCAACGTCGCAATTGCATTTCTTACTCACGGGCCTGGCCGGCGTAATCATTCGTCGTCTAGTATATGACTGGCTATTCTGCCAAAGAGGGGAACCTCGTATCTGGGAGCGAATCATGCGTCAGTGAAGAGCTTTATACGCATGGGAGGCCACCAAGACGATGCTGACCTGTCTAATGTTTCTGCGTCCTTGTACGCTCGCATGGTGAGAAGCGCAATGGAGGCCAAGTCACCGATAATGAGGATCCAGCTCAAGAATCGAGACCAGGAGAGGATGATGTGAAGTACCAGAGCAGCGGTGAAGAGCAAGGCAGATTGCCATGCATGAAACCTAACGACATATACAGTCAACGACCGAAGCTTTCTTGGACTCAAGCGTAGTGAAGACGGCAAAGTGGGATGCTGCGCTGTGCTGAGGGAGACTCAGGCGTCGCTGAGAGACGTACCTCACATAGTCGCTATTGCGCTCCAGGATCAAGAGAAGAATGGCGCCGATGGGTGGCACGGCCAGGTACGCCAGGCATGCCTCGTAATCAAGCCGCAGGCCGAGGCTCGTGTCAAACTCACTGACATGAGCGGAAGCCGGGTACGCGCCGGGAATGGAGCCAAGAGCCGACGTGGACGGGCCGGCGGCGGCAGCGACGGCGGCGCCACCATGATGGCCGTCAAAGCCGCTCCAGGCGCGCTGAGGCTGTGGGTGCTGAAGCGGCGGCGGGCTCTTGCTGGCGCCGGCGTATGCGTCGAGTGATGCGCGCGGCGACGCGGCTGCGAACTCGGGAGAGGCGACCCGCGAGTGTTCGGGGGGAGACGACTGGTAAGGGGCGAAGTCCATGGCGGTGGCGCGTTGGCGAGGGAGATGGTTTACGCCGGGGGCATGACTTCGGTCTTCGACGGGGGAGGTACAGGAGTCGTGACTACGTATGACACGTTCGTGATTTAATGTACTGCTGCGATGAAGCCGGGCGACGACGTGGCTTTCGATGCGCCGTCTACGAGGAAGGAGCTTTTTGGTAATTCGATGGGTTGGATTCGACGTGTCGCGAGGGAAAGCGTGTTAAGTGTCGTCGATCGAAATCGTAGACGGGCGGGTGCTGTCGTTTGCGCGCCCGGAGCTGTACGGTACTGTAGTGGCACGGAAATGACTGGACGGGTGCAGCTCAGAGGCTGGTGAATTAAGTCGGAGCCTCAGGAGGTCGAGGAGCGCTCTGCTTGCTGAACTTTTTGCGTCTGCAAGGCTGACACGGCGCAGGGTCTTTACATCATGGGAGCTGCGAGGACGAATGGCGAAGGATAGGCCTAATGGAAAGGAGGAAGGGGCCCGCGGGGGGGGGGGGGGGGGGGGGGGGGGGGGGAGGGGGGGGAGGAGGAGGAGGAGGAAGGGGGGGGGGGGGGGGGGGGGGGGGGGGGGGGGGGGGGGGGGGTTCCGCGGGAGATGCCGAGGCACCACCGGACTTCGTACTGCAAGTCGCGAGTACCCAGCTCTATACGTCACGTTTCTGCGAATATGATACCAACTTACCTAGTGCTTAATCTGCCAAAACCTAGGTGATCACATCCCGCCCATGTCATCTTCGCGATGTCCAAATTACCTACGAAGTACTGCTTACCTATGGTACCTAGATAAGTATCTACCGGCTTGCTGTGAGTAGACAGAAGAGCACAATGCCGTCCCACCACTTGATAGTAGGGGGGTCCATCAAGGCTGAGCGAGTCTCGACACATGCCTCTTGTGACTGGAGTCGTACGTACTACCTTAGCCATCGTCGCCGTGTGATTGAGCTCATGAGCCAGAGCAGCATGCTTGAAAAGTATTGTACAGTTACAGACAGATGCACTCGCCATGTCGAGGCCTAAAAGTCTTTGAACGCCAGGTATAGTATTCGGCCGTTTCCGAGCATGCGGGAAAAACAAAGATGCTCACGCCGAGTTCACTTAGACTCTTCTTCCAGCTGCATCTTGCGACCCTCCAAGGCGAGCCATATGTTGCGTCCACCACCTTCCAGGGCAGTTGTGATGCCGAGACCAGCACCCTGGAGAACGCCGACCAACTGACTGCGGAGCCCATCCCGTCCTCCTTGAATGCCTCCCACCCACGCCACGCCACTCTGGTCAAAAATCTTACCCTCGATCCGTCCTCCAACGAGAATGATCTTGGCCAGCGCGTTCTGACATATCGGATCGTGAAAGCCAGGGTTCTTCTTGCGCGTTGGCGCCGGGAACTTCCCCGGAACAGGGGAAAGCACGCTCAGAGCAGCGGCTAGGTGTGCTGGCGAGACGACAGGCAGTATCAAGGCGGCCAGGGGCCCAACCATGAGCGGTTCTATTTGCGCGTACGAAGAATCCGGCGGGATAGGGGTGTTGCGGATAGCGTCGTACGCGGATTGCGAAAGATCGTGAACGAGCGGCCTTGTTGCAGTCTGGCGGGCGGCGTCCACTAGACCCACATCTGCCTCGGGCTTATGAAACTCGATGATCTTCAAGGCAACGTCAAACATGTTTGTCCTGAGGACTTGAAGCTGTATCGTCGTCGACAAATTCAGCTCGCCATCGTCGGTGGAACTTTGAGTAGGCACAGCCTCGAGGGCCTTTTTGAGCTCGCGCCGCACCGCTGCCCACTCCGGAGCCGTCAAGTTGCTGTGCTGAAAGAAAAGTATGATTGGGCTCGTCCGGAGCAGAGATGTGTATGTCCTGATCAACTGGCTTTTTCTCGTCTCGACGGGACGCGCGCTCGAAGGTTTGGTGGTGTGGATGTTTCTCAGAGGCAGCTGAGCAGTCGTGGCCCGAGATATCGAGGCCGCAGCTTCAGTAGCCTCCGCTGGCGAAGTCGACGAGAATTGTCGACAGCATACGAAGCTCCAGGAAAGCGAGCGGTTTGAGCTATGCGAGGCCAGGCTTCGAATGCAGGGCCGAACGGCCACTGCTAGTTTCCGCGCCATTGGCGTGATGAATGGCCGAAATGAGCAGCAGAAAGACTGCGCCCTAAGATTCGGCTACTTGTTTCACGAGGATTATTGCGAATTGCCGCGAGCCGGTCGGAGAACCTGCTGGCGAGAAAGCTGGCAACGGAGCAAATCTTCAGAGCCCTCGCCGGGTTCCAGGTTCAATTAGCGCTCTCAGATGGGTCCCGTCCGGGCGTGCAGAGTTGAAGGCGGTGGCTTCAGTACTGGTCCGCACGTGTGTACTCTACTTCTGATGGCGCACGTGTGAGATATCTTTACTGTGTACCATAGATAGATAGGTGGCGAAGCAGCCACTTAATCCCGGTCTACACGGTACGTGGGAATTATTTGACACGGTGGAAAGTGTCGGTACATTAAGCTTCAGGATTAGTAACGCACTAGCGCCAAGGTCGACTGCTCGCCCAAAACTCGTGCTCAGCCATCTGCCTAGAGGTAGGTACCTCTCTGCCAACCACGGTCCACCTCAAGTTGCTTCCCATCGCGAGCTGCACCTCTGCTCAGACTCCCTCGATCATCTCGCCCCCCCCCCTTCCCACAAAGCATTACGACTAGCCACCTTCGTCTCTCATCGCCCCGGAAACCCAAGAAGCTTTTGGGGAAGTTGACGAACCCACCAACTGCTTGATTCTCATAGAAGCTTCTTCTCTCCCTACTCATAGCTACGGCCTCGTCGGGAGCTCCGACGGTCCATCATCATGTCAACACTCGAGGAGCTCGACGATCTCGACCGCATGGGGAAGGACAACCGCAGAGATGACGAGAGTCGGCCGGATCAAAAGAAGAGCGACGGCGACGAGGTAATGAAAGACAAGGACGACGACGTTCTTGATGACGAAATTTGGAACCTCAGCACCCAGGACATCCTGACGCGGAAGCGGCTTCTGGAAAACGACTCACGAATTATGAAGAGCGAATTATCCAGGTTGTCACACGAAAAGGCAGCAATGGGTGAGAAGATCAAGGACAATGTTGACAAAATCGCTAATAACAGGTACGTGGCCTCATCCAAGGACACTACGCCACCGCCCTGGACTCGCTTCATCTGTATACTGACCTATATGCCACAGACAATTGCCTTACCTTGTCGGTAATGTTGTCGAGCTACTCGACCTTGATCCTACAGCCGAATCATCAGAGGAGGGCGCCAATATCGACTTGGACGCGACTCGAGTGGGCAAGTCGGCTGTCATCAAGACGTCCACGCGACAGACCATCTTCCTGCCACTCATTGGTCTCGTCGACTCGGAGAAGCTGAAACCAGGCGATCTCATCGGAGTAAATAAGGACTCTTACCTCATCCTTGACACCCTACCAGCCGAATACGATAGTCGCGTCAAGGCTATGGAGGTGGATGAGAAGCCCACGGAGCAGTATACCGATGTTGGAGGATTGGACAAACAGATCGAGGAGCTTGTTGAGGCTATTGTTTGGCCGATGAAAGAGGCTGATCGATTCAAGAAGATCGGTATCAAGGCTCCGAAAGGTATGACTCGCTACGCTCCGCAGCTTATATGGTTACATCCCCAGAATCGTCCTTTCTACTCGCGCACCGCCGTGGATCGCCAAATGAGGCAGCTTTCTAACGCAAGAGTCAAACTATTTAGGTGCTTTGATGTACGGCCCCCCCGGTACAGGCAAGACACTGCTGGCAAGGGCCTGCGCCGCACAAACAGATGCCACGTTCCTCAAACTCGCCGGACCACAGCTCGTGCAAATGTTCATAGGCGATGGTGCAAAGTTGGTACGAGATTGCTTCGCTTTGGCAAAGGAGAAGGCGCCAGCCATCATTTTCATCGACGAACTCGACGCTGTAGGCACGAAACGATTCGATAGCGAGAAAAGCGGCGATCGAGAAGTACAACGTACCATGCTGGAACTGCTTAACCAATTAGATGGCTTCGCCTCGGACGACAGGATCAAAGTATTAGCGGCGACAAACCGAGTAGATGTCCTGGATCCTGCCTTACTCCGCTCAGGACGTCTAGATCGCAAAATCGAGTTCCCCTTGCCAAACGAGGAGGCTCGCGCCCAGATTCTAAAAATTCACTCCCGGAAGATGAAGGTGGACCCCGGAGTCAACTGGAGCGAGTTGGCGCGCAGCACCGATGAATTCGGAGGCGCCATGCTGAAGGCGGTATGCGTCGAAGCGGGCATGATCGCGTTGCGGTCCGGCAAGAACAAGATTGGACACGAGCACTACGTGGACGCGATTGCAGAGGTGCAAGCGAAGAAGAAGGATGTAAGTGGACACTTCACTGCGAACCTTGGACAGCAAGATGAGCTAATCTGGCGGCACAGACGGTCAACTTTTACGCTTAAACTCTGCGCACTACGTCCAGGGTTGCTACGTTCAGGCGCGAATAATGCCGCCGCACTATGCAGAGCGATACCTCGGGTTCGGGTGGGTGGTTCGTGTAGATTAGCATCGCATACAAGTATGGTTGAAGGCGTTCTCGCGAAGCCAGGATCGCGCATTTAGCGTTGCGTAGTGCAGCGTAGTGCAGAAACGGCAGCGTTTTCTGGCAATTGATACGGTACACCAGCGCGAAGTGGTTCGTCGGTTACTCGACGTCGAGTAACTTGGGGCCGTATCATTTCTGGCTAGATCTCTTGCGCCGCGTCGTCTTGTAATTGCTCGTTATTCGTGATATAACCTTGGCGAGTCACTGAGGGCTGAAGCTAGTGGGGCCCGTTGGATAGCCGTCTTACTCCGGACGCTTTACTCCAGCTTGTTTGCAAGACTGGACGATGGTGATGTCAAGGTCACCTATGAATTACCGTATTCTGGCGCGCATCTTTCGCTCCTGACAGATCTCAAATGTAAGCCCGAGATTTCAAGCTGTTCTGTCTACTTTGTCCGAATGCGTGTGATACGTAATTAACTGTTTGACGCTACCTTCGTACCTAGGTAGGCAAAGAGTGCGGATAGGGGAACCATGGAATGCATACCCTCGTCATTGCAGCCCACCCTTGTCAAATCCAGAGCTCAATGAGTCTCGGTTCGACCTACGTAGGTAGGTAGGTACTACAGCACTGTACAGTTTAGTAACTTATATGGAGGGCTTGAGCTTGCCTGCAGTGATGCTCACGTCTCGAAGGAGTGCCTACATTACCCACTCAGAGAGTTGACGTGCCGCGTACCATCGCGCGCCAAGCCGAGTTACGGTCACGATTTTGACGATTTTTATAGTTCTGATATAGGTCCTAAAATCTATTAGGCTCTCTAAAATCGTGATTAGGGGTCTAAATCGTGATAGAGAGGTAAGAACGTTTTGGTACCCGTGTTATATATCGCTTTCGTAACCCGGCAGCGCGACCGATAGTAGATACCTTACCTTAGTCCTCGCGACTGCCTAGGTAGGTACTACCTAGTTACTTTCAAATGGCATGACGCAGGCCACCTGGCGCTCCAGGCTCTGACAGCTGGTGCGTACCTTCCAGACGAACCTCTTGCTGTACCTTAGGCTGTTCCCTGGCATCTGATGGCTGGAGGCTTCGGAGTACCCACTGGTCGTGGGGACGATTGTATTGCTCGGTACCACCCAGTAAAGTGGACCAACCCCCTGTCGCCTGCCCCCCCGCCAGATGCTTCCCGTTTTACCTGCCTGCACGTCGATGAAGCCTCTCATAACTACGTCATAGTGGCTGAAGCTCCAGCTCCACGGCCGACCTGGAGCGCATCAATCACGTCAAACGAGGCCATCAGGTACCTTCCGTGCTTTCCCTCTGATGACTTGGGTGCACACAAGTTATTCATCTGCAGACCGTGAACTGGCAGGGGAGGGGTAGCTCTTAGCTTGTCGGCTTGTGATAGGCTGTCATGGCCAGGTAAGGCAGGCTCGGTAGGTAATTGCGAGAGCCTGTTCCCGTTGCTTGCTGCATGGGCCTGAAGCCTGTGACGTGATGGATCAGCTTTCCAACACCACTTACCTTGGATGCGGCATCCCTTCTCTTACCTTTCTTCTCTGCGTTTCCTCGCACCTTCCTTCCTCTTTCCTTCCTCCACACTCTCCAACACCACGTTTGTGCCGCAAATCTGTCAATCTTGCACAGACTAAATTATCCTCAACCTCTCGATACTGAACCACCGATACCCTCATTCTCTTCTTCTACGCCCCTCATTTCCTTCTTTGCGTAGCAAACTGCACATCTTCCGAAGCCGGGACCTGGCTCCTCGAGCATCATGAAAAACCTCGCCGTCCTTTTCACGGCTTTGACGGCTGCATCAGGCGCCGTCGCCAGCAGCTGGTTTCCTGGCACCAAATCCGGTCAGTGACTCTCTTCCGTTATCATGTTCCTCGAACACTCTCTAAAACCGTGAATGCAGCCTACAACAAGTGGCACGAGACGGAACTTGAGCGTTGGCTATCGGATCATGATGTCCCTTATCCCAAACCTGCCGATCGCGCCGATCTAGAGGCCCTGGTCGAAAAGAATTGGAACGACTACGTCGTTGAGCCCTATAACAAATGGGACACTGCGCAGCTCAGCAGCTTCATCCAAGCCAAAGGCAAAGAGGCCAGTGTTGGCGCCGAGGAGACCAAAGATGGCCTCGTATCACAGGTAAAATCGAACTGGTACGAGACTGAAGACAACGCTCGATCAGCTTGGGCCAGCGTCAAGGACTGGATCTTCGATACTTGGACCGAAAGTCAGCTCAAGGCCTTCTGTGATAAGAACCATATCCCAGGTACGTGTGGCTTGTGCTCGGACATCGCGCGGCTTTCACTTCATTCCCTACTTGCCTCGCAATATATCGCAAACCCGCTGACAATTGTGATCCTCCCGCTACACAGTTCCTCAGCCGCGTCATCGTGACACGCTTCTTCAGAAGGCCCGCTCTGGCTATGATAACGCTGCGAAAAAGCTGGGCGAGACTGCAGCCTACCCTGGAAACTGGCTGTACACGTCTTGGTCCGAGTCTGACTTGAAGTCATGGCTCGACACTCATGGCTTCCCTGCACCGCAGCCGTCGACTCGTGACAAGCTCGTCGCGTCGGTGCGCCGTAACTCTCGGCTCGCATCTCTCAAGGCACAGAGCGAGGCTGCCAGCGCCAGCTCAAGTGCTCAGGCTGCCTATGCCACTCTGACCGACATGATCATAGACGCGTGGAGCGAGTCTCAGCTCAAAGAGTTCTGCGATAAGAATGGTATCCCGGTCCCTCAAGGCACCCGTGTCAACGAACTGCGTGCTTTGGTCCGCAAACAGCGCGCAGAGATTCTTGGAGATACTGTCGGCGCCAGTGCGTCTTCGGCATTTGGCGCTGCCACTTCCAAGGCAAGCAATCAGTTCGCTAAGGCCACCGACGACGCTTCCCTCGCGGCTCAAGATGCATACAACCAGGCTGTAGGAGCTTGGTCCGAAAGTCGTCTCAAGGCTTACCTCGATGCCCGCGGCATTCCCGTTCCGCAAGGTTCCACTGTCGATGAACTTCGAGCACTCGCGCGCAAGAATGCCCACAAGGCTGCTTCCGCCGGTAACGCGTGGACATTCGACGACTTTTCGCGCGAAAACCTCCAGCAATACCTTCGCAAGCATGGTGATGCCGCTGCCAAGGCTGCGGCCGAAAAGAAAGACGCCTCTCGTGACGAGTTGATCAGCGTTGCTCAATCTGGCTACGCGTCCGCGTCCTCTGCCGGCGGCACTGGATATGCCTCGATGACGAGTGCACTGGCATCTGCCACTGACGCCGCCAAGAGGACTGCTTTTGACACTTGGACCGATGCGGAGTTGAAGGCTTACCTTGACAGTTATGGCGTTCCCGTTCCTCAAGGATCCAAGACGGAGGAGCTCAAGGCTCTGGCTCGGAGGCAGTCAACGTACTTCAGATATGGGACATCGTCGCCGCCGGAAACATTTTTCGCTAAGCTCGGAGAATCTGCCCGCGACGGCTGGAACTGGGTTTCTCACCAGCTCAATCTGGGTGGTCAAGCTGCAAAGGAGAAGGCGGCCGAGGCTGAAGCTTCCGCTTCCGCCAAGGCCAAGAAGATGCGCGAAGAACTGTAGTTCTGTCACGGTGGAAAGCCAAGATAGGAAGCACACTGACCTGCGACAATTTTGCGTGACTGCAGTACTTGCGACTGCGGTACATGCAAGTGACGTCCTCTACCTTGCTTCCATTACTTTCACGAACCTAAGATACGTGGATCAGATCGGAGGCGGTTTGAGATACGGGTTGGGATGCGACTTTTACGGACAATGGTCAGTCGGTAGTATTTGCTAAGCTTTGCGGCGTAATTGACATTACTTGGTTTTGAACTTGCCGGTCATGCGTGGTTCTAGCTCGCAATGGAAGTGACCGACTGTAGCACAATCCTGTCCGCGTGAGTTGTGAAATACTCCAAACGTAGGGTCGATTTGAATTGATTTCTTTGGGCGTGGGGTTTTTAAGCCCATAATCTACATGTCCCATCTGCTCCCGCACTTAAACACCAAGGATGCCGAGGGTGCCAGTCTACGTCCATAACACCCAGCTTGTTGACCACCGTATGACCACGGAGCATCTTCACGGGCACAATGGTCGCGCTCTCCATCAGGTCACTAACCACCTTGCCATGGAATATCTGCAATGTACCGTCGTCACTGGCATCGGCGAAGAGCGGAAGGCCCTTGTGATACTTGACGGCTCGGATAGCCTGGGCGTGGAACCGCATGGTCTTGTAAGGTCGGCTTGACAAATCAAGATCGTGCCAAAGAAGTCTCCGGTCGTAGGAGCCTGCAATCAGGTTATCACCCCCGGGATGTACGTCAAACGACGAGATCCAGCGGGCGCCGGGTTGAATAACCTTGACGAGCTCCTGCTTCTGCAGATCGTAGCAGCGAATCATGCGTTGCGTGGCAACGAAGAAGAGCGGTCTTGAAGGATGGAACTGGGCGGTCTGGGCGAGCCCGGGGAGACGACGGAAGGGGACTTGGCTGAGATGCTTGGAGAGGGTATGAATGGTGACGGAACTGCGTTGTCCCGTGGGCGACACCGTGCACAGGAAGTCGCCGCGTCGATGCCAGCTGATGGTCTTTATGGATGTGCGGACGGTAACCTTGACCAACACGCCCGCGTCCTCAAGCTTCGCCCCTGGCCGTGACCACCTGGCAGGTGGTTCTTTCTGGGCACCGGTGTGAGCGGAGGATGCCTGGGTGCCGTTTGTTGCGTAACCGAAGCCGAGATCCAGAACCTCGCGACTTGACTTGTCCATCGCATCGCTGCAAAGAGGCGGTACGGCAAAGAAGAGCTCCTCTCCTGCAGCTGCGGCGAGCACGAATGTGTCCTTGTTGGGACGCCACCGGACGGCGTCGACGGGTTCCTCAGACGAGAGCCGGACCATCCAGTCCTGGTGCCCATTCAGCGCCCAGACTCGGACGGTACCATCGTCGCCGCCGGAGGCGACCCATTCACCATCAGGGCTGAATGCCACGGACCGAACGCGGCCCTCGTGACCCTTGAATATCGTTTGGCACATAGTTGGGAACGGTTTCAGCTCTTCTGGGCGGGGGAGCTTGGGAAGTAGAGAATTTGGATCAATGTTGAGTCGGTTCTTGCGGATCCGGGGGGCCAGGTAGAGGTCCAAGCATCTCTCAAACCTCTCCTTGACGAAGCCAGCGTACCCTGGCACCTTGCGAAGGGAGTCAAACTTGGCCGGCAGATACTCCTTTTCGCGGTCTTCAGCGTCCGCGTTCTCCCAGGCTTGTCTCTCTTCAGCCGATGGTAGATATTCGGGGGGTGGGTTGTAGCTGAGGTCGTAACCAGGAGGTGCGAGTTTCGGCGCCGGTATATTCATGACGTGTGGCTCTTGTGGCTCTTCGTTGGCCCAGATATCGTAGAACTTCTCTTCCTGGTCCTCTTCCTTTGCTCGTTCCTCGGGCGACTTGTACGGCAGGATCCGTCCGTCCTTGATAGCTCGAACAAGCTGAGCCACGCGCTTGGCCTCATGCTTAGACGGCACAAAGCGGCGTTTTGGTTCGGGCGCTGCGCTCAGCGGCATCTTTTCCTCAATGCCGGTGAAGTAGGGAACCATCTCCTGCAATTTCATCAGCTCTCGTTTCTACAGGCCTGCAGCACTACAACTCACAGAATACGGATCGTAGCCATCTCCGGGCACCTCGCCTGTCTGTAGTCGCCGCAGCAGCTCGAGCTCATCGGGGCTCAGATTCAGAGGCTTTCCGGTTTGAGGGTCTGTCAATCCAGTCCATCCTTGGGGGAGCTCAATGCTGTCCAAGAGAGCGTCGAGAGCCTCGCCGGTAGCGGGTCGCATGATTTTCTTCCCATTGATGTCGTATCCGATGTGAGGGTATGAATCGTAGAAGGATAACGGGATGTTTCCAATAGTATTCGCGGGCTCTTGTGCATCCGTATCGTCACTATCGTAAATGGGATCAACTTCGTCATATTCGTAGCGTTCGCCTCCATTCGCATCGGTTACTACCCGATACGCGAGACCATCCGCCTGTTTTTCGTTACCATCTTTCTTGGAAAGGTCGGCTGTTGCCTCGTCCGCGTCCGAGGACTTGTCCGCGCTGGCCTCGCTATCGATGTCGCTATCGTCGTCGTCGTCGCCGACTTGATTGTCGCTAAAATCAAAGTCCTCATCTTCGGAGTCATCGTCACTTTGCGACAAAATACCCTCGAGTACGTCGCCATCGAATTCTTCGCTGTCGGAGTGTTGAGAAATTGCGCCGGAACTTTTCCGCTTGCGCAGAATCTGCTTGTCCGCCATCAAAGTTCGATTTGGTGATGACAGTGTGTGGCGAACTGATTCACACGACAACGTTCCTCTTTAATGCAATCACTAAGTAAGGGTAATAGGGAAATGGACGAGAAAGTTCCATCAGCAACACCTTGAAGTCTGCCAACCTAGATTTTTTTTTCTCTCTCGATTGAGGGTCCTTATCTTATCGTACTCAGGTGGAGCTCCTGGAATCAGGGTCCATTAAACTTGCATCTACACCGTACAGTGCGGGTATGGTGGAGAGAACATCAACATACAGTACGAATACGCGAAGTAAGGATACAAGGAGTCTAGATTCGGGTTCGACCCGAAACTGAATAGCGGGACGACTCGCAACTTTCAAGATACCAATTACGCCAATCCAAAGCTAGTCTAGTATCACAACAACCTTGCTTCCGATACGACTCCAAAAGTCTCGCGTAGCTCTACAGCCAGCTTGGAGAGTGAGATGTCATCGGCATGAACCCAATCTCATATGGCATGGCATGAGGAACCATGTCTCATTGGTTCTCGCCGGTTCGTTCCTTTGGCGCTCTGCGATGTCAATACGAGTATCGGTAATCTCTCAATCAGCCTCAGAGATAGGCGGCCTCCGCACAGGTCACTCTCAGTGATGACAAGACTGCGACTCCGGGAAGACGGCGCGGAAGGCAATATGCGATGGCTATAAGGGATTGAGACATGGAAGAATCTCTATTGAAGCTCTGTGGCTCTGGGCTTCCGTGTCGGTCAATGGGTTTCTTTTGAATGAGTCGGTATCACTAACCATGCCTTGATTTAGACGAAGATTCTCAAAAGCGGTGCTTGAGTGCCAGTTCGATGAGATTTGAGAAACAGAGCATACTGTCATTCGGTGCGCGGTTCCTGTGAGCTAGAGCAGCGCCAATGAAAGAACCCAGCTTGATATCCAGACATATATACATGACTTGTACGGTGACATCGAGAACCGCCTAACCGCAAGTCAGAGGGTCGCCTGACCTGAAGATGCTGACGCCATCTGGTGTGTCATCCCCCGCCTTCACCTCCGCTTTCGCCAGACTTCGACAGTGTCGGGAGATCAGGATCAAGTTCTAACCAAGATACTTCATCACATCTTTCGCCATGGCAGATTCGAACCAAAAAAGCTATAGCATGGCCTTTTATGGTGCTGTTGCCCACTCGATGAACAAGACAGAGTTGGAAGTGTTCGACGAAGCTCTGTTGGTCATTGATGCAAGCGGGCGAGTGATATCACTTGATCCTCGCCTACCAAAGTCCAAAGTTGCCTCAAGGTTACTGGAGCTTGAGCTCGAGCACTGCTCCGTGAAAAACCTTGTCCGCGGCCAGTTCATTATGCCGGGTTTTGTCGATTCACACAACCATGCTCCCCAGTGGATGCATCGCGGCTCGGGCCAGGGAATGCAAATACTCGACTGGCTTCGAGAAATTGCCTTTCCAAACGAAGCAAAGTTCCAGGATGTCGGCTATGCCACTGAAGTGTACGAAGCCGTTGTGAGCGGAATGTTGCGGCAAGGTGTCACCACGGCGAGCTATTATGGCTCCCTACACGGAGAGGCCACGCGAATCTTGGCGGACGTTTGCATTCAAAAGGGCCAGAGAGCGCTGGTTGGCAAGTGCAACATGAACAGAAACTCACCCGAGTACTATCGCGACGCAAGCGTGGGCGAATCCTTGCAGGTGACCCGAGAGTGTATAGCGCATATCAAAAGTCTGGACCCGGATGGGAAGATGGTCAGACCGGTATTGACACCACGCTTTGCTATATCGTGTGAGGACCAGCTCTTGTCTGGACTCGGTGAGCTCGCAGTCGAGTATCCTGATATGGCCATACAGACTCACTTCAACGAGTCGGAGCAGGAGAGATCGACGACCTTGTCCATCTTCAAGGAATTCTCAAGTGAGGTAGATCTATATGCACACTACGGCCTCCTCACAGCGAGGTCGATCCTCGCTCACTGCACGCTCATGACACCTCCCGAGATGCAACGGTTAAAAGAACTGGGTTGCAGCATTGCACATTGCCCCACAGCCAACATGACAGTCGGAGGTGGTTTCATGATGGCGCCGGTTCGCGAGTTCCTTGAGCTTGGAATCGAAGTCGGCCTCGGCACCGACTCCGGGGGCGGCTACTCGTCTTCTATGCTGAATGCCATGCGACACGCTCTCATCACATCTTTTGCTCGGGATTATGTCTTTGCGAAGAACGGCGAAGCCTCGCTTTCATTAGACCAAGTCTTTTATTTGGCCACTTTAGGGGGTGCTCGAGCCGTGGGGTTTGGGGAAGAGGTGGGCAATTTTGCCGTTGGAAAGCAGTTTGATGCACTGCTTGTCGACCTTAAGGAAGAAGTTAGAGGGATCAATGCCCCAATTCTTCAAGATGAGTCGTCTCGCTCGATCGTAGAGAAGTTCATCATGACAGGGGACGATCGAAATATCTCCGAGGTATATATAAAAGGCAGGAAGATAGTATAATCGCAGTAACTACTTCTTTATATTTACTATTAGTATAATATATATAATATATAAGAAAGAGGCTTAAAGTTAAAGTTAGCTTGCTATTTTTTTATTACTTATATAAGATTAAAAGAGATCTAATAGTATAATTAGGCTAAGAATATTATTTAACTTAAAACTAATTAAATAACTAGCTAATTATATTATATTATATAGTTATATATATAAGGGTAGGTAGTAAAGTAAGGAGAGCTCTTAGTATTAAGATTAAAGCTTATAAAGGGAGGATTCCCTATATTATAACCCCGCTCGACCGATAATTTATAATTAGATTATTAATAATAAATAGGGTTAGTTATTTAATATCCTTTTTATATAGGGTATAATAACTATATAAGTAAACCTTTTATTATTTTTCTATAAATACTAATTCGGCTAATTTATAGGTAAAATAGATAGAAAAAGTAGTTTAGCGGGTTTATCGGGCCTTTCCTTAATAAAAGGAGGAAAAAGAGATAAGAAATCGTCTAGGGTAGTTTAACGGGGAAGAAAACCCAAAGCCTAGCGGCGAGCACTTATCTAGCGTCGTAATAGGTACCCTACTATAGGAGGGGATAGCTTTATTTTTCCTAG